>JAHRBU010000046.1:0-165931 GCA_019677095.1 Aureobasidium sp. SLJ-2021a
TCAAAGTACCAACCACTTGATCAAGGCATTATACGCGCGTGGAAAGCTTACTACCGCAAGCGCTGGCTACTATACATGGTTGATCAGTTCGAGGCTGGCAAAAACCCTCTTAAAACAACCAACGTCCTTAAGGCTATTCGCTGGTCTATACAAGCATGGCAAACTATCTCGGAGACTACAATAATCAACTGCTGGTACCACTCAACACTAATACCACGGCCCTCTGCGTTTCAAGAGAGCGTAGAAGTGACAGGAGTTACCTCTGAGGTTAGTAGCCTCATAAACCAGCTCCAGCAGCAGCAGCGAATTCAGTCAGTTATGTCAATTGAGAGCTTTCTCAATCCAGCCGAGGAATCCATCCATGGCCTTGAGGTAACCGACCAGATAGAGGAGGAGATAGCTGCTCAATTTGATCCACAGGAGGACCATGAACCAGAGGAGGAGCTTGAAGAGCTACCACCTGTATCAGTTCGATCAGCTATTGAAGCTCTGAGCGTCCTTCGGCTGTACGAGGAACAGCAGAGCGAGGCTTCAGCGCCAGTTATCGACCAGCTGAGCAAGCACGAGATAGTGCTACAAGAGCGAAGGAATAGAAGCCTTCGTCAAGCGCAGATAACCTCATACTTCGTATAGCGTATACAATGCCAAGAACTCTCGATTGAACGATACTCACGATATAACGATACTAAAGCCCCAGATTGGTCCGATCGCTATAGCGAGGTGCTACTGTACTCGAGAAAGAGACAAGGGTATAGCAGAGCTAGCAGGTTTGGTAGTGGGGTGAAGCTTGTTCCACCATGCATAAACGAAAAAGGATAGGAAGAAGAATTGCCATTCTACTGCTCTAACAGAAACAAAATGTGGATATAATGACCCCAAAAAAACAGAGACGCCACCCCAAATCTATAGTGTCGCAGAGAAAAGAAGAAATCGAAATTGTAACGCCATTCACCCTACTTTTGCAGTTCGTAGCTGGAGACATTTGGGGGGTATTGGTACTCATTACCAGCAATCACAATACGTCACACCTCTACTCGTCGTCACTGTCAGGAGGGTGAGGAGTTCCCTGTGGAAAAATCAGTTAGCAAATTGTGACAAAGGATGGACTGGAATGAGATAACGAACCTTGGGGCTGTTGAGCCACTCAATGTGACGCAGTCTTCTGCGAACCTCTCTCTCCTTCTGCTCCTTCTTGGTCATCTTCTTCTTCTTTCTGGCTCTGAAAGCCATATCACCACCACCTTCGGCGTCACTCTGAGTGGGAGTGCCAACGGTGGAAGGCACGGCGGAGCTAACGACCGAGCTGGCGACAGATGAGCCAGGCTTAGACGAGTCCTCGAAGCGGTCGAGCGAGACGGCGACGGTACCCTTTTGGGTCAGACGGCCGTCGGCGACGTGCCACTGCTCGGGGCAGAGGGCACCGACGAACTCCTCGTTGTGAGAAATCATGACGACACCACCCTTGTAGTCACGGATGGCAACGGCAAGACCACCGAGGGAGTCTCTGTCCAAGAAGTTGGTGGGCTCGTCGAGAACGAGCAAATGGGGGTTGTTCCACATGGCACCGGCGAGAACGACCTTGACCTTTTGGCCACCGGACAGACCGCTGATTTCGTTGTGGTTGGCGATTTCGGGATCGAGACCGACATCCTCGAAGTGCTTGGAAATGACCTTGGGCTCCAACGAACGGAAACCGAGACCTTCTCTGCTGGCCTCGTGGTCATCGAACTCTTGGACAAGCTTCTGGAAGCCAAGCTCCATCAGAGTCTCGCGAGAGATCATGGTGTTGTTCTTGGGCAGCATACCAACCCACTTGATCTCGTACTGGAAGGACTTCTTCCACTTTTGTCTACCGATGATGGACTCGATCTTGCGCTGACCCATGCCAGGGCCAAGGTCGACGAACTTCTCCATTTGAGCCTTGTCCTCCTCGGTGAGTTGACGAGTTCCCTTCATCAGAACCTCACGGTCGTCGCCGTTAGCGTAACGCCATTGCAGGTACTGGTTGGGGGTCTTCTCCAAGTGCATCTCAACGTGCTCAAGAGCGTGCTGCTTGATGTAACCAATACGCAAGTTGGGGTGCTTCTCGACCTTACCGGTCTGAGGGATGGTTTCACCAGTGAGCAGCTTGATGAGGGTAGATTTGCCAGCACCGTTGGCACCAATAATGGCAACTCTGGAGGAGAGCGACAACTGACAGCTGACACCCTGGAGCGAGGGCTTGGAACCTCCGGGGTAGGTGAAGTTGCAGTCAGTCATGCGGAGGATGCTTCTCGTGTTGGACTTGACACCGGTCAAGATACCGGGAGGAGGGAACTTGAACTGGACCTGGGAAGCGGAAAGGGTGTAGTATGCACCGGCTTCGGGCTTTTGCTTGACGAAAGCAGCAAGGTTGCCCTTGTAGTTGACAAGCTTCTTGGTCTCGTAGTGGATGATGTCGGTGCAAATCTCGTCGAGGAAACCAGAATCGTGAGAAACAATCAGGGAAGTGATGTCGGTGTGGGTCTTGAGGTACTCCTGGAGCCATTTGACGTTGGCAACATCGAGATGGTTGGTAGGTTCGTCGAGAAGGAAGACATCGGCGCGCATCAACATGGCTCTGGCCAAGGCGAGCTTCATCTTCCAACCACCAGACAGAGAGCCGACCTTTTCGGATTGGCGTCCCTCGGGACCGGAAGAGAAACCAACCTCCTCGAGGACGGCCACAATTCTGTCCTGGCCCTCGGCCTGGAGCTCGGGGTCCTTCAAGCAGTAGTTGAGAATGGTAAGATCAGCATCCTCGCCCTGGTTGTGCTCGACGAAACAGGTGCGGACCTCGTCCTGAGGAGGGAAACCCTCAAGCTTGCCGTTGGCGATGGCACGCATCAAGGTGGACTTTCCAGCACCGTTTCTACCGCACAGACCGTAGCGGTGACCCTTGAGCAGACGAAGGTTGGTGTGAGAAAGCAGAAGCATACCACCGTAACCGAGAGAGAAGGTAGCGTTGACAATCTCAACCTCGCCATCCTCGAGAGGTGGGGGAGCACCGAACTTGCGCTCATCTTCGGCGATGTAGAACTTGTGGACGGCCTCGGCGACAGCATCGGCCTTGCCGTCCTCCATGAGGGGAGCCATGTAAGGGGCAATGTTGCCGGTGATGCGCATGAGCTTGCGGTCGGTGGCATCCTCGGCAACCATGGTAGAAAGGTAAGGCTTGGCCAAGGTCCAGATGTCGGCGTCACCAGCCATTTGGAGAAGGCCGCCGTTTGCTTGTGTCTCCTTCTCCAAAATCTTGACAACCTCTTCGGGGACGGTGCGGTCGGACTCGGAGTGGTCACCGCTGGCCTGCTGGCCCATGGCCTTCTCGATAACATCGAGAGCTCTCTGAGCAATCTCGCGAACCTCGGGAAGAGAGGCTCTGTCGCGGACGGCCTTGGTACCAGGGAGAAGCTTGGGGAGGAAAGATCTGGCCTCGACGGGGTCGTGGACGAGCTTGGTCAAGTTCTCGACGACAACGACAGTTTGACGCGTGACTTCTTGCGAAGTGCTGGGGCTGTTGAGAGAGCGCTCGAGGAGGGGGGTGAGGACGGCAAGAACGGGGGAGGTGACGATAGCCACGAAAGTGGTTTGCGAGAGGGCGTGAATGGCCTTTTGCAGACTTTGCGTGGAAGGGTCCTCCATCGACTTGATCAGAAGAGGAAGACGAGGCTGGACGTCGTCGTTTTGGAGGAGGGTGGTGAGGGAGTTCATGGACTTGATGGCGGCCTTTGCGACTTCGGACTTGAGGTCGTGCATGCCACCTTCGACAATGGGGATGAGATCCTCGAGCTTGCGGCCCATGGCTTCGCGGAGAACGTCCTTGGCTTGTTCGGCCTCGAGGCTCTCCATACCCATCTTTGCGTCGTCGGCCATGCGGCCAATCAACTCGTATGCGACAACGGCGCTCTGCCACTTGGCAGTGCCCTTGCGGAGGTATCTGATCAGAATGGGCAAAAGACCGTAGACCTTGGCCTCGGCGCCGAGCTCCTTGTAGAGAGCGTCGATGGCGTACTTGGCTCCGTCGCGAATGCTGGGGGTCTTGTCGGCGATGGCGTCGAGGGCCATGGGCAAGAGGTAGTCGTGTTGGAGAAGGAAGACGACCTCGCTCAGGCGCTGCTTGCTGGGGAATCTTTCGAAGATGGCACCGAGTGCGAACATGGCACCTTCACGGCGGCCGATGTTCTTCTTGTCTGTAGCGGCCTTCTTGACTTCTTGCAGGACGTTGTAGTCGTTGAGGCCGCGGAAGCCGACCGAGTTGAGGAGGACATCGCAGAGACTGTAGGCAGCGTCGAGCGACTCTTGCGATGTCTTTGATTCGTAGATGCTCTTTGTGATGGCCGAGACGTCCTCGGCAGCGGGCGGCGCCGACTTTGAGCTGATGGCCGTGTTGTTCATGCTGGGCTCTTCGTAATGGGGCATATCCAAGAGGATTCTTGTAGGAAAAGGGCGCGATCAAGGGCGCAGGCGGCGCAGGGGGTTGCGCTTTTTTGCAACGGAAAGAAAAAGCAACCGGAACAAGGAATCTCGATACCAGGAAACCGAGATAAAAACAACTAACAAGAGTGGAGAGTGGGAGAGAAGGTGTTTGCAATCAAGCACTCCTTCAAGATGGTTGAATAAAGAGAAGACTTGGTTGGGCTGATATGGAATTTTTTTCCTACGGCCTGCGCGGCAATTCATAACTTATTCTGCCCCTCGGTCAGCGACTTTGCCCGGCGACGGGCCAACGCCGAGTTGATAACGAACGCAGCCACCCTCGGGATTCAGCCATAAAGTACCTCATTCTAATCACGCAGCGAGGGCCCAGCCTCGCGCTCCACTGGATGGAGAGCTCTGTAAAGGCATGAGCCAAGTACGCCATACCATACACACAGACTGACCGAGACTGACCCATTGTGTTCAGCATCTTCATGGCGCAAGTTGATTCAAAGCAGACTCTCGAGTCTTGGCTTACGCATCCTTCTACGTTCACTATCAATACCTCAACTTCACGTGTTTGTATCCTTCTCACCTATTGACTCGCGCTAGATCGTCATCGGCGTTTGATGAGTCGAGGTTTTTCAACAAGACTTGGATTTCAAGAGCCGTCTAACATTTCTATATATTTGTTGCTTACATGCTCTCCTTAACGTAGAGGTCCACGTACTGGTCAATCTCCATGGCGTACAGCTTGTCGGGCGAGTTGCCGAGGTCAACCAACTCCTTTACCCGGGCCTCGTCAAAGTGAGGACCCAAATGCCTCTTGTACTTGGCCATGATTTCTGGCTTGGCCTCCTCACGACGCAGTCTGTGACCAAGAGGTGCCTCGACAATCTCCTCTTCCAGCGTTGTGCCATCTTCCAAGGTGACGGTGAGAGCGTTGGAGATGGTTCTCTTCTCGGGGTCATGGTAGTCCTTGGTGTATTGAGGATCCTCAACACACTTGATTTTCTTGCGAAGCGACTCGACAAGAGGACTCTCCGCCGCCTCGGATCCATCCGTGTAGTCTGATGCCTCGAGACGGTTGAAGACGAACATGGTCGCGACCATGTATTGAACGCAGTGATCACGGTCGGCAAAGTTGTCCATGGGCTTGAGCTGTTTGTCGATGATGCGAATGCACGCCTCGTGTGTTCGGTTGGTAACATCCTTGATGTCCTTGGCGCTCTTGCCCATGGCCTTGAGCTTCTTGTTGATACGGCTAGCGGCTTCAACGGCGGTTTGCGAGTGGAATTCGGCTATTGATGCAGTTAGTATGAGGGCATCTTGACATTCCATTAGGAAATCACTTACCAGGGTATGAGACCTTGAACAGGACGTTCTCCATGACGTAGCTGCCATACTCTCTTTGGAAGTTGAATCTGGAGCCATGGAAGTTGACATCGTAGAAGCCCCAAGTGGGAGCAGTAAGAACGGTTGCCATGCCACCCTCGCCCTTCATGACCTTCAGGCAGAGGTTGACGGCCTTTTCGCAAGCATCACCAGCAGCCCAACTCTTTCTGCTCATGGTGTTGGGGCTGTGTCTGTAGGTACGCATGCTCTGACCATCCACCCATGCCTGCGAGATTGCATCACGAGTTTGAGCTTCGCTGAGGCCGAGCATCTGACTGACAACAGCAGTCGATGCAACCTTGACCAGAACAACGTGGTCAAGACCGACCTTGTTGAAGGAGTTCTCGAGGGCCATGCAACCTTGAATCTCGTGTGCCTTGACCATGGCTTCGAGGACATCTCTCACGGTGAAGATCTTTCCGTTGCCCAAGTTTCCACCATTGCGGTTGGTTCTGCTGATCCAGTCTGCAACAGACAAGATTGCACCCAAGTTATCACTGGGGTGACCCCACTCGGCAGCGAGCCAGCAGTCGTTGAAGTCGAGCCATCTGATCATGGCACCGATGTTGAAGGCACCGAGTACAGGGTCGAGCTGGTAAGGTGTGCCAGGAACCTTTGTGCCATTAGGAACTGTAGTTCCAGGGACGACGGGACCAAGAAGCTTGGTGCAGTGGGGGAACTCGAGAGCCTTGAGACCACATCCCAGCGTGTCTAGGAAGACATATCTGGCCGTGTCGATCTGTAAAACCATGGTCAACTAGTGCTCTCGAGCTTTGTGTCGGGTCAAGGTCATACAGCAAGCTCCGAGTCGACCTTGTAGTTGTGGATGTAAGATGCCATGTCGGTAATCTCACGATCGAACTCGGCAGCAGGAGCCGGGCTGGCGAAGGCGTCCGAGTTGGGCTTCATGGTGGAGGAGAAAGCAGCTGTGGAACGGAGTGAGAGAGTTGTTCGTGCAATTGGAGCTCTGCTGGCGATTCTGGCAGTGTTGCGAAGGAGAGAGCGCTGGCCAACAATGTTTCTGGAGCAAGTGCGGAGAAAGGTACGGCTCAGTGGGGAAGACATCACTGTCCACCGAGATGCTTGGTGTCGGTACTGGGTAGGTTGACAGAGAGAAGGAGAGGGTAGGGAGTACGAGAAGACAACCACAGGCACAGATAGATGAAGTTTTTACTCGTGCAGACGATCTGATAGCTCGACAGCTTCCGTAGCTACGTCGCCGGTCGGTCGACACAACCCCGCCTTGACGTGTTGCACGACCTTGCCGGCTTACCGAGGTACGTGGGGACCAAAGGGAGGAAGGGTGCTGCACCAAATCTGATGTCCATGATATACCAAGGACGGACGGGATGGGTGTGTTGTTTCCTTGTGCTAAGAGTTTGTGAGCGACACTTCTTCGAGACTAAGCGTCGAGGTATGTGGTCGAGACATGATTTCGTTTGCAATTTGCCCATAGTAACCATGTCGAGCGAGTGACCCTGATCTGAGTTATGGTCTGTACAGATCACTTTGATTATCGTGAGAATCGGGCCAGGACTAACTAGGCAGATGAATCTCGGTCGTCGATCGAGTACACTTTTGCTTGAGAAGACAAGGCAGTATTGATGTGATGCGGCGGGGACTGTATAGTCGCCACCATCTCGTAAACACAACAGCAGTCGCAAACTGTGTCGGAGTTCAATCACACTCCACAGACACAATCCATATCATTCACGCATCCTCTATCAACACAATGATGCATTTGGATCCGGTGAAGCAAGATGTGTGTGGATATCGCCAACAATCAGTCACTCGGCACAGATAAGACATGGAAGTATCGGGATCGTGATGGATGTGTTGTCGATAACAATATATTGCGAAAAGCAGGAGTGGGTGGGTTCCTACTCTAAAATTAGGCCGGCCGACTGGTTGAGAATCCAGAAAAGCATGCAGCAGACATGCTTGCATTTTACGAAGACCTGCCTGTCTCTAGCTCTGCGCCGCTGGTCGCATGGATTTCTCAGAGAAACAGATCACGGTCTCGCCGAACTTGGTGAACAAACATTTGACAGCTGAGCAGAAACCACATGAAGCATACCTACTCGGTGGTGGCGCCGCTCGCCAAATTGCAATTCGAGATTGCTGGCTCAAGATTTGCGTGAACGCAATGCGGAGATGACGTGCAAGCCTCCGACGTCCGGTTCCTGACTCTTGCTTGTCACCATGTTCCTTTCAACCCTTGAAATCTTGGAGGCGCTCGAAAAGTGCAACATGCTCAAGTCTCGATGCAGGACCGAGGTACCAATCGACGCCGTAGCGGGAGCTGGCCAGAGCTTAAAAAAGAGACATGGTTTTGACGGCCGGTTCCTGGCGCGGATCGTATCATCTAGTCCAAATTCAGACTCGCATTCTCACCCGAAAAAAACATCGCGCTATTGGATCCCAAGCCCGATTTGATTGCTCAACTCATCAGTACACGGACGGCCCTCTGTTATTGCCAGGTATGCTCCGAGTGTGGAGTGTGTAGGTGGCAGATCATGTTTACCACGCGAGCGGCGTGGACGGCTCACTCTTCGCCACGCCACACCCTTGTGCGGAAATGGCGCGAGTAGGCTGGTTTCTGTGAGACCGATCGTATGGGCTCGGCTACTGGTTCACTTTGCGCCGTTGCACCTGGCCCGGAGTCTCAACGTTATGCTGTTTCTTCTTCAGCTTCCACTGTAGCGCAACGCTCCGTGGGAGGACTAGACTGCATGCGCTTCTATATCGGTTGGTGCTTGGCTTACTTGAACCCAAACGGTCCTGCTCGGTGATCCTTTGCTCAAAAACCCCACGTCGGCCGTCTTGTAGGAAACGCTCTCTCGTCTCTACTAATTTTCTTGCCTTGTCCATTCTCAATCCTCCTTCCACTCGTTCATATTCGGTGGTAGCAGTATCAGGCACAAAGCCAAACCACATATCCATATTTTACAATCTAGTCCTTCGCCATGGACGATCGCAACAATGGCACTGCCGCCTCGTCGGCCAATGCAACACCCTACCTCAGACCTGGCACTCCCGAGAGCGAGGCCATCACCCCTGTTGCTAGACCAAACCCCTTCGCAACTCCTTATGGCTCAATGCCCGTTTCGGCAGCAGGTTCATCTACAGCTCTTCAGCAGCCTCAGCAGAGATACTTCCACTCTAGACGTGTGAAGAAGGGCGAAGTCGAGAAGCCTTGGCTCGAGAAGAAGGATCCCAAGGAGAAGTGGGTGACCATTATTCCTTGCATTGGTATCGCCATTGGCATTGCTCTCACTGCTTTCCTCATCTACGACGGTCTGGCCAGTGTCACCAACCACAGCTACTGCCCCGTTTTCGAGGATGACTTCTCGAACGGTTTCGACAACAAGATCTGGCAGAAGGAGGTTGAGGTCGGCGGCTTCGGGTATGTTGTTTCGTGCTATGATTCTAGAGATACAATCGCTAACTTGTTTTCAACAGCAACGGCCAATTCGAGATGACCACCAACACCGACGAGAACTCGTACGTCCAGGACGGCATGCTCTACCTCAAGCCTACTCTTCAAGATGCAAAGCTCGTTGAGCAGAACAACGTCATCAACCTTTTCGACGACGGCTCTTGCTCGTCTGATATCTGGTCCAACTGTATCACTGGTACCAACGTCACCAACGGTACCATCGTCAACCCTGTCAAGTCTGCTCGCATCAGCACCAAGAACGGTGCATCCATCAAGTTCGGTCGTATCGAGGTCGAGGCCAAGCTCCCTTCTGGTGACTGGCTGTGGCCTGCTATCTGGATGCTTCCCAAGGACAACGTCTACGGCGCATGGCCTCGTTCTGGTGAAATTGATATCATGGAGTCTCGCGGAAACAACCACACTTACGCCCAGGGTGGTAACAACGTCATGAGCAGTACTCTCCACTGGGGTCCCAACTCTGCCAACGACGGTTGGTGGCTCAACAACAACAAGCACGCTGCTCTCCACACTACTTACTCTGCTGGTTTCCACACTTTCGGTGTCGAATGGTCTGAGAAGTACATCTTCACCTACGTCGACTCTCGTCTCCTCCAGGTCATGTATGTCAACTTCGACAAGCCTTTCTGGCAGAAGGGCAGATTCCCCGTCAGTGACAGCAACGGTACCGCTCTCATGAACCCCTGGGCTGCTGGCAAGGACAACACTCCTTTCGACCAAGACTTCTACCTTATCCTCAACGTTGCCGTCGGTGGTACCAACGGATGGTTCGAGGATGGTGCTTCCGGCAAGCCCTGGACTGACGGTAGTGGTCTCGCCAGAAAGGAGTTCTGGGATGCTCGTGACCAGTGGTACCCTACCTGGGAGGAGAACGGCCAGATGGTCGTCAAGAGTGTGAAGATGTGGCAGCAGAAGGGCTACAACGGTTGCAACTAGACTGTATCTTTTTCGTCTTGCTAGCGATTTGTTTTCTTACATTATTGGATTGCGATACCTCGGAGTTTATGGTCCGCTTTGATTCACCACAAAGGGTGACGACACGAATTTTTTTCAGAATATAGACAAGAATCATCATTATAATTTCTACAGACCTTTGCTCACTTTCTACAATTGCAACAACTGTGTGGTCTTGCATGGATTCTTCACTTTCGAACATCCAACTTGGCCGCTCACAGCACTTGTCCATGTGACCTCACTTTCTCGATACCTACCCTTGATAGATGCGTTGGATAGAACCGTCTAGATAGGACCTTTGCGACGTTTATTGCCACCGTCTGACTGCCGAGTTTGGTCGGCAAGGCTGGGACAAAAACGTCGAAGGCCGGTAACTGTCGAACGACAATCAAACGGGCAGTGGAATCTCGAAGTGCCCTGATACTGCCAATGATAGCAACGTCTTCTGCAAAACATCGTCCTGCTGCACCAAACGTGACAAGATGTGACGAGGCTGGGTGAACCGTTTCGTGAGAAAGAGGCAGGATCTCAGTCAAACGGGGGGCCCGTCAAAACAGTCCGGCAGTGGTGACACTTGGTAAGGTCGAAGGAGTCAGGGTGGGTGGTGAAACCCGTGATGTTGAGACGATGGGCCCATTCTACTAGTCTCACAGCAATTGTCTCAACTTATTACAGTTCAGGTGTGGTTTCAATTTCTCTTGCAAGTTGCAAAGAGCTTCTGGCGCGCTCTAACTTCGCGCCACACGCGCAGCAAACCTATGATGGTGAATGACAAAGCTTCGTCGGCAAGCCACAGCCTCTCGCACAAAAGTCAGGGTTTGATGATGGGCAGGCTGGAGCTGCAGAAGCCTACCCCTTGAACGCACATCCAAGCTACAGCTGCTTGTCGCGAACGCCAAGGCGTGTTTTGAGTAGAGGGCTGTGCTGGCGGCGGCCAGCATCGTGCAAAGATAACGGCGGGATAGTCGTTGTAATGTGGGATGATCTGCGCGTTCAGCTCGAGGCCGAGCATCTGGAGATGTGATGCGATATCTGAAGATCATTGCAAAGCCTTTCGGGGGATCTGCTGCGGACACTTGCACCATGGAAGCACTGACCCGAGATGGTCGTCTCTTCCGTGTACATCGTATTGGTATTGAAAGTGTATGCAAGGAGTGGTGGAGTAATGGGGGTGAAGTACCTCAACCATGCTATTTCTGCCCATGCACGATTTCATTGGGAGAAGATATTTTCCCAGCGGGTGCAGAAATCAAGGATGGACTGCAGCATGAAAGCGCTTGGCACATCAAAAGATTGTCAACGGAGCGGATCCGCCGCGGGTGAGCCGCCTGGCAAACTTACAGCGGCGGCAAGTGGTATGAACATGCAAGCTTTACCACTACCTCGGAACGAAACCTACTCTGGATATGTAGCAATCAACAGCGGCGGAGCCAGCCAAAGTGACAGATCTGGAATCCTGACGCACAGCAGTTCGGATGCAAAAAAAAATGAAAGCTGAAGATCCAAGACGCAATTTCCTTCAGCAAGATTTGCGCGCCAAAGCCTTGCTCAGGTCGGGCGTCACGGAGCGGCACACTGAATCCCGAACGTAGGGGTGGAACGGCACACGAGACTATATCAGCAGCTAAAAAGGATGAGCTTGCAGATATCAAGATCAAAGTTAGAGTTGTATGCACGTTGGAAGGGTCGGTCGGATGGTTGCATGCTTCGAAGGAAGCAGCGAACAGGTGAGTTGAGGTTGAGGTCACAGCCGAACCTTGCTCGGGACTTGGCGGCTGAATATAGCAACGGCTTCATGCAGTAGTGCTCGTGCTCCCGCCTGCCATCCGCAAGTTTCTTTCTAAGTTTCTTACGGCCCTTGACGGTTGAGATTTCCAATACTCGCAAAAACCCAAAAACCATCCAGAGACATTTCTGCGCTTCCAGAAGAATGCTCGCCACGTATCTTCGGTGCCAAGCGATGGACGACATGTCTCGCATCTACCTACACGTCGAAATCCGGCAGGTTCTGGATGTGTGAACAAGCTGATGAAGGATGCGACGTAGGATATCAAACAAGCGAATCCTTCTTGCTGCAAGGTACTCGTACCTGGTTCCTCGAGTAGGTACTATTACGTAGCAACACGGCCTAAGTGTACCTTGCAGCGTGACAGAACCTTGCCAAAAACATCCACCTCGGACTTCTAAGAAAAGGACTTTTCGCATGCAACATGGGTACCTGCAATGCGATCGTACAATAGCCGCAACCACCATGGGAATATCGCCCGCGGTCAGCAACGAGAACACGGGTGACGACAGTATAGCAATACTTCACCATGGTCTTATACATTGCGCACCATTGCCTACTACGGCAACGAGTATTGGCGCGCCTGCCAGTTTCGGCCGTCGAGTCGAATTAGTGCTCGCTAAGCTTAGACCTAGCCACGGCTTCGCCAGCACGAGGTCGATCATCGACTGCACTATCTCAGTTGCCGTTTCTTGACTCGACGCCGTTCGATAAGCGCGATGCCAATTCATATCCGCATCCAGCCCAAGTGCCCTCACCTTGGAGCTAACCGAAGCCACAGCGTGTCCGTTGAGTGCTCGATTCCAGACCCGCATCTCAGATCAAACCTGTCTCCCACGGTCCCACGGCGTGTCCGCCAGTGTGTTTTGTGCCAGAATAGCATTTGGACCGAATACAGTAGTGCACTGCCGTTTCCGTCAGCGTTCAACGTCTTTCAGCTTTATCATGTATCCCAGTCTCCCGGTCGAGGTCTGTTCGTGCCTTTCATATACACCAGCTTTTCCTCCTAGCTCTTTCCTTCTCTTCCTCATTCCCTCTTTAATACACAACCACTACTCGCTACCTATATCACGAGTATCTTGCACTACGAACAACGATCCCTCCACCCCCGGATCTGCACTCTAGTATACCGCCTGACACTCGTTTTCACACACAAGGTCTATCGTAGACCATAACCCGCCATGGGTCTCAAGAACTACTTCAAGGCTGGCAAGGGTGATGCAGAGAAGAAGCCCGAAGCCCCTGCCAACGAGATGAGCGAAATCTCCGAGAAGCCTCTCGCCCCTCCTACACCAGCATTCGCCAGCCAAACACCTTCAGGTCTTTCAACACCCAGAAATGGTCTTCTCTCTTCCGGTGCATCGATTGCACCTTCATCGAGATCAGGATTCATGGACGACATCAAGCACGAGGTCATGGTTAACTACCTCTTCCAACAACAATGTGCCAGACTATGGGTTGGCGATGGTAGTGGCGAGGTCGAGGGTGTTCTTTTAAGGAAATTCAAGGGAAGCTACTTGGCCTGCCCTCCTTCTCTCAGCACATCTACCTTTGCCATGTCGTGTGCAGCACTCAATGTGCCGGTAAGCAACCAACGTTTCCAGACATATCAGAACTCATCTAATCCTCACTCAGTGCGCCATGACTGTCAACTCCCGTATCATCAAGACTTTCCTTGCCTGGTCACCGGACGCTGTCGACGTGCCGCTCATGAACGGTCTCAGAGTTCAGATTCTTCCCACCATGGAAGACCTTCCAAGAGCCCGCAAGCATCAGTTCGCTGCCTTCATTGCCTCCGAGGCACTTCTTGTCGTCTGGGATGACGATGCCAACAACCTCGTCAACCGAGCCAAGTTGATCGAGGGCGAGCTTATGGAGCTCGTCTGGAAGACTGGTGAGCCCGAAGAGGTTAGCGACGAGCCCATGGGCAAGAAGGGTCCTGGTGTCGTCGAAGAGGAGATTGATGAGGAGAGTGGTGAGGTTCTTCCTGAGAACCGCCCAACACATCTCATGAACACTGTCCTCGTCTCCATTACCCTCATCATCATTATCACTCTTCTCGGTGCTGGTTACCGACAACTGGCCATCGAAGTCAAGATCGATGGCAGTTACACTCGTATCGCCTTCGTCGCCCTTTCTCCCGTCCAGATCTTCTTCACCCTCTTCTTCGCCCAGGTCATCGTTGGTTGTATCGCTCAAATGATCGGTCCCGTCCGCCAAATGACCATGAACTCTCGATTCTACTCTGCTCTGCTTCCTCGCCGCATCCAGGGTCGCAACCTCCCTCACGTCACTATCCAGTGCCCCGTTTACAAGGAGGGTCTCGCATCCGTCATTGCCCCTACTGTCAAGTCCATCAAGCAGGCCATCTCGACCTATGAGCTTCAGGGTGGTTCCGCCAACATCTTCATCAACGACGACGGTCTCCAGCTTCTCGACGAGGAGGAGCGCGAGGCCAGAATTGAGTTCTACGCCGATAACAGCATTGGTTGGACTGCCCGTCCCAAGCACGGTTCCGAGGGTTTCGTTCGTCGCGGAAAGTTCAAGAAGGCTTCCAACATGAACTTCGGTCTCATGGTATCTTGCAACGTCGAGGAGAAGCTTCTCCAGATCAACCGCGGCAACGACTGGACTCAGGCCGATGAGGCTCAATCTTACGAGCGCTGCCTCAGCGAAGTCCTCGAGGAGCACGGTCGTGCCTGGGCTGATGGTAACATCCGTATTGGTGACTACATCCTGCTCATTGACTCCGACACTCGTGTCCCCGCCGACTGTCTTCTCGATGCTGCCTCCGAGATGGAACAGGGCCCCGAAGTTGGTATCATGCAATTCAGCTCTGGTGTCATGCAAGTCGTCCACACCTACTTCGAGAACGGTATCACCTTCTTCACCAACCTCATCTACACTGCCATCCGTTACACCGTCTCCAACGGTGATGTCGCTCCCTTCGTCGGTCACAACGCCATCCTCCGCTGGGCTGCTATCCAACAGGTTTCTTACTACGATGAGGATGGCTACGAAAAGTTCTGGTCCGAGTCTCACGTGTCTGAGGATTTCGATATGTCTCTTCGTCTCCAATGTAACGGCTACATCATCCGCATGGGTGCCTGGGCTGGTGAAGGCTTCAAGGAAGGTGTGTCGCTTACCGTCTACGACGAGCTGGCCCGTTGGGAGAAATATGCCTACGGTTGCAACGAGCTTCTCTTCAACCCCATGCGCATGTGGTTCTACAAGGGTCCCTTCACTCCTCTCTTCCGCGAGTTCCTCTTCTCCAACATCCGCATGACCTCCAAGATCACCATCGTCTCATACATCGGTACTTACTACGCCATCGGTGCCGCCTGGATCCTTACCACTGTCAATTACTTCGTCATGGGTTGGTTCAACGGTTACCTCGACAAGTACTACCTCGACTCATGGAAGGTCTGGTTCTCGCTCGTCATTGTCTTCAACGGTCTTGGTAACATCTCGCTCGCCGTCATGCGTTACCGTATCGGCGACAAGTCCTTCTTCGGTGCCATCATCGAGAACTTCAAGTGGACTTTCATGCTCGTCATCTTCCTTGGTGGTCTGTCTCTTCACGTTTCCCAGGCTCTTCTTGCTCACATGTTCGAGATCGACATGACCTGGGGTGCCACCGGAAAGGAAGCCGAGTTCTCCAACTTCTTCATCGAGGTGCCCAAGGTTGTCAAGAGCTTCAAGTACTCGCTGTCCTTCTGTTTGCTTTCCATCATTGGCATGATCATCCTTGCCACCGCCGACTTCATCCCTTACGACTGGATGATCACTGACTTTGTCGCCATCTTGCCCATGGCCACCGTCGTGGGATCGCATTTCCTGCTGCCCATCGCTCTCAACCCCGCTCTCATGACCTTCTCATGGTAGAGTGGGTTTCCTCCTCTCGTTCTCTTTTCCTTTTCTGTCCATATAACGCTGTCTTTTTGAGATATCATTGATGTTTTTATTTTTGGTGTGGTACCAAATGGGGTTGACCACTAGAGCGGGCGTACCCCCTATATGATCTATTGGTTTTTTTTTTCTCTACAACTATTTCTTCTTTATAATTCGCCCTACCCCCCAGCTGTTATAGATTACATTTCTCTCTCTCTCTCGATACCACAAAAATCCTTTGGTCTTAATCAAACTGTTTGTTCCAAAAACAATATCATATTCCTCCTCTTTGCTCTTGTGATTGAGTGTTTCTCTGGCAGTTGGTCATAGAATGTCCTCCGAATTGCGACCCTGTCCTTACGGGCTTCACTTCCCTTTTCCACATCCATCAAACCCTCCCAAGTATTACTGTATTACTCCGCTCCTCTTCCATTCTCGAACCACAGTCCAGAGCACTCCTAACCACATCCATCCCCGCCTTAATATCAAACCTACGTACGGATCTTGGTCCAGAGAGAGAACACAAATCTATCGTTTCAAACTGAAGCATTTTTGGACTTGTTACAGAAGTAACAAAAAAAAAAAAAAAGCTATCACCACCACATGTCCAAATTTGGATATCTCTCACGTTTTGAAAAGTATTCCACAAGAGCGATATGCCACGAGCGGTGGTCGCACGGGTGATGGCATGTCATGTCGTCGTGGCACGCGAACCGCACGGACAAAAAAAAAGAAGCCAGACCATCCATCTCTGTGGAAATTATCACAGCACCGCTGTTCCACGACAACAACACCAAGACGACCGGGCTCGGGCTCACAAATAAAATCTTCTTTCCCTCTCAAAAACTCAAATACTTCTTCCAATGTCTAGCAACACTAATTATACACTCGTGTCATGAGTAAGTTTTGCAAGCTCATGCAGGGCGGTTCGTGTGGCTGCTTCAGCCTTTCAGTACTTCCGCCAGGCACCACTTCGTGTCCGCTGCGTCGCGTGCCGAAAGCAACTCTGTGCGAACTCAAACAAGTCTATGCTCCACCCAGCTGAAAGGGAGAAGGAAAAGATGCATCAAATAAACCTCTTTACACCTTGTCGTCGACACCGAGACGTCGTCTTCCCCGAGCACTCAGTGACCTGACTTTCGACCTGGTACGAGGCTTGCTGTTGCTGCGCCTGTGGTGGTTCTGGCGAGCTGCATGCTCACGAGGCAAACTTGGATCCCGAATGGCAATGACTCGAGGTACATCTGCGCTCTACATCTCGAATGTCAGCAAGCCTGCCGGAAGAGACATATAGAGCGTTGCTTACAGCGGGCAGTTCTTCGCTCAACATAGTAAAGCTGCTCTTTGGTAATTTGACATTGTTGTTGTCAACTGGATACCACAACTTCTGAAAGCGTCGGATGGCCCATGGGAAGAAGATGGTAAAGAAGAGACTGATGATCAACAGCGGGATCGAGATGTACAGGCACAGAATCGCTGGCGCTGTCAGAGTACTGATACCAAAAATGCTCTATGCTCTGTCAGAAATGCTGCAACACGCATAAGAAAAAACGACTTCTTGTAAGTAAGACTCACGGTGAGGTATGTGATCGGAAGATATAGGGCCGCGAGGATGGACAAGAAGCGCGAGTAGTCAGATTGATTGGCGTTCTCAATATTGAACTCCTGCAAATCATGTAAGCATTTGTCCTTGAGCCACGACATGAAGCTGCTAACGAGTTCAATCAAGTTGAGGAAGCGTTCCTTGAGGGTGTCCATGTAGTAAGAGTATTGGTCCAGATTTTCAACAGCATCATCCATCTCATCCCAAACTGGGTCTATGCCATCATCTGGGGACTTGTGCATCGCATCCTTCAGCTTGAGCAGCTTCTTGAAGGACCTCGCGTGAAAGCGCATATATTCAGATAGCTCAAAGATCCTGTCAATTTGCTTGTGTGCAAGCCTCGTACGAACTTTGACGGGATACTTTCTGCCACGGCTGTTGAGCTCCTGTACGATGGTGGTTAGTATGTTGCACTCACTACGACCATCGGCACACATACAGCTTCCTCCAGCTCCCTCTCAATCTCGCGGATGATGTTCTGCCAGTCGGTCAGAAGCCAGTACAGCCTCAGAAAAGTCCAGCAAACGGCCTCTTCGTCCCTGCGTGGCATGTCGTATTCTTCGTCCTCATAAAAGTACGGAAAGAAGAGGTCATGCATGACGTTCTCAGCAGGAAGCTTGGCCTGTGTAAAGACAAGAACGACAGGGACTTCTCGGTCAAAACGACAGGCGCGACGTCCGCAGCACCAGGCAGCAATACGGAAGCGATATTCGTCGACTATGCGTAAACAGGAAGACTATGTCAGTTGGCTGTCGGCAGCCCATCTCGCGAAGGATTACTGACTTTCATCAATGCCTTGTGGACGGCCTCCTGGGTGTTCCTTGCCGAAAGTCCACCAATATACGTCCGGCACGTTCATTTGATCGACAAGGAAGGACCATGGTATCTGAGTGGACCGCTTGTTGCTTCTCTCCGGGAACTTGACGGTGTCATCGAACTGTAGCGCTCTGTTGAGATCGGTGAGTTCATCGTAACGATCATCAATACAGGTCGCGATGACTTGTTCGAGCCAGCTGAGGCACATCAGTCGGGCTTGAACCATATGGGGTGGCAACTCGACCTACGGTTGGTAGCCATTGAACGAGCTGAAGCACACCAGTTAGTTCCAAACCACATGGGACAGAAACTCGACCTACATCAGCAATGGATCATGTGGGTTCATCCGTAATGTCTCTTGGACAAGCGCGGCAAACCTACTGCCATCTGCGCTGGTGACTTGGATCGAACTGTGATAGCACGGCGAGCGTCTGTTGCCGATGTGGATAGTAACCGGCACGCCTTCTTGATACCACGATTTGTGCCTTGGGGAACGGCGTTTGCGATGATGGTGACTGGCGCGAGGCGAATCTCCCATATTTGTCTGATAAGTCGATGGAGTGTATTTTGGTTGTTGAGTCAGATTGACATCTGAGCGTCTAGGATATGGATTCATCGTGCCTTCCTTGATTTCGACACCTATGAAAAACTGGCGTTTTAGTGACGAGCTCGAATGTAGCCATGGTTCCTTCCTCGATTCTTCACTGATGCACTTGAAGGATGCAAAGACGGCCATACAAGGGCGCCCAGGCTGAACTATGGGTTGCCTGGTCAGATCGCGTGATGGATGTATCAACCCCACGTGAACACCTGCATATGAAGGATGACCTTTCATGATGCGTCGCCGAATTCGTAATCCTGCGTGCACATCACAGATACTCGGTAGTCTATTAGAATCTCCATGAAACGTTTTCATACAGCGTATCCAGAAGGACCACGGCATTGCTACATAAATGCGCTGAACACGAGAAGAAAAGAAACCGCCAGTAGAAGCGAAGCCAAACAAGAAGATTAATGATATGAAACTCAAACAGGTCGTGGGTATAGCGCTGAAGGGTAAAAAAGACATCAAGAAGAACAAAAAGGGAAACATGAATGTGCTCTGGAGGGTATGCTTGTTAGTCGTAATAAACAGGGACGACTTCGTTCTACGGGCTGTTAGGCCGTTCGTCCATTGTGCCCATATCGGTCGAGTCGCCTTCAATGGTTCGACGCCAGTGTTGTGGCAGACATACACAAACCAGTGGAAAGGCCTTCACCGGACCGTATTCCTCGGGACTTGCTTCGCCACTGCTCATACCACTGTCGCGCTGCAGCTTGCCCTTGGTTTTCCAGTCCTCCGCACGCATGCTAATACGCACGCCTGTGGCCCAACCGTCGTCCCATATACCAACGACTTTGACCATGTCGCCTCGTTCAAGGTCAAACTCATCAGCAGCACGAGGTTGGTAGGCCCACAACGACGACACAAGATCACCCGGATGTATATCGTCTTGCGAGTAGTAATCTTTGAAGAAGCTGAGTTGTTCTGATTCGGACGTGCCCTCCGGCGAGGAGACACCGTCCCGGGCGGGGCTGTCGTAGGCGCCAAACGCAAGAAGCAAACCGCTGGATAGAGAACCGTTTCGCCTAGGAGGCGGACCAAGTCCACCAGTGCGCGAGTGTGGTGTTCTCTGGGTTTCTGGACTGGAGTCGAGTGCGATCGTCGGCGAGCGCGTGTTACGTTCTGATCCGTTCGACACGGCTTCCAGGGCCACCATGCGAGCGACACGGCCACCGGGAAGAGCTTCGATTTTGTCATTTTGGCTCGTACTAGCGCCATCATGTCGGTATGCCATGGCTGGGGGTGCTGAACCTTGACGCGATTTTACAGGCTGGTTAAAGACACTGGTTGCCAGACTAGCCTGTTTCCGACGGCGGAGGAAGACGCAGGCCAAAATCAAGAGGGCAAGGAGGACAAACACACCGAGCAAAGACCCAATCACGATGCCAGCAATTGCACCACCCGAAAGTCCTTTTCTTTTCCGACTTGTTGGGGAAGCCGTCGAGGATGGAGACCTTGTAGCAGTCGAAGACGTGGCGGAAGAAGTCGAGGTGAAGAGAGGCTGCATGGATGAAGTTGCAACGATGGGCAAGACGACGTTATCGCAACGGTTTGTGGTGTTGGAGTAGACACAGCAAGAATCAGTGGCATTCGGCGAACTTGCAGCGCAGTAAGAGCAGAGATTAACCAGATTGGAAGCAAACCCGCAATTCTCAGGTTCGTTAGTCACACCTTCAATGCATGAGCCAGACAACGAGTTGGCTGGCAGTGCGCAGTTGGTGAAATCAGCTCGAATCTGGCTGATAGCATTCGGGCCTGTGTCGCCGCATATGTCGCTTGCAGTGATGGATTGCTCGCTCTCGGCATATTCAGCCTACAACCAAGGTCAGCAACCACAAGTCAGGCTTCAACATGAGAACGTCTTACACAAGTGTTGGCACACAACGGTCGAGTCGCATCTCCAGTCAGGTCGCAGGCTGAGATGGAGTTTTGAACAATGGCATTGCAGAGTACGCTAGCGGTGTAGCGGGCATAGTAGTTGGACGAGTTTGACAGGTCGAAGCTGGAGCAGCCGATCAAGTCGGAATACCTTTGTTGGATGAAGCCGTTGGATATGTATTGTTGTAGTTGTGTGTCGAAAGAAGACGTGTCCGTGACATCGGCAAGGAATGGGAATAGTCCGGTGAGGGTACTATGAGTTGAGATAGAGGCCGTGTTGAAGGCACGGCACTCGGACGAGTCTGTCAAAGGAATGCAACTCTGAGCCAGGGCAGTTGGAAGCGTCGCGGCCGTTATAGCGAGAGCGTAGAGGGCTGTGAAACGTCCCGTCACCCTCGTCTCTCCGGTCCGCGTATATCTTGTCTTCGCTTCCTTCTTCAAGCTCTTTTCGCAGCGCGCGCGCTCAGTGCTGGTGTTGCCCCTGGATGTGCGCCGCGTGGGGGCATTGTTGGACATTGTCTAGACGCTCGACTATTGCATAAAGAAGATGTATTCGAAGATGCCGTTGGAGGAATTGGGTCGTGTCAAACGAAAAGGCTTCGAGTCTAGACCGAGGATAGTATTATCGTTGTAGAGTAATCGAAGAGGTCGTGGTGGTTAAGGTTAGGCCGAAGAAGAAAACCGATCAGGAGGCAGGCAATGAGCGACTGAATAGACAGAAAGCAGCAGGAAACAGGGAGACGAAACGATTGACGAGAGACAGCGGGCGAGGCAACCACGCCTCTGCTACTTCGAAACAGCAGTCGCACACTCAGCCAGAACGCTGACCGAAGACATCGGGCCCGGCCAAGTCGAAGATGTGCGACGCTGAAGCCCGGCGCGGCATGCCACTTCCCGCCCTGCAAACCTGGTCTGCTCCATTCCACTTTTGGCCTTGGTCTCTGTTTTTTTCCCTGATCCGCTGGACGCCTGTAGTGCGAACCATGACTTGTGACTGCCAGTGTCGACGTCAAAACTCTCATGGCCGTAGTAGGCTAGAGTGCAAAATTGCTGGTATCTTTGCGCCAACTAGAGCTTCCAGCCTGTAGTCAACAGAGTGGAATACAGTACCTACTCTTCCCATTACATGGTCTACTCTGTATAACATCGATGTGGTGATGTAGGCTGAGTCCTGATTCAGACCGTCATCTCTCACCGCCGATATGACTTGCATCGTGCTCTCGTCGCGTCCGACAAACTTACATCCGACCATGAGAGTCCACGCGAGAGTGCAGATCACTTGAACGTAAATTCGAATGCAAAACTTGTTCGGCTCGCTCGAACCTCCGTTCGCTCACCTTGGCATACTGGTTCAAGATAAAAAGAAGCATCCTAACGCGCCTGTCAGGACATGATATCGGAAAATGTACGAAGCCTTGTAGCATGTCACACAGAGCCACGTTTCGTCCAATTCAAAAAGTACAGCATGCAAAGAAGCTCTCATTGATCAACAAACATACTAATACGGATAATCGACGGCTTCTAAACTAAACTCATGCTGTCTTTCTCAGGTGTCCATGCAGCATTCATGTACTGTCGGATCTCGTCGGACTCGATTCTTGGTGGTCGTTAAGGTAATCATGAGTGAGCAGGCTTGGGAGCGGTCGTGGTGTCGGCCTGGTAGGCACCAGCTGGGCGCTGCTGGGCACCAGCGGTGGAAGTTTGGGGACCAGCGGCAATCTCGGCAGCGATCTGGTCTTCGGTCTTCTTGTTGCCGTGCGAGATGAGGCGGTTGAGGAAAGAGCCAGGTCTGCCCTGAGGGTACTTGGAGTCTTCGGCCTCAGCTTCTTCGAGCTGCTTGTGGAGGTGACCAGTAGTCTCCTCGTCGAACTCCTCGTGCTCGTCAAAGTTGGCTGTTGCAAGTGGGGTTAGCGGGGCCGAAACCAAGGACGACAGCCAAGAGGATGCAACTCACTCTCCTTGTCGTGCATGCTGAGAGCTCTCTTGATCTTCTGTCTGACGGCCTGCATTTTGACGGTTGGTGGAACGGTAGATCTCTTGAGCTGAGACGAGAAGACTGTCAGTCGTTGGCGCAGACGGGAGGGCACGGGAAGGCTTGTGTACCTGTGGTATAGGTGTGCGTATGGGAATCTCTCAATGCGGATGGGCTCGAGGGGGGAAGATGTAAGTTGTAGGATGGAGGAAAGAGGAAGTGAGGTTGCTTGGACGTCAAAGGCAGAACAAAGATAGACGTAAACCAGGGCAGGCAAGTGCCTTCGTCCAATGCCCAGCGCCCGCCATCACCCGTCGTCATTACCCCACATGAGAGCCGATGGCGCTGCTGATGGACCGTGATGGTCCAAAGTTGGAAACGCTTCTATATTCCCGCAAGCGGCAAAAGGCCGATGGGTCTGGATCGCAACTCTTTCATGCACGACTTACGTGTCCCTGGCTTGTTGACGAGATGTGTTTTCAGCATCAGTCGGTCGCGAGCAGTTCGTGATGCCCTTCTGAATTGCCCACCTGCTTCCCCAGATCGCTGTCCAAACCGACCGAGGCTCTTGTGATCGCACGGCGCGGCCCGTGCGAGAGACTGCTCCATCCTGTTTGCTGGGCGCGCGTCGCATGTTGATTTTCCTTCTAGAAAAAGTAAATAATATCCAACTGTATCCGAGCACCAGCATGTTTGCGACGCTGCGTTGGTGATCTTCCTGAAACCAGAGCTCATGTGTCGTCTTGAGTTGTTGGGTCTGCTGATTCTCTCGCTTCACGCCCGCAAGGCCAGATCTAGTCGAGACGCTACAGACGACACGCATCCAGCTTCTCGAACTGTGCATCTGCAATGCTCCACGAGGTCCTGCTCGCCCTCAGCGGGCATCCCTCGCCGCTGTTCCCTGCGACTGCACCGTCCGGTCGATCGTCTGACGCCCTTGTAGACAAAGACTTTCCGCTGTTGTCATCGTCAGAAGCGGCTTTATTGGCGACGGTTGGCAAGCTCGCCGGTCTGCATCGCCAAATTCGAGACCATGCAACTCGCATTGTTTCGCAACATTCTTCAACCATCTGCCGTGCTGTAGCTGCTTCGTTGCTGCAAACCCATCTTGCACGCTTTCGTGACAAGATTCTCGATGTCGAGAGACAGATCTTGACCAAGGATGCTGCCGTAGTGGGTGCATACAACATTGTACCTCTCTCTGCAGTCGTCGGCGAGTTTGATGAATGGAGCCGTCGTATGGACTGGTATTGGAATATCGCATGCTTCATCCAGCCTCTAGACACGACAACCAAGTCTAACCAAACAACCGGAGCTGGAATCATTAATCATCTGCGGTCAGAGCTGCAAACCGGTTTTCCTGACATCGAAACCGCAGCAACAGAGTTGAGTTGCGTCGCTGACAAGGCCTGGCTGAAACAAGTGTCGGTGTGGCTGCTGTACGGCTTGCTTCCCAGCCATGGCGCTGAAGACTTCTTTGTCTCCGTGCAAGAATCTGCTGAGGGACCACCATCATATGTTCTAAGACGCGAATTGCTACCCAAGTATGTCTCGCAACAAACTGGCAGCTCTTTGCTGTTCATCGGAAAGTCGTTGCATCAAGTCAAACAGCATACACAAGGATCATCAGCGTCGCAGATTGTTCATGGTAACGAAGATGCTGCTCTTCTGAATGCACATCTTCAATCTCTTTCGTCACTATCATTCCCCCTAATCACCGCTGCATTCTCCACCACAATATCCTCGATACGCTCATCTCTATCACAAAAGGTTCTGCAACGCCTACTCCCACCAGATGAGATCAAACTCGTGCTGAGCACCTTTCGTCAAATCCTTCTTCTGGATAGGGGCGAATTTGCTGTCTTCTTGATATCCGAGGCGGCGGAAAGGCTAGATGCGAGACGAGTTGAGCATGGTCGATACCTGCAGGAGCCCTCTGGAAGGGATCTCCGCGGCGTGATGATGAAGGAGGGCGAAGTCAACGAGTCACTTTCGCGCACCTGGAAAGCACTGACCTCGCTACAAACCGAGGATCTCGAAGACGATGTACTTGAGTTCGCCCGCGAGAATATGCGTCTGGAGATTGACACACGGCGAGCCGCCGCAAGACCTTCAACGTCGGATGGAACAGCCTTGGATACGGCTAGTCTAACCAGCACTTCGTTCAACGATCTCCTGTTCCCTGTGCCGACCCTACTCACAATGCAAATTTGCTCACCACTCGACCTCTTCGTCTCCCGCGCCGACATGGATCGGTACTCAGCACTCAACGCATATCTGTTGAGTCTCCGACGAGCACATATGCGATTGTCAAATCTATGGCGAGAATCAGGCTCACGCCGTGCAGCCGCAAATCCTGCTCGTCTGAGTGCTGAAGTAAAACAGATCGCCCAAGCTCGCAGCACTTCTCAACGCAAAGTCTGGGCAACATGCAGTGCAGCTGTCTTCCTGTTGTCGGAAACCACGGCATACTTTGAGGGCGAGCTAATCACAAGCTCATGGGACACCTTTTACTCATGGGCCACGGCTCAGCATCACGACCCCGAGACGTTGGGGAGAGCGCACCGCGCATTCCTCGCCGCACTGTCGTATGTAATGTTGCTCACCGACGCGGCATACACTCGCTCACTCCGTGACTTGCTCACCCACATCGATGCTCTAGTCGCGCTGTTCGGGCGTCTCCAACGTCTCCAACAGACGTCCAGTCTCGGCATCGGTGGCACAGACTTTCTCGACGACGAAGAGGCAGAAGTATCGCGCGAACTCGACCGCTCTCGCAAACGCGTCGATACTGCTCTCAAAGACGTGGTTGCCAGGTTGCGTCAGTTGGATCACGAGCGTTTGGGCGCAGCCAGATATCTCCAACTCGATGGCCAAGACACGGACTTTGAGGTGTGGCGCGGTGGAGCTGTGGATAGACTGTTGATGAAGCTAGATTTCGGTAGGATGACTGGTGGTGATGAGTATATTGTCTAGGCTGCTGGTGAATGCTTTTGGCAGTGGTAGCTTTCTATCCTATAGCCATGATCCTCTGATGTGGAAGAATAGACATTTCTTCCAGACTGAATGCACACGACTTCTGGTATGCTTCTAGGTTAATGTGGTGGTAATCGAGTATCCAAGACCGAGCTAATCAAGTCCCCAAGGGAGTCACTGCTATCCAGCATACCCCGTCGAGAGTGGAAAGCCATTGCCCATATACGCATATACATTCATCAACCACAAACCCCATTCTCTCGCTACACAAACACCATTCTCAATTCTCTCTCTCTCCCTTTCTACCAAATACCCAACCACTTCTTGACCGGCTTCCTCCTACCCTCAAAATCAGTATACACATCCTCAGCCCCCTCCTTGTCGACCACAGCACCCAAACCCTCCCTCTCCCCCTCCTTCCCCACCACAGCCATCTCATCACCCACCGCCCCCAACACCTCTACCTCTTCTTTCCTCTCGTCCCTAGCACTCCACCCGCCAAACACACCCTCCGACTCATTCAAGCCATGCGCCTTCCTATACTCTGCCCTCTTCCTCACATCATCCACTTTGTTTTTGCGGTACTCGGCCGTTTGGATGGAAATATATTGCGAGTGGAGATTGTAGACTTCAGCGTAGCGGGACAGGAACGCAATGGGGTGGGACAGGAACATGTTGTTCGGCGGCAGTTGGTCGAGGTACGGCGTATTGGCGAGGAAGTTGTTGAGCCAGGTGAAGAAGGCGAGGGAGATGAGGATGGACTGTTTTTGAGGGGGTGTGTGTTAGCGTGATGCGACCGAGGGTGGCAGAGGTACAGAGAAAGGGGATGAGATGCTTACCATGGTGATCCACACGTGTATGGTGCGGTTCGTGAGGAACCAGTGGAAAAAGGTTCCTTCGGGTGGCATCATGTGCGGGTATTGCTTCGTCTTCTGCTGTTCCTTTTCCTTTGCGCTCAGGGGCGCTTGGAAGGCGGGTTGTCGGTTGCGGCGCGGTAGGCGGGCGGGGTGCGATGGCGGGTTGAAGCGTGTGGGTTTCTCGAGCAGTCGGCTCTTGGGTGCTGGTTTGGAGCTGCTGCTGCTGGCGGGGCGTGAGGCTACGAGCGAGCGGGCGAGGAGCGGGTTTTGCGGGTGGCGCATTGCGCGCAAAGTCAGCTGGCGCGATAGCTGGAGTGCTGGCATTGTTGACATGGTGTTTTGGGCTGTGGTGCAAGATGGAGCTGTCGACGATGGTGGTGGAAAATCATCATGGTCTGAGACTCGGCAAAAACTTCCCTCTGAGATGCGGCCAAACCATGCCACCTCCGAGTGCGGGCGGCAGCATGCCTGTCCGCCGACAGCTAAATATCCAGACCCTGGAACTTTTTGACATGGCTGCAAACACTCGCTTGACTTTGGTATTCAATCGCACGACAAATCCTTGCGAAAGGCTTTCATATCTTTTCTATATTATCCTGTTGTTCAGCGTGAGCAGCTCTTCTAGTTCTGCTTCTTCTCGCTCTTGTCAACCTTCATAACCGAAGGGAGCGAGGTAAACACGCTCGGCCAGACCAGCTCAAACTCGTCCTGACGTCCGTTCAAGCAATGACGAAGCCACACTCCCCATACAATGTAAAAGTATGCTCCCGTTCCAGTCATGAGATGCCACCATCCGTGTCCCTCGAGGAAGATACCCCAAGGCAGTCCAACCTCATGGCGCCACTTGCGCAGCCGAGAGCAGTACACATTGTCCAGTGTCCAGATGCCAAACCCACCCAGGAAGATGCTCAATCCACACGCAACCATGAGCCACATGGTCTTGATGATCTTGCGATCCCTGTCGTCGCGACGTTGTTGTTCCTTCTCACTGACTCCGTTCTGTACGCGCGCAGCTTCTCTTGCCTCTGGCTTGGGGCGGATATCGCGCTCCATTACGTACATGGATCGGAACAAGACGGTGGCAGTCAGGAGAGCATACATGTTCTGGTGGAAGACCGGGTCTCCGAGATAGTGGTAGTAGCCCGTGATAAAGACTGACAACGACACCAAGAAGATGCCAAGGCAGATGCGGAATGTGCGCGTCTGCTTGTGCGAAAAGGTTGCGTAGAACATGAGGCAGGTCGTGTAGATCATCGAGAGTTCGTCGACGAGTTGCATGGGGTCTGTGTCGAGTTAGCAGGCTTCTGACGTGGCCAGTGTCGAGGTACTGACATTTCAAGGTTGTGTGGAAGAGGAAGCTGCCGGTTCCGACAACCAGGTAGCCGATGAAGGTGACGAGGAAGATGTGATCGTGTCCATTCTGTATGCAGTTGTTGATGCCACGGAAAGCCAGCCAGACAAAGAGGAGGTTGGTCAAGGTGTTGACGATCTCGGCCGAGTAGACGGTGGCATAGTAGTCCTGGTCCTTGTCAGACTCGAGGGTCGAGTTTTCAAGGATGTGTGTGACGAACCTCCTCACACCAGTTGAGGGTAGAGGTTACGGGGCTCCAGTAGCCCTCTCTCGAGGGAGGGTACGGTATCGAGGGTAACAAGGATGCCATCAAGATGGTGCAGAAGCAGCGGGAAGCTTCGGAACTTGTTGGAGTGACTGTAGTCAAAAGTTGATAGTGTCAAACGACGGAACCCAAAAGAGCGAGCCGGGAAGTTTGCAAAAGAAGGAAGGAAGGACCAAGCAGGCACAAACAAGGAAGAAACGAGACAGCAGACACACACGAGGAAGCCGACTGACTTTGTCCATACGAACTCGCTCATCGACCAAACAGCGCCAAGACGCGTGTCATGGAGCCGCAAGCCGGGCAATCACATGCTGAACTTGTGCCCTGCGACTCGAGACTTGGAGCATTCAAACCATTGTCGTACACCAACCAACACACACTCGCCCAACATGTCCATGTCTCCGGCAGATATGCAGAAGGTTGGTGAATCATACCGTCCAGTCAACACGCGCTGACTCTCTGTCCAGCTCCTGCAAGAAATCGAGCAAAAGGCCCAGTTCTGCCAGCAACAGATGGTCATTGTCAAGACCCAGATGAACAGCAAGAACCGCGAGAACCGCATGCTCCAACTCACTGCTGCCGAGCTTGACGGCCTGCCATCCGACGCCAATGTCTACGAGGGTGTTGGAAAGATGTGAGCCCGCACAACCCACCAGCCTTGGAGACACCACCTTCTGACTGCCATTCCAGGTTTGTCGCAAGTCCAAAGACGGACGTCAAGGTGCGCTTGACAAAAGACCAAGAGACCATCAAGAAGGACATGGAGGGTCTGGAGAAGAAGATGCACTACCTCGAGACGACTTTCAACAACAGCAAGACCCACCTGGACGCCATCTTCAAGAACGGCGGCAGATGAAGTCTGTGACCAACAAATCTGTCGCCAAAGACAAGTCTGACTCCTGAGCACCTGCAGTAGAGCCCGCCGTGGCCACGCGGAGCGCCGTCACGGCCATCGAGAAGCCCTGTTTCAAGCTGCCAGGCACGACTCACGAACAAAACTCGGGAAGGAGGGCACTGCAGTATTCATCGTCACAGGTCCAAGACCTGCCAAGACGACCTTGAGAAACATCTGGCTGTCGTCTCGAGGCATGCGATTCTCACAGACGACCCACGAATGCCGCATTGCATAACATGTGTTTATACAGATGTTCGTACGCAGTGCCAAGCTTACAAGTTGTGCACTCTTCGGAGAATACACCATTTGACCTTTCTCCTAAATTGTCTTATGACTCTTATCGCATCCTTCAAATATACATGCAATCTACTGCAGGCTATAGCTGCATCTCGCCGCCCATGATCCTCCAGCTCCAACTCTAAATTGCCATGCTGTTGCGACTGCACAGCTCGCTTGAGCAGCCCCCTTGATTTCTGCCAGACTCTCTGCACGCAGTTGTTCTATCCAAGCGCTCAAAAGCTGCACATCTGTCATCAGGTCACGATCAAAGTACACCAACATCAACGCGCCTGTTTCAAAACAAGAAGCAAACCACGCGCGCGGCTCATGCTGTATGCCAGAGCTCGGATCGCCAATCGCCGTCTGCAGCAGCTGGCAGCTGCAGTAGTCAGCGGGGTGAACACCACCATCCCTTCCACTTGTGCCAACAAGATGTTTACGACCTGACCGGTTGGTCACAAACGAGACAGGGTGAGAAGCTGAAAACCGTAGTATTCTTCCATTCTCGTAAGCATTTTGACACAAGGCAAGTCAGCTAGTGCCCGAATTCCCGGGCTTGAAGAGGCGGTAAGGCGTTCCGTCTGCGACAAGCCATGGTAGCCTTTGGCATGCAGAGGTTATGGAGGCTATTGGTGAGTTGGTTATGGGGGGCTCCTGGTATACAACACTATACGCGGCCGGTCACGCGCGATCCTTCGCTTGTAGCCTTTCCCTCTTTTCAGATTGTCAGCAGCCTTGACTCTTTCATCTTCTCTCGCCCGAACATACGGTAGGCTGAGACTCTGTCTCTTTGCACTTTAGAGTGTGTCTTGTGCTTCTGGCCTGGTCGTTCCAGCAATCTCTTCCTTTTCCTACTCTCCATTCTTCGAAAAAAGATCAATCCATTCTTGTCACATTCCTCCTATCTTTGCTGAGGGGTAGCTTGCAAACGCATCGTACGCCTCCCTTGCCGTCAGCTCAGGACCTCCACATCAACACCTCAGGACCACAATAATGGTGTATCCATACGATCCGTCGTGGCATGATCGTTGGGATCCTCACGGTCCACCATCGCCGCCACCACAAGCACGCTACTATCACCACTCTTATCGGCACAGCGGCCACCTCACGCCCGAGCCACAGTATTCCAACTTGCACCGCTCGCATTCACAGGGCCACAATGTTCCCCATCCCACCAACATCCATATCCACAACAAGATACCCGTCACCCAAGAGACGACCAGTGCCCAGCGAACAGACTCGAGGCCTGCTCCCCCCATGCCCGCACCCATGCCACCTCCACCACAGTTCCAGCAAGTACCCATGATGGCACCACCACCACCCATGTTCGTCCACCAGCACATACCCATGATGCAACCAGCACCTCCGCCAATGATGGACCCCCACACCCTGCGAGCCCAACGCCTAGGCGAACAGCTCCTCGCCGAAGAACTCGCAGAAATGCACCTCCACCGCCAGCGCCACCGCTCCCACTCGCGCGGCCGCTCCCCCTCCGACCGCCTCCGCTGGGACCTCGAACAGCAACGCCGCGACGCCGCTGCAGCAGACGCCCGCCGCCGCCACGACGACGAAACCGCCGCCCTCAAAGCGCAATTCGAACTCGACCGCCGGCGCGAAGAAGCCGCCGCCGCAGACGCCAAGCGCGCCCGCGAAGACGAGGCCGCCGCTCTAAAACTCAAACTCGAACTCGATGCCCAGCGCGAGGCTGCAAAGCGGCAGAAGCAAGAAGCAGATGCAGCAGCTGAACGCGCGCGCGTGATCGACGAGCACGAGCGCCAACTCGCCGCCGATGCGAAAGCCGCTGCCGACGCCGAAGCGGCCTTCAAGTTGAAACTGGAACTGCAGGCCGCGGAGGAACGAGAGCGCGAGCGAAAAGCCTACGATGATTTCCTGCGCAAGCAGCGCGAAAAGGAAGAGGCCGAGGAACGCGCATACCGCGAAGCCCTGCGCAAGCAAAAGGAAAAGGAAGAAGCAAAGGAGAAAGAATATCAAGCCTTCCTGCGCGAGCAAAAGGAAAAGCAAGAAGCGGCCGACCGAGCAAAGAAAGAGGAACAAGCACGAATCGACTCCGCCATGCGGGCACGACTGGAGAAACTAGGTTGGTCGCAACACGACATTGAAGTCGCCCTCGACCCCGAAAAGGCCGAAAAGGAAAAGAAGAAGAAGAAGAAGAAACACAGGTATTCCGGGGATGTGTATTCGGATGACGATGTCATTGTCGTGGGCGGTGCACCACCTAGTCTGCCGGATGCGCCTCCCCTATCCGTCGGCTTCCCTCAACATCACGTCCCAGTGTTCCCACGCATCAACCGCAAGTTCCTGGACATTGAGACATTGGAGCATTACCACGTACCCTGGGAATGGGATCGTGTAAGTTGTCTTCCTTACCTTCCTTCCTTTTTGCTTTGCTTTCCTCCTCTCATCGCTTTGCAAGAATACTCACACGTGAAACAGGCAAACTCAGACTTCATCATCCTCCTGCGCGAACTCGACAAGTACGAAACAGACGTGCTATTCGAACACACGCGGCGCCGCCGTCAAGGTTCCTCTGCCCCGTTGCTCATCGACAAGGCCAAGGATTCGGGGCCAAAGTTTGCTTGGGTGAGGCACAAGAGCAAGGAGAGGAGCAAGAGTCGAGGCAGGGATATCAGGCTCACCGAGATTGTGAGACGGTAGGATGGTTTTGTGAGACATGTACGGGGGATTGGGAGAGAAGGAGAGGGTGTTTTTGTGGAAAGAGTTTTATAAGAGGTATGGAGATCAGAGGGCTGTGGATCGTGTTTTGGGAGGTGGTGACCTCGTCTTGACAGTTGTCTCTTCTTCTTTCCGATCAGTCTATGAGAATTCGTAATCATCCTCTTTCTTGTTCCTCTTTCTTGTTCCTCTCTCTCTCAATGTGTATGACAGTCGCACAACCGGTATTCCAATCCGGCCTTTGCCAATAAAATCTTCGAGTTGCTCGGTTGTCTCCTCTTGGGAAGCTTGGTGCTTTGATTTGTTCAGGCAATGCTTCCGGGCACCACCAAGGGCAGCTTCTTGATCCCAGTCATGCCAAATCCATCATAGACATGGTACTCGATATTACCTACTTTGATCCCGCAGGTGGATTGAAGAAGAATGCTCACGTATCGACCTTGTCCAAGGCTTCGAGAATCTCCTCACCAACACCGCCCTTCTCGACAACCATCTTGATCATGCGAGCCACGAGGTCGCGGCTCACACCACCTCTGGGTGGTCTCCAAACGCCACTGTCGGTTTCCCTGACGGCCAGAGCTTCCGCCTTTGTCGGTGCAGCGCCTCCAGTGGCAGTGTTGAGGACATCAGGCGTACCCGCTCCCGTCAACCTCGACGGCGGATCAACCATTCTGACGGCCATGACAGCGAGTTGTTTCTCAGCTGCTGGAGCGACGCTGACTGCGACGACGGCGTCTGCGACTGCGAGCTCGTCGCCGCTGGGGTCGAAGAGGATGTTTGGGCCTACCAAGGCGAGGAGGAGGGTGACGGGAGGTTTTTGGCCAGAGGGGTAGAGGGGCACGGCGGCGTCCCAGTCGTCGTTGAAGAGAGGGTCTTCGTCTTGTTCCGAGATGAGGGCGGGGAGTTGTGTGTGTTGAAGGGCGAGGTGTGTTGTTAATGAGAGGAGGGGCAGGGGGTATGATAGCGGCGCAGAGAGCAGTAGAATCTGTCGTATGTAGTCAGCGTCTTCTTCCTCGGACAAGTAGACCAAGGGCCCTGTCTTACGTCAATGTAGAGACGCCAGTGGAAGCGGCGGTTGATGTACAGGCGATCCTTCAGCACTTCGGTAGCCAGCAGACTTTCGCGCAGCATGGCGCCCAGGAAGACGGGCAGCGCATCGTCATCTCTGTACCCAGGCATCTCGATCTGCACCTCGACCCAAGCATCTCTTCCCTTCCTTCCCTCGTCTCCCTGACCCATGCCTCCCATCTCAACCTCAGCACCACCCGCCGTACCCAGCCCGTTGTCCTTTTCTGTCTCGCCAGCATAGTCGCGACCGTATCCAGCGCTCTTTTCCACTTCGGCCTTGATGCCAACTACCGCTTCCGTGCCGTCGGCAAAACAGATGCGCGCGGAACCGTTTGCTGAGGGCAAGATCTCGGATTCGGCGACCAGAGGACGGAATTGAGTGGGACCGCGGCCATCGGGGCGGATGGGTGGTGTTTGCGAGAGAGACTTGTGCAGGTAGCTCAGCTCGGCTGGCGAGAGGTTTGCGCTTGTCGGCGCCATTTGTGTGGGTTTTTTGTCTTTGGGGTTTCTCCGGCAGGGTTACGGTATAGTGAGCAGGTTTCTGGGATGTTCGCAGATGTGATTGGTGTTGAGGTTGAGCGACAGGTCGAGTTGCGCCGAGCGGGTTATTTTTTCTTTGCGATGGTTCTCTACGTAATCGAGAGAAGCTGCCTTGCGCGACGGATGGAGGAAGCTTTTGGCGAAGCTCACGGTCAGAAGTCATAGTCTGCTGCCAATGTCACGCAACAATTCCCTTCTCTCTTTCCAATTGTCTTCCAAATATTCATACAAACTACTAGTTCATATACCTTCTCAGCCATCAGTAGATGCATCACAAACTAGATATAATGTCGTAGCAATGGTTCGTGACATATGTGTTGGCCTCGCTTGACAATACCTCTTTCCCCAGATCTCCACATGGCATTCCTGACTTCACCTCCTCATTCTCCATCACAGACAGACCTCGAATTATTGTCAAAGTGCCTGCTGTCTCACTGCATCTGCTTGTGCTCACGCAGGAAAACTGGCTCAGAGTTTGATCTTGGTACGAAAGTAAGTGTAATCTTTTTGTTTGCTTGTATCAAGAAAGAGCATGGATCAATTCTACGAAGCAAGGAGCAGGTACAAATTCCAAGGATGAAAGAGCATGGATTGAGTCTACACGTGAATGAGCATGGCAAGCTCTCATTCATAAACAAGCTGGCTCTAGGTACTGGCAAACCTAGAAGGAGCTGCACTTTACTTCTCTTTGCAACGTCTCTTTATGGAAGAACACAGTCTTGTGGCAGTACATGCGAATTTGCACTGCAAAGAGTGCAACAGCGCTGTACACGCCGGCATACATGTTGTTGCACAAGCTGCCTAGACTTGTTGTTGGAGACATGTCTTCTTGCTATGCTTGCTGTGCCTGTATGTCCGCCTGTACTTCTGCGTAAAGAAGCATCATGTAGAAAGGGCTACCGGAAATGTTGCACAAGAGCATTGTTAGAGAAGAGCAATGTTTGAAGAATCACTCCATTATTTCGGAGTCAATTCAGGGGTGACTACCTCTCCAACTACATATGTCGACCTCGCTGCCGCCTCCCTCAACGACCAGAACGTGTGGCTTGGCCGAGTGGTATAGTTCAAAAGGGAAAGTCTTGGCCGTGCCGGGTCAAGTCATTCAAGCTGGGCTATCCTGCGTGGTTGGTAGCCTTAAGGTCTCGCGTTCGATTCCCAATAGCGTCGTCTGTTTGGGAGAGTTGGGCTCCTTACGGCCACATTCACAAGTGAACCCTCTCAACCTTTCAGTTCTGACGCGAATCCTCGTGGCCTAGGGGGAAAGTGATGTTGGCTCCGCAGCGTTCACTGCAGAGGGGGTATACTACAGTCACTCACAACAACGCAGTTCAGCGAGTGAGTGGCCTAGGAACTCACAGTCACCTCGCCCAGCGGAAATGTTATACGCTGCGGCTGTTTTTCGGGGCAGTTCGTATGTAGTCACTGACTACGTCGCTATTTGTGGAGTCGGGAATCACTATCAATTGAGCATCAGTAGAAATACAGAGCGCACAATGATGGAAATATCGGTCCGGAATTTTTGCTCAAGGCGCGTTGGACAAGCAGACTTCCATGTCGGTCTGTTATGGAAAACAAAGAACGAATTCGACAACAACACCCAACCACTCATATTTCAATTGACACGGTATGAAACAGCCAAAAGAAACTTCAATCGCGATTACTCCAGAATCATCTTGCACCAACCTTTACTGGTTTGGCTGCCACTGCCGGCTTATCTGGTCCTTCCGGTCTCTTCCAAAAGCCGCAGACCTCTGCCATACAATCAATGCCCAGAACCTCGCCAGCACCATCAAACTGAACTCTGCCCCCACCTGAGTTCAAGTCTTCTACCATCTCATTGACCAGCTGGACAAATGTCTGGTTTCCATTCTCCTTGGACGCAGTCGACCCACCTCCATGGCTCTCCCAATAACTGGTCTGCATGTCTTCGCAGAAGTAATAGCCACCAGGCTTGACCGTTTTCCACAGGTGCTCGAGACTCTTGATTTGCTGGTTCATCGTATGGCCACCGTCATCAATGATGATGTCGAAGTTTCCACCAGTGTCCGTAATGAACTCTTCGAGGAACGTTTCATCTGCTTGATCTCCTGTGAAGATGGTTGCTCCACTGGTCTTCCGAGCCCACTTCCTTGCGCAGCGTTCGTCGTACTCGATAAAGTAGAGATCCACGTAGGGAAAGTATTCGAGCCACAGGTTGTAGGACGCTCCGGGACCGTATCCCATGTCACAACCGAGGCCAATCTCGAGGATCTTGATGCGCTTCATCCGGAATGCAGGCAGGTACTTTTCGTACATGTGGTGATAGCTGTGGGCTGTGACTTTGTCTGTTCCATATTTGGTGGCGACTTCGTAGAAGCTTGGTCGGCTGAGAGTCGCGTCGTCAGCGAAGATAACAAACTACTTGGGTGGGTTCACTCTTACTGCCAGAGCTTCTTTGCATTTGGTACGCCTCCGCGCTGGTGGAATGCTGCGATTATGAATAGCAACGATGCAACAACACCAAGAACGATCGGTAGTCGATGAGGAGTGTGGACGGCCATGGTAGATGCGAAAAAGCTTTCGAACTAAGGTAGGTGCACTCGACGAGAGCTAATATCTCATCCGAAACGCGCAGTCAGGATTAAGATTGTGCCGAGATATGTGTCGGTCCACAGCCCTGGCGTCTTTCGAGCTTCATCCCTTGCATCATAGCCATGAGGTTGCGCAATGCACGCCTTCTATCTCTCCTACCAGCATTGACATTGCTTCTAGACTCGCAGTCGCAACTTCCGCCAAATTCCTCGACGTCGGCCCGTAGGACAAACATCACGGGCCGCGTCTTGAGAAATGTTGACCGAACAAAGTTCAAAACATTTAGGTGCTTCGAGCACCAGGTGTAATGGAGGCGCTACTCTTCAACGTGTCTCGACAATCTCGTCTTCGCAATGGCCTTCTATGAGACCAATCTGGCAATACTGTCTGCAGTCAGTGCTTACCTGCTCTATCGACAACACCAATCCGACAAGCAGAACTCGGTGGCAGAGGCGGAGAGCGGGGTGAAAAGTGCACTTGGCCAAGATGCAACCAGAAGGTTCAAAAGAGCCTTCTTTCCAGCATATGCGTTAGTCTGCGCAGCCGACTGGCTTCAAGTGAGTACAGCTCTCATATCCATAGAATCAGCAGCTGACTTTTGAGAAGGGACCACATATTTACGCACTCTACAAATACCACAAACACTTGCCTGAAACGACTGTTGCTGCTCTCTATGCAAGTGGATTTGTTGCTGGTGCTCTCAGTGCCTCGTTCGTCGGTCAGTTGGCTGACAAGTACGGTCGTCGAAATGCATGTCTGTTGTATTGCGTCATCTACTCGACTGCATGCTTCTCAATGCTCTCCGACGACCTGCTGGTCTTGTTCGCTGGTAGAGCTTGTGGTGGTGTCAGCACGACATTGCTGTACAGTGTCTTTGAAACATGGATGATCGCCGAATACCACGACCAAGCATTAGATGCATATGGGTTGAGCCTGGGAAGTATGTTCGGCAAAATGACCACGCTTAGCGGCGTTGTTGCTATCGTTTCTGGTGTGGTTGGCGATGTGTTGGTCAGATCTCTGGATTCAAAGACGAGCCCTTTCATGGCTAGTGTTGTTTGTCTGGGTCTGGCTTTCGTCTTCATATCAAAGCGTTGGGTAAGTTGCTACAGAAAGCAGATGTGGAACTATGCTAACGTGTCTAGAATGAAAACTACGGAGATAGTGCCAGTAATAAAGACAAGGCTGGCGCATCCATTGATCTCAGCAGCATCCTGCTCGGTACACCACATCTTGCGAAGAACTACAAAGGTCGGAAAGGCTGACATGATACAGATCCGAAGATCATCTCAATCGGCCTCGCCTCATGCTTCTTTGAAGGCAGCATGTACATGTTCGTCTTCTTCTGGTCAGCCGCATTATCTACAGTGCACGCCGCCGTCGATATCACCGACCCGCTTCCTTTTGGAGTAGTCTTCAGCTCTTACATGTGTGCCATGATGGTGGGCTCTATCGTCTTCACCCTCATACCACCATCGCATGACAAAGCACACTACATCCTCAAGATTGTCTTGACCAGCGCAAGCATATGTTTCCTCTCTAGCATCTTGCTCAAGAGCGAGGCATTGGTATTTTGGGCCTTCTGTCTGTTCGAGGTCTGCGTGGGTGCATACTTCCCGAGCATGGCGTCCTTGAAGGGTAAATTGATCCAGGATGGCAGTCGTGGTAGGATATACGGTATTCTCAGACTGCCTCTCAATCTCTTTGTCATTGCAGCACACAGTCTTGCTGAAGAAGGTATACATTGCACATGTCATGACTTTGTCATCGTGAATAACATGATATAGGTGACCGACATCGGAACAATGTGTTTTTGACTTGTGGTGGCCTTTTGGTGGTCACTTTTGTCGTTGCACAACGATACCTTGCACATAAATCTTGATGGGTTGAGACTTGAAGTAGTTCCCAACAAAGAAGTCATATGCTCTGGACAAGTCCCTTCTCAAAGGCCACGAGCAGTCTCATTCCGAACCATTATCTAATATGAAGCAAATTCCTCAGTTCAGTAAACGATAAAAACAGAGGCTGTTCAAAAGCTCTACTGGCCGCAAGTCCAGCTCACTGAGAGCATCTGTCAATCTGATGTCGGAGCGAAATCTGAGGTATAAATTTGGAAGGTGCATTCATGAGAGCTACGAAACCAGACTTCACATCGAAAGGCAGGCGCCAGTCACTCACTCGGTTCTCTGTGGAACCAGCAACGACATCATCCTCGACGTCGCCCTCGCCCTCGCTGCCGAGTCTCAGCATCGATTACTAACAACACTGTCGGTTTTCGTTCCCCTCCAGAGATATTTAAGTTCCTTTCTTCCACCTTTCTTCATCTTCCTTCCTCGCCAAAATCAACACAGTTCACTCGCGAGGTCCCCTTCCATCACACTCATCTTCCACCTTTCATCAACAACAACCCAAACACTACACACACTACATGATTCACACCTACACCCACACTCCAGCCATGCCTCAACCCAACCAGAAGCTCGAGCGCCAATGCTCACTCTGTAACAAGTTTCGCGGAATCTACGAGTTCTCGGCCAGCCAGCGCCGTAAGGGCGACGAAGCTGCCTGCATGAAGTGCATTCCCGAGATCCAGAACGTCAGACCTGGACCGTTCAAGCACGAGCACGGCATGGACAACAGCGATCCCACTTACGTTGCCGTTAGTACAGCCATGTCTGAAACTTTCACAGACACTTACTGATTTCATGTGTACAGCACACCAACACGGCCCCCAACAGCACCCCCGGCTCGCTCGCTATCAAGAGTGGTGGCGTTCTCCTTCCTACTTCGACCACTTCGATCACCATGACCACTACTGTCGCTGGTACTGGCACCGGCACCGGCACCGGCACTCACTCCGGCACCGCAGCCTCTGATGGTCACTCCACCACCACCAACGGCAGTGAGCCCGCTCCCCGCTACCAGGTCAAGGAGACCGGCTGGATCCACATTCCCAACGTAAGACACAAACACCTTCTCTAATTCTAGTGTGTGACTAACGAATGTCTTCCAGGGATTCCGCGAGGAGCCTGTTCCTGATCTCGAGGATGACAATGTCGAGACTTTCAAGGATTACAGTGACGAAGAGGACTATGACATGTAAACCAGATCAAAGGCCATGAGATGCTCGAACGACGATGATCGATGAGAACCAAGAAGGCAATCAAACGAGGAAGTTTGATCAAGGGCAAGGACTGACTGAACAGTCATCGATGGAAACACATTCTCTTTATCTGTTTTGTGCTGGGGGACAACTCAACATGACCATAGCTCCTTCTACAGATTCTTCAAAGAAAAAGTGATTTTGCTTCATCCTCTTCTAGCTCTTTGTGCTCCTGAACCTTGACAGCGTGACCTCTCTTGGAGTTCGACTTAGACCTCTTTCTCAGGATTTGCTCGATGAATCTCAAGGAAGGAGAGCCAGAGCATCGAGTTGTATCTCTCTCCATGACCATATTCTCAAGTGATCAAAAGCCGTCAAAACAAAGCATAAACCTTCGTTGCAAAAAAACTGTCAAGGATGCATCATACACTGGATTCAAAAATCCTTGACAAAACAACTGCTCAAACCACTCCCCTACCCGATATCTCTTTTCAGGGTCGCGTCTTCGACCACTTTGTATGTATAGTCTTACTTCTACTGTCTTTGTATCTAGTGAGTGGGTGTTTTGGGAATCGAGAGTCTCTTGTCGTGGATAATGATCTATATGGACGTCATTTCTCCTGGACACCACGTCCCTCTCTTGTGCAGAAAAAAAAAAAACACTGCACTACACTTTTGTTTCCCTTGCTTGAGTTTTGGTTTCTCTCTTTGTTTTTTTCTTCTTCTTTTTTGAATTGTTAAAAGCTAGATATATGTGAGATCTTTGATCCCTAGAAGGGGGAGCTGTGGTTTCGTCAACTCGATTTTGGTTCATAAGGGAGTGGGATATTGATAGTACGTTTTTTTCGGCTTTTTGTGTCGATTATATGGTATATCGTCATGTTATACACTCTACCTTTGACGTTTACTTTGTGCCTCTTAGCCAAGATATGGAGGTCTAGGAAGTAGGGAGGAGGGGGAGATGCTAATTGATATGTACTCGATATGTCCAAGTTAGATTTGCTAAGAGGATAACCCTAACCCAAATGAAAACCATGAGATAAAAGATAAACTATTACAAGGAAGAAAGATTATCGTAAAGACTATACTGTAGTTTTTAATACCTAGAAAATGTTAAAACCCTACTTTTCTCTACTAATCGATAATAGACGAGTAAGCTGATAATGATACTCCCTTATTAAGAATAATAGAAATGGCCACAAATCAAGAAATATATGAATTTTGATGCAAAAGGTATCACAGTAGATCATGATCACATAGCGACATGATTGACACTGGGTCATGATGGAGAAACATGATATCCGTCTTAATCCCGGGCCGAATCTCCACAACCGACAAGACCCTGATCAAAAAATGACTTCATGGCCCGTTGCTTTGTGCCGATCTGGTCAGCTAAAAATGAATTTCAGCTGCCTCCAAACTCCAGATCATCGATCACTCTTCTGTTGAGTACACTGACTCAATCTCTCATAATTGCGGTAAGGGACATAGAGGGGCATGGCAAGAGAACAGAGATAAACAACAAATATGTACAACAAATTTTGTCTTTCTACAGGCTACTACAAAGGTACCTGGAAGTAGCATTCATAAACCCATAAGTGATCAGATAGCATCCTGTATTACGTGACGACAAGGCGATTGACCTCCATCACGGTCCAAAAAGCAGGGTGTGTCTGGTTTCGTAAATCATCATCAAAGTTTTGATAAAATGATTTAGAGCTGGTTGGCGGTGTTGAAGTCCTTGAGGGCGACAGCGACACGCTTGGTCATGGTCTTCTCTCCCTCTCTGACCCAGACGCGAGGGTCGTAGTACTAACGGGAGGATTAGCATTGGCCTGTGAAAACAGTGTGTTGGGGTGGAAAGGGTAGAAGCTTACCTTCTTGTTGGGCTTGTCAGCACCGTCGGGGTTGCCGACCTGGCTGCTGAGGTAGTCCTTCTTGCCGACCATGTAGTCGCGGATACCCTCAGTGTAGGCGTACTGGAGGTCAGTGTCGAGGTTGACCTTGCAGACACCGTAGGAGATGGCCTCCTGGAACTCCTCGACAGAGGAGCCGGAACCACCGTGGAAGACGAGGAAGACGGGCTTGTCATCCTTGGAGCCAGTCTTCTCCTGGACATACTTCTGGTGCTTGGAGAGGAGACCGGGCTGGAGCTTGACGTTACCGGGCTTGTAGACACCGTGGACGTTACCGAAGCCAGCGGCGATGGAGAAGAAGGGCGAGACCTCGGAGAGGGCCTTGTAGATCTCGTAAATGTCCTCGGGCTGGGTGTAGAGGGAGTTGTTGTCAACGTCCTCGTTGTTGACGCCATCCTCCTCACCACCGGTGATACCGATCTCCATCTCGAGCCACTGCTTCATGGGAGCAGCACGCTCGAGGTACTTCTTGGTGGTCTGGATGTTGTAGTCAACCTCCTCCTCAGACAAGTCAATCATGTGGGAAGAGAAACTGCGGGTCTGTTAGACAATGTCACAAAACAAGCAATGCATGACCAAGCTTACAGAGGAGTGCCGTTCTTCTTGAAGAAGGCCTCATCGGCCTCCATCATGCCATCGAGCCATGGGAGGAGCTTCTTGGCGCAGTGGTCGGTGTGGAGGACAACGGGGATACCGTAGGCGGGGGCAACGGCACGGATGTAGTGAGCGGCAGCAATGGAACCGGCGATGGAAGCCTCCTGGTTCTTGTTGTCGACACCCTTACCGGCGAAGTAGGCAGCACCACCCTGGGAAACCTGTTGATGGTGTGAGTTGCTTGTCCTTTACTTTGTCGATTGCAATGATGCTTACCTGGAGGATGATGGGGGCCTTGTTGTCGCGGGCAGCCTCGAGCGAGGCAACGACGGTGGAGGAGGAAGTGCAGTTCTGCAAAATGATTAGCAAATGATCAATTCGTCTCAGATTGATTTCCACGTACGATGGCAGGGATGGCAAACTTCTTCTCCTGGGCGTACTTGAAGAGCTGCAGTCCAAAAGGTTAGCGAAGAATCTTTCGAGCTTGTTATGGCTTGCAAAGCGGCTTACGGTCTTGACGTCGTCGCCGTAGATGACACCGGACTTCTTGAGAACTTCTTGGGCAGACATTGTGAATAGATGTGTATGGAGTGGTGTTTCTTGTGGAATTGGAGAAAGATGAAGATGAGAAGTTCGAGCGAGGAGTGTTGAGCTGAAGATTAAGAGGACTCAATTAGCGGGGCACTGCATCATACTGTCCGCACGGACCCGAGGGGCATGAATTGGTTGCATCACACGTTTGACAACAGAGGAGTAACACCGAGGTTCGCCGACGGAGGAAATCGGAGTCCAAGGCCTCTCGAGTGCTTGCGCTGTGCGGCGCTGCCACAGAAAACGCACGAATGAGCATTCGCCACTTACCATGCGTCCGGAGAAATAAAGGCTCTACCAAAAAATTATTGCACTCCGTTTGAGCTTCGAGAGCTCTTTCCAGCTTCGACAACGCCCAGAAGCGGTCAGCTCTCCTTCCTCAGCAACCAGCCAAAGCTTGGACGTCGTAACAAGTCAGGCTTGGAACACCGGTCTCCGATCCCAACAGTTCACTTGCCATCTCATCCCATGAAACCTACGAGCCCTGTGAGTCTCACCGAAGCCGGTGACAATTCTATTTGGAGGTCATGACAACAGGTGATGGCTGGACGGTGGTGGTCAGCAAGTGGAAGCACCTCTCGTTGTCACTCAAACATCTAATTATTAAATAAACAGTATTCTGATGCATGGAACTTTTTATGAGCAAATTCTGTGGCAAGTATTGTTGGTTGACACGAAAACCTCACAAGCAGTGTGATCAGGTCACTTTAAAGCTATCACAAATACACGAAGTCATCCAGGAACTGAGAGTGTTTGAGAGAGGCCTTTTAGACGAGTGTCTGTCTCTGGACGTTCTCCAAATCTTCAACAATCTTGTGACTCTCGATGGGTACAAATCAGTGATTGCGATCTGCTGGAAACACAACTTCTTCAAGCCCCTGTTTTTGCTGAGCTTGTGGGTTGGGAATTCCACTGTAACTTGCATACTGAATCAAAGCTATGAAAAGCAAAACTAACTTGGAGAGGTGTGTGCTGCCAGGGAAGTCCGTAGATAGGACCACTTCGAGAAGAACCTCTCAACCCCAAAGAGTCTCTGCATTCTCGTTTCTCTGCGTGTTCTGGTTTTCTTGTGAAGAACCATGATAAAGACCAGGACCAGAGAAAGGCTTAGTTTTGAGCTCTTGTACTGAGAGCAATGGAGGAATCGTTATAACGTTGTTGGTTTTGGAATGATCAGATATTGATAGTGGGACTGCCATCAGCCATCAACCATCGAGTGTGAAAGCGCAGGTACCGGCGGCGAGGTTGGAGAGGACAGTAGAGACTTGAGCTCTGGTACTGGCATTGATGGTCTTGTCATCTCCTTCGAGCCATAGATTGCTCGTGATATCCCAGAGTTTGCCAAGCTTGCATGACTTCAAGACGCGCAGGGAGGTGGTTGGTGCTGCGAATAGAGATACCCAGGTCGTTGTTCCAGATCGTCCATAAGGGGGCTCCTTCAGATAGACATTGTACAGTGACAGGCGTTGGAGTTGATGGCCGGAAGCTTCCAACATCGTCAGTAAGTAGCTGCCGTCTACGTCGCAACCTTCCAGATCGATCTCGCGGAGGTGCTTGCTGAAGCCGTACGGCAGGCAAAAGAGCCACTTCCAATTGCCAGTGTGTGAGACTTCGAGTCTTTTGTCGCGGCTGTTGATGAAGACGTGGGCTGAGCTGTTGAGGTCTGATCCAATTGAGCTCAAATTGACCTTCAGACCGTTGAAATCACCATAGCCCATAGCACCAAGCGGAAAGCCATACGAGCCGGAATGCATCCAATCATCTGAGACTGACGGGAACAGACGGTTCTGTGAAGCGCTCTGAATATCTGCGACAAAATTTCCCAGAGGCATTCGAGCACGGATGGCAGCAGCAAGGACTCTCTCTTGGAAGAACTTGAATGTGTGACGCAAGACTACAGATTGTCTACGTCGATAATTGCGACATTTACGCACTTGACGCAGTCCTAGAGAGATGGTGTTGCCGACAGTGGCGAGATTTTGGAAGGCTTGTTCGAACAAATCGTGGTGCTTTGAAGGAGAGACCTTACCACCGTGACCAATGACGATGGTTTTGATGTGACGGGCGAAGGACGGGTGTTCAGTGATCTTGACTAGAGCCTCCAGCCCTTTGCATGACATGTCGTAGGCGCGGTTCTCGAAGAAAGTCATTGCGAAGCGGCTAGTGGTGATGGATTGGAAGACTTTGGCCGACAAACGGAGATTCAGAACGTCCTCATCGTCGACGTAGCCAACAACCTCGTACAAGATCTCGTTGGGGAGGTGAGGAATGTGCGTGCCGGTCATGATTGCAGCGTCTGATGATGTAGATTGTAGACGGTGTGCCGATGAGGGGTCCGCCATGTTGATGAACGCGACGTGTGATGGAGAATGGAGGTAGAGCTCAAGTGTGGGACAAATTCGAAAAGTGGTTCAGATGTTAGGGAAAGAACAAGTCAGACAGGGTACGACGCTCGATGCGACAGTCCTCACTTTGGGAAGGGACGAAGAGTTTAAGCAAAAATCGGAAGGACAATGAGGGGATACAGAATAGCAAGTTGCAGTCGGCAGGAGCGGTACAGAATGGGATGAACCAAGCTTCCTTGAACTCCCTCGGCCTCTATACCAAACTTTGTGCATCTTGATAGCTGTAACTGACCTGATCACTATTGAGGAGATGCACTCATCGACCATCATGGCGTCCATTATACACGCCCTATCCTCATAGGATATAGACCACAAGAACCACGATAGACAAAGATGCTACCCTTCTCAAGAGGTAGGTTTATGTGTGGTTTGATTTGGTAGGAAGAGGATAATGGGGTGGTGTTGTCATGATGGAGGTAGTTGCGGAGCTTGGCAAGCAAACCAAGCAAACTCGAATTGCGTTCGATCGAAGAACGAATGGATGCACTTCAGCTTTTGATCATCGCAATTGGCATCACATTTGGCCAAATCAATTCAAGATGTTGTGTGCAAGTGAGTGACAGCAAGGCATTAGGGCGAAGATAGTCGCTAACAATTGCAACAGTTTCGGGAGAGGCTCCTCAGCAGCCTGTTGCGTCGCGCAAGAGCGGTACTATCTCACCACGAGTCGCGACAAGTTTGCGCCAAATCTAACACGATGACCAGGCAACGTTTTCGAAAAGAGACTGATCGAATCATACATTTCTGAGAATGGCGCGGATCCAGTGACTGGAGAGGACCTCACCGTCGAGGATTTGGTTGAGCTCAAACAAGCTCGCGTCGTTCGCCCTAGACCCCCGACCTTGACCTCGATTCCCGCCCTCCTCTCTACTTTCCAGAACGAATGGGATGCCCTTATCCTCGAGACCTATCAACTCAAGCAACAGCTGGCCGAGACGCGCCAGGAGCTCAGTACCGCCCTCTACTACAGTGATTCCGCCGAAAAAGTCATCGCACGTCTACAAAAGGAGAGAGACGAAGCCAGAGATGCTTTGGCCAAGATTTCCGTCACCTCGACTTCGAACGGCGCAAACGGAGACGCCATGCAGGTGGATGGACAAGGCTTGCCCGAGGCCATTGTCGCAAAGATTGAGCAGACACAGACAGAGTACGTTGACCGAGGAAGAGTAGCATTTTTTCTACCTGCTAATATGCTGCTATCAGATTGTCGTCAACACGACGAAAGCGCCCGACACCCGAAGGCTGGGCAACCCCTGATTCCTTGCAGGCCATGCAGTCCACCCAGAACTCGGAACCCTTGTACCCTGGAGGCCGCTCGATCGCCGTCAACGAGACAGGCGACCTGGCACTTGTTGGAGGCAGCGATGGCGTAGTTGGCGTCTATTCAGTATCACAAGGACAGGTTGTTCAGACATTGAAGTGTGGTGGTGGTTCTGTTACCGATGCTGTCTGGTGCGGCAACAAGCCTGTGGTTGCCCTCTCGACCGGAGCAGTCAAGATCTTCGATAACGGAGCCGAAGCTGCCAGCTTCGATCGCCATGCAGGTGCAGTCAATGCAGTTGCTCTGCATCCATGCGGAGACATTCTGGCCTCGGTCGGTGTAGACAAGAGCTACGTCCTTTACGACCTGCAGTCGCTTCAGCCTATTACCCAGGTTTCTACTGATTCCGGTATGTGTATTTGCTCCAGAGAAGAAAGTCAGACACTAATTTTCTCCAGAACTCACAACTGCCGCATTCCACCCAGACGGTCACCTTTTCGCAGCCGGCAGCAGCAAGGGAACGATTAAGCTTTTCGACGTCAAGACATCGGAGAACGTGGCCAACTTCGACTCAACCTTTGGACAATCGCCCCTTCAGACAGTATCCTTCTCAGAGAACGGCACATGGCTTGCGTCGGCAGTGCAGGGACAGACCAGTGTCAGCGTCTGGGACTTGCGCAAGATGGCAGAGATCAAGACGATTGATCTGGGCACAGCGGTAACTGGAGTCAGCTGGGATTACACTGGACAGTACCTCGCAGCATGCGGACAAGGTTTTGTGGCAGTCGAGCACTACTCCAAGAGCTCCAAGAGCTGGTCAGAGCCGTTCAGAAAGGCACTGAACGCAGTCGATGTGAAATGGGGACCCAAGGCACAGAGCATGGTTGCACTGGCGACAGATGGTAGCGTGAGCATCTTGTCTTCCTGAAGAATGGGAGACGAGGACGATGTCGACATGTTACAAAAGAGAGTATCCAAACAAGGAAATAAAGATCATCAGACAAAGAGTGCCATCATGGAACAAAGATGAAGACAGAGATCAAGACGGAAGGAACGTTCAAGGGGGGTCTTTCCCTGTGCCAAAAAAAAAAAAAGTTGTTGTCCAAGATTTTTGTCATTGATGCTGTCTCAAGAAGTCGTTACGAAGTGTGAATGCACGGTCATGTTCAGGTGGCTTCAGGTGCGAGTGAGAGCGATGTGTTGTCGGAGGGTGGCATGCAAGTTCACACGGAGGCGGCAAAATGACCAAACAAAGGGTCGTCACATTTCCCCACAGCTGACCATCAACGTCAATGCTGGACGGCATTTCTTTCACTCAGCAGCTGCTTCCTTGGTCGCCCGACTGTTCCGTACTGTCGCTGAACGCTAAGCATCCGGGAGTTTGGTGGTGCCAGCATCTTCCATTCTCTATCAGCCGGCTTTTGTTCTCTCAGCTGCCAACCGCGCAGCATGGACGGCGGCCGCAGAAGACCTCCATTTGACTTTCAATTCGACCGCTCAGATAGCAACAAGGTGGGTTGCCCTTGCTTGCAGTTTTGCCAGTACCTATACTGACCTTGTACCCAGCGCTCCTACTCGCACACACAAATGGACTCCCACGGCCGCTCATCGCCCTCGCCGCTCTTTGTCCGCCAGGACACCAACTCTCCACATCGCCATGCCCCTACGCCCAATCCCCGCCTCACCTTACCTCTACCTGTACCTCTGCCCTCGCTACCGCCTCACTTCCCTCGAGATGGCTATGACTATCGCCGTCCAGTCTCGTCGACTCGCTCGAGCACCACGGCCAACAACGTCATCGACCTGACATCCGACGATGATTCTACCGCTCCTGGCAACGCCCCCACTCCGCAACCGCAACCCACTGCCGCCCCAGTGCCCTTGCCTCGCTTTGGAAGAGAGATTATAGACTTGTCTGCAGATACCAGCCCCGTACAGACCACGCATCCTCGGCACGCGAGAACATCATCGAGCCCCGAGGTGCAGTTCGTCTCCAGCAGACCTCGATCACGCACCGACCAACGTCCCGCTCAACCTCCTCCTTTCTTGGACCCGCACCCCGAACACCGCCGGCCTGTTCCAGATTTGGTTCTCGATGATCCGGAAGACGACATTATCATCGCAGGTGAACGTAGTGGTGTCAACCTACTGGGTCCACTTGGTGCACACAGGAGGCCGGGCTATGGCGCACTAGCCCAGAGGATATTCGAAGGAGGGTCTCGGATTCCAGGGCCAGTCCGAGCTGCATATGCTACCATGATGCGTTCGGGTATTATGCCAAACCTCTTTGGAGCTGTAAACGACGATGGCGACAACGCACGTCCTAATCATATCTTGGGAATCGGTGGGCCAGCTTTCATGAATTACGAGACGGTTGCTTTCGACCTTCTGAGGAACGGTGACGATCATGTTCAATTACCCGTACCAAAATTTGATCCGCCACCGCCTGCGCCAGAAGGATTCACCAGGGATCCAACCGAGGAAGACACAATCGTCTGTCCGAATTGCGAAGACGAATTGGCTGTTGGCGAAAGCGAGGAAAAACGTCAAGTCTGGGTGGTCAAGGGATGTGGTCATGTAAGTTGTGTTCTGTTGGAGCAACGTGCTTTGAGAAAGGTCACTAACGCATATCACCAGGTCTACTGCGGTACATGCATGAACAATCGCAAAAAGAAGACCAACAAAGGAACCAAAGGAAAAGGGCGGGCAGACGAAGCGGTGCTACCGGCACCCTTCTCGACGTGCCAAGCAGACGATTGCGGTCTTCGCGTCTCTCATAAGAATGATGTGATGCAAATTTTCCTTTGAGGTAGGGTACCTTTGGCGCTCTCTACTTTCTCGGGTTTCTTATTTGTCCATAGCTGGACTCGCGGTGCGTGGAGCATTGCAGCAGTTACGGGATCAGGGGCTTGTATTTTTGGAGTGTATACCATGGGCAAGACTATGTGGTTTATGGGCGGGTGGACATATCCATGTCTTCAAGCATGCATAGCGACGGCGTTGTTTTTACATGTTCAAAGGGAGGAACAGAGGAAGGAAAGGACTCCTCGGGGCGTTATCTTACTAGCTTTCGGCATTCATTCTATTACAGAGGACACACGACAAACAAACCCTTCGTTCAAACTGAAATCCTACCAGAGCTGTGTGTGTTGTCATACAATGCAATTGTTCTTTGCTCTCTACAAATGACGGCGGAGCATTCCGCTGTCAACAAGGATCGGCGCAACTCCCGAGCTCCTGCCTCGTCAGGGTCCAATCTTGAATTCCATCCAACTCTGGCCAGATCCAATACACCAATTCTCACCTTTCCCACCTTCTCCGTCTCGACAACCATGGCCGACCGACCCCAACAACCCGCGCGCCCAGCCCGCGAACGCAAATCCTCGCCCGTCAAAACCGGCTACCTCGTCCTCTACAATGCCGTGTCGACCATCCTCTGGGCCACCATCCTTGGACGCGTGCTGTTGGTTTCTTCTGTGCACGGCACGAGATATGTTTTTCCTGCCGTGGGAGAGTTTGCAAAGTGGACGCAGACGTTGGCCTTGTTGGAGGTTGTGCATGCTGCTGTTGGTGAGTTTTCCGAGGCTTCTCCTTGTATCGGGAAGAGATGGAATTGGAGGAGTGGGGAGGACGAGAGACACGAAGATTGGAAAGACAGAAAGGAGGCAGCATTGAAAAAGAGCGAGGAATAGACACTGCCAAAGCACGCAGCTAACACACCTTCTCCTCTTCCACAGGCATCGTCCGCGCACCCCTCTTCACAACCCTCATGCAAGTCGCCAGCCGCATCCTCCTGATCTGGGGCATCGTGCACCCCTTCCCCGCCGCCGTCGCCTTCTCCCCCGTCTACAGCTCCATGCTGATCGCCTGGTCCGTCACCGAAGTCATCCGCTACTCGTACTTTGCCATCAACCTGTCCACCGGCGGCGTGCCTGGCCTCTGGCTCTGGCTGCGCTACAATACCTTTTTCGTCTTGTATCCGTTGGGAATCAGCAGTGAGTGTTGGTTGGTTTGGTTGGCTGCTACGGGCCCGGCGAAGCAATATACTGGTGTTAGAGAGGGGTTGTTTGCTATTCTGTTGATTTATGTTCCTGGTAAGTGGTTTGTGTATCTTTTACGAGATTGGAGGGAAGAGAGGCTAATCTTGGGGTCTGCGCGACAACAGGCTCGTATATTTTGTTCACGCACATGATGGCTCAACGTCGCAAGGTCATGCGTGCAAGCCATGCAAAGACAAACTGAGAAGGTCATGTTTCATGTGGATACGCTGTTTACGAATCTGCGCACAAAGAGTTCCTGCGGGCCTTGGGTTCCTCAGAGGAGAATGCCAATTGCAAAGGCATACATCACGATATCTGGAAACTAAGAGAAGCCAGAGGCCATTCGATTCCTGCAACCCGCTGAGATAACTCTGTCTCGACAGATGCCAGCCGAATGGGTCTCAAAGGCCCCACTGACCTTGACCAGAGGTTGCAAGTCGGATAAGAGTGGTAATCACACGTGCTCATATGTAGATTGACCCACAGACAAACAAGCATTTATGTATTACAGAAAAGAGAAAAACAAAACCAATAAATGGTAACCTTGCAATAAGATTTTAGACGACGTTAATCATGCTACGCCACGCTATGCTATGCTGTTACTCCAACATCGTAATCCATAAAAGAAACCGGGGCCATTCTCAACAAACAACAGGGGTGAAAGAAATGCCCAGAAACCGTTCATGTCCACATTAGACCATACTCTGCGCATCAGCATGTTTCTTCTCATCCCCAACCATCGAAACAAAATCTTCATCTCCTTCCACAACACCGTCAGCATGAACAGCAAAATCCACAGCGCCGATCCCACGCGCAGCCAACGCATCCTCGATGGCAGAAATACGAGTCAGCAATCTATCGTCCACAACAGCAGACAACACGGGAGCCGCAGGCACGACTTCGGTCTCTGTGACCTCGACCACGGGTGCAATGTACGAGTGTCTGAGTAGGGATATGCGTTTGGAGCGACGCTTGGATTCGACATTGGGGGTAGGCAGGGATTTTTTTTCGCTGGTGATGTGGCTTTCGTCGTCTTCTTCTTCTGGTTCTTCGAGTACGGGTGTTGTGTTGATGAATGAGCCTTTTGCTGAGGGTATTCTGTAGAGGGCGGAGTGGGTGTAGCTGTCGTTGATGCCTTTGGATTGGAACGCGTCAGATGTACGACGTGTTTTTGATGATGCAGGTATCTCGTCGATGACGGTTGCAGAGCTGATGCTTACACGGCGGCCACCGACGGTGATGGAAGGTCTACGGGCTTCGAAGGGAGCAGTTGCATCGCCAGCCTTGACGATGCTGATCGAAGCCTTGCGTGTAGGCTTCTCGATCAGCTCTTCTGCCTCTTCTTCTTCTTCTTCATCTTCTTCCGTGATTGTAATGTCAGGGTTGCTGAAGCGCTGTCCCATGGCCGTAATTGTCATTCTGCGGCCTCCCACTGCACCGCCGGAAACATTGACTTGCGAGCCGATGGCTGTGACGCTCATGCGGCGACCACCGACAGGTAGCACTGGGTCATCATCGACATCCTCTTCCTCGAGCTGCAGCACGACGTTTACAGCCTTGGCGTCTTCGATGATCTTGGGATGGCGAGTTGCGAAATAGGTGGCATACTTGTAGATGGCGTAGTAGCAACTCGCAACATTGACAAAGGTAAGGACGAGTTTATAAGGCATGTAGTAAAGCCAGACGCACTTCTGAGGTACCTTTTCATTCTTGCGTCGAAGGTGCAGCTCATTGAAGATGACAGCGTTGGCCATGTACAGAACAAAAGTCAGAGCCATGAGTTCGAAGAAGAATTGCGGGCGGATAGCGAGAGAGACGGGGACGACGATGGGGGTGGCCAGATAAAGCAGCGTTTCGTAAATCTCCTGGAAGACAAACAGCTTGGTGCCGAGTTCCCACCAACCCAGCTCCCACGAGAAGAGTATGTAGTGCAGGTTGTAGTACATTCCGTTGACGAAGAAGAAATTCCACCGCAAGAATCGTTGTTTAAACACAGTCATCTCGCCAAAGCCACCTCTTTCGCCGCCAGAGCTGAAAAACACGGCATCAGGAGTTTCCGTTTCGATAAAGACCGACGTGGCCATTTGAGTGCGGCATCCAAGTTGGCGAGCAACGTGCCCGAAGAACCAGTCCTCGGACACACTAAACCCAGGATGCTTGTTGAAAGTCTTGATGAGGAACTCTCTGTCCCAAAGAGAGATGGCGCCATGTGGGAAGGTCGCACTACCAATCTTGCCAGCAAGTGCGCGTTGGATGCCAGAAATCTTGTATTCCAGATCTTGTGCTTGTTGGCAGAGCGTTCCCTTCGAGGAGTTGGGGCCGACGGACTTGATGGTATAGCCCAAACACATGACTTTGCCTTTCAGTCGATCGGAGACGATGGGGAAGTTGGGCGGTAGAGCGCAGTCGTCATCGATAAGCAAAATGTTCTTGAAGTCCTTTGCAGCATAGCAGCCAACGAACTGGGCGACAATCTTGGAACCGACAGGACTCCAGATATGATTGACGCCGTAAGGCCTGCAGACTTCTTCGGTGTTATCTAGAGGAGTCGGACTGTTGCCTGTGAGACTGTTAGTGGGAAGTACATTCGCTTTTGGTGAGTGACATACCATTAGCAACAACGAAAATGTGCGATGGTGGAAAGATTTTCGTGGCGGCTTCCAACGTTGCACCGATCAATGTGGCGGCCTTGTAGCAGGGGATCATCAAAGCAGTGTCGGCGATGTTGGAAGTTTTGGTAGCGTCGATCGGCTCTTCAGGCATCGGAGGGTCTGGCTCGAACAAAACAAGGAGCGGAGAGTATGCATAGCTAGGAAGACAAGTCAGCTTCGATCTTGATATGTCTCTCCATGTGCTGAATCTTGTCACAAGTGTAGCCGTAAAAACACACAATGCTGTTGTGGATTAGAGCCATATCATTTGAGAGCCATCGTTATGTTTGATCTCTTCTAAGAAGCTCTGGTCCGAAAAACATTGTGTATTGTCATAGCCCACTCAGTGCTCTTTTGCATTGCGGAGAGTAGGGGTCTTGGTGTTGAGGGAGATGGAAGGAGCGAACAGTGACTTACGCAACAGCAACCGCAATGATAATAGACCAGGAACCGTTCAGATTGAGCTCGTACTTGAACGCCGAGTAGAGACCCACATAACTCCCCTTCCAGAGAGGCTGCCCGATGATTAGAAAATAGAGAAGGACCAGAAGCATAGCATAAAAAGAGTATTCAAAGACGATTTGCACCCAGCGCTTTCTTCGGATTTCGAGTTGTCGTTTCTTTGCATTTTCGTACACGTCCCACATGCTGCTTCGGCGGACCTTTTTGCGGACATTTTGCATGGTGTCCTGGAAGACGGATCCTGCTCTCTGGAAAACGGAGGGTCTTCTTTGTCCGTTGTAAGAAGGGGAATGCACATCCACCGCAGCGCTGTGCCTCCAAATGCTTGGCCTTCGGGTTGCTGTATTTGAGTTGTTGGTCTTGTTAGTCGCCACTAGGCCTAGGGCTGCTCCAGCAGCTGCTAGCGGATCAGCAGGATCTATAGCAGCACCGGGCGAGACACCTCCGTCGCGGTAGTCGAAAGCGAACTTTCCCCACGGATTCAAGCCTTCGGGGGGTTCATCCGGAGTCATTGGCTTTTCATTGTCTTCCTCTTCTTGCTCGTCCTCGTTTGCTAGTTCAGTCTCATCAACAGCGGCAAGAGATTTTCCCCTAGACTTCCTGGCGCTAGCTTGGCGTTCTCTCATCGCAGCAAAAGGGTCTGCTTGAGCCAATGCTTCCATAGATGCGCTCAAGTGGCGAGGAACTTGTGGGGTAGCGTTGATGATGTTCTTGATCTCCTCTTGCTGTTGTTGTGCCATGGACTGGATGTTGAAAGACTTGCGGGTATCTTCACGTTGGAATGCTGACTTGCGTCTACCAACGATCTTGTCTTCGTTCCAGTTTGTCTCGATATGGGTCATCAGATGGGCAGGGATAACGACATTGGTCACAGAGATGGAAGAGCGGCGAGGTCCAGCTAAAGAAAGACGTCTGCCAGCTGTGGTTGAGGGAGGACCTGTGGTCGAGATACGCCTGGTAGCTGCGATGTCTGAGGATTGACGGCTGGTAGGTGATATCGAGTCGGTGAATACCACAGATTTAGGTCGAGATTCCTTTTCTGGGAGAGGAGCTAAGCTGGTAAATGCCACAGAACTAGGACGAGACTTCTTCTGCTCGTAAGCAGAAGCAAATGATGCCTGCATGGGTGTATCCGCCATGGTAGCGCTGAGTGGAGTCTCAGCCGCGGGTGTGGACTCGTCAAGGAGAACGCCACTTTCTGGCACCGTGATACTGGGCAGTTTCTTCGAAAAGTTTCTCAATGATCGGTTGCTGAAGCTCATGCCTGCACCCTGAACTGGGAATGGTTCTGCGCGAGATGATGCTTTGTGAATACCAGATCTCTTTGCAAAAGGGTCCGTGGATGTAGAAAAGAGATTTGCGTTGTCAACTGCGCCGCCAGCAGCGTAGTTGTCTGCGAGTGGTTGCTGAAAGTCGTCGCTTGTTGTATCGTTGTCTGCGCCGGGACTAACGTTAGATGACTCCCAGTCTCCAGGACCTAAGGACCTCCGGATTGGTATAGTAGTTGGGTTTTCATCAGGTGCAATATTCCCAGATATCCTGTTCGTCCTGCTAGGAGAAGCATACGACAACTTCGAAAACGGTGATAAGCTCGTTCCAGGTTCACCTGCTCCGATGTTCGCTGATATCCGATTCGTCAAACTCGAACGATCGTATGATGGTTTGGAAAAAGGCGAGAAAGAAGGTATATCTTGCAAGCTGGCGTTCGTAGATTTCCTATCGGCTGGTGTGTATGCCTTGTGTGCTGGACTAGGCTTGACGATCTCGTTTGTGGACGAGGGCACCTCTTCCGATCCAGGAGATATTGATTGATCATGCTCTGTCGAGCGCCATGGAAAGGAGGATCCCCTGGCTTTTGAGAAGGACAAGCTGGAACGACTAGAAGGAGCGGATCCCGTGGTTGAAGGAGCAACTTGTCCAGGAGCGAACTCGTCAGGTCCGAGTTCATCAGATCCATATCGCTCATTACTGGAAGCAAATGTGTAAGGAGTGAGAGCAAAAGGGCTCGACATGACGCGAAACCCTACTTGCGTGCAACAAGAAAGGAATGGGCAGAGCTAGACAGGGCGCGGGACATGGAAAAGAGAAGTACTTGCCATACTGCCGCCGACGTTGGCTGGCCGCTGCTTGGAAGCGAACGCGTGGTTCATATTGAGCCTATGATATCGGAGAGCTAGATGAAACAGATACTGTCTAGGCTCTTGATTGAGAAGCCGGGGGCCGTTGTAGTCTATGTGTTGCTCTCCCGCATTGGGCCGTTATTGTCGAAATATTGTGTACAACGGCCATAGGAACAGAAGTTGGACACGCTAGAATCATGGGTACGTGGAAGGCAAGGGCGTCATCGGACTATCTGTCAAGGCATAAGATTCGAAATGCCGATAGTTGATGACACCTCAAGATTGCATCAGGTAGCTCCTTGAACCTGCTTGACAAGTGTATCTCAGAGGCGCTAGAAATGGCTTGGGTAACAAGCGAGCTGGACTTCGTGAGATCGACAAATTTCCATCTTCTGAAGTGCTCTGTGGTAGTGAGTCGTTGTGGGATCGGGCTAGAGAGATCTGGCTCTGTTCAAAAGCAGACCCGAAGGGTGCTGTGGTAGACCGATGCCCGTTGGAAGAAGACTTAAGCTTCGATGTGAGAAGAAAACGGTCGGCACTTGTGTTGTCATAGCTGAAGAAGCGTACCGCTTGTGAATCTCAAGTCCTTGTCGTACATCGAATCGGAGCCCTGCTCTCTGGGAGTTACTTGGTATATGCTGTTCTTACGTTGTACTAAAAAATCGGATGTATTACTGCAAGAAGGTCGAATGAAGTCGGGGATCTGAGACATCTACGTTCAAAGCTTGACCCTCACCGCGCGCGTGGCAGCGCACGGATGTTCACCCCATTCCGATCGCCGTCTACTCAGGCAAGTCAGGCTTCTGTGAACAAGCACAACTATTCTATTGAACATTATTATGGTCTTTGGCTTTAGCTATCACGACTCGCCATACTTTCACAGCTCGTCCTTGAGTTTACGCAAGAAGCCTTTGATACCATGACCGTGCTTCTTGTGAGCTCCTTCAGCCTGCTGATGCTCGTTGCCCACAAAAGCAGCCATGGATGTAGTCAGAGTACCCACACCCTCGCCCATCCAAGGACCCTCGGGGGTGAAGACGACTCGTTGCATCCTAGCTTTTCTGTTGTTCCAACCGTCATCAGGACGATCTGTAGCGTGGTAGCTAAAAAGACACGGTTCAGTCAGTGTTTTTTTTTTAGATCTTCGGTGCTTGGTCTTGATAGGGTACTCACATTCCGACGACATCGTCGCCAATGTGCATGAAGGAGCCATGGCCAGGTCCCCAGGGTCCCTTGCCATGCGGACCGTTCTTGATCAAGGGCTTCATACTCTTCTGCCAGGAGTCGGGTTTCAGAGGGTCCCCACCAGTCCAGCGAAGGCAGTTCATCTTGTACTCGTTGGTCCAACTGCCCGAGCAACTGTAGACTAGACCAACCCACGAGCCATCTTGAGAAGCAAGGTATTGTGGTCCTTCGTTGATTCCGTGGTCTCCTACACGTTCAAAAGGTTCGTCTGGTCTACAAATCTCAACAGGGTCTGAGGCCGCGGTAATCGGGTCAGATAGACGGATGATGAAGAGATGTTGTTGGAGGTCTGATTCGTTGGGGTTGTCGAACGGCCATCCAGAATAGACAAAGTATAGTTGGCCATGTAATTCGATCACGCTGCCATCGATAGCCCATTGCTGCTGTCCCATGCCTCTGATAGGTCCCACAAACTCCCATGATCCAGTAGCGGGGTCTTGGTCTGCTGGAGGCCCAGCAAGCACGAACATTCTGTGCGACTTGTTGCCATGTTTGGGATGACACGCGGCGTAGTATACATACCATCTGCCCCTCAGACAATGAAGTTCAGGTGCCCAGAGATCGTTCGAGTGTTCTGTATTCGGTGGTGGCCTCCAGATGGTGTGCTTGTCTGGGTTATCGTGAAAGTTGGGCAAGCTGTTTGCTCTCCAGATTTCTACTCTGTCGCCCGCGGTGAAGGTCTAGTACTGTCAGAGATATGCAATGAAAGCTCTATTTCCTCTAGTTATGACTCACGAGATAGAATTGGCGGGTTGCTGCTGAGTAGGTGACATAAGGGTCTGGTGTGGTGACAGTAGTCAGCGACAAGACTGAGTTGTTGTATTGGGCCATAGTGGAATGTTCGATGTCGAATACTTCAGGAAGATGACAATGAGGGAAATAATTTCAACATCGAGAGTGGTAGTCGCTGTTGTTGGTTTTACAACTCAGTTTCCGGCTTGTGAAGATCAACGCGCAAGCTTATGAAGTCATTGTTCATGAACCTTGTCCAACCCCTCCCTTGACCTGATTGATGAGTCGTCCTCTCGTTTCACACATGTGCCTCTCATATGGTAAAGGCAATACACATGTGCAGATATTAAAGCGAGCTGGAGAGCTTCCAAAGAGAGCTTGGTCGAGATGAGCAGGGTTAACTGTTCATTAAGCTATCAGGTACCTATCAGGTACAAGGGGCTCCCATTAGATCTCTCTTCTATCGAGAATATATGCTGTATTCCTGCAGTCCACTCTAAGTGTTTGCCTTGGTCAATGAGATAGTCATTTGAGGCTTGATACGACAACCAGCATGATCTCAATCACACTCGTAACTCACCCGTTGCCAGTGGTACAGCTAGAAGTGGTCATGCTATTGTCATCGCCATTCGTTTCGCTGGTCAAAAGGAGCAAAAAAAGACTAGAGTACATACTCACCCAAGAGGGAAGTGCAGAAATAACGGAAAAAAGCATTAAAGAGACACCGCCCATCGTTACCATTGCATGCAATTCGATACCTCCCCAAAATGGTTACCTTCGCCTATAAACGCCGTTTGCCTTGCTGTGTCGTCGAGCTTTTGTATGGGGTGTCCTGCAAAAAGAGTGCTTTTTCTTTTCGTGTTATCCAGAGAGGAGAGGCATCGAATTGCAAAGGATCCACACTCGAAGTGTTTCTTTCCTGTTTCTGGTGCCTTACCGGGCGCTTGACTGAGGCGTGAGACATGGTTGCTTACCGACGTGGTGCGCATATGGTGATGAGCTTACCGTCGATTTCTTGAGCATGGGAGGGGATGAAGCCTCCCGGAGCGTGCATAGAGAGTGTGCAACAAACCCAAAAAGCGCTCAGTACCTTCTTTGCTTGCGCGATTCGTCGTAGCCACCGTTTCCATCGTAGGGGCGTTTGCGGTCGTTGTCGCGTTCCCGATCACGATCACGGTAGCCACCACCACCACGCTCTCCGCCTCCAATAGGTTCTCGGTTGCCGCCGCTGCCGCCGTAGCTGTCGCGTGGTGGTCTGTCGCCGTATCTTGAGCCTCCGCCAGAGTAACTGTCGCGACCAGCGTCGCGGCCGCCCGAATAGCCGCCATCACGACCGCCTCCGAAGCCGCCGCCGCCTCTGGGACCACGAGGACCGGATGGGGCACCTTCTGGGAATCCGTTGCCGTAGCCGACTCCAGATCTGCCACCTCCGCCGCCGTACCCACCTCTGTCGCCTCCACCAAAGCCGCCCCTGAATCCTCCACCGCCCCCTCCTCTTCCGCCGCGGAAGCCTCCCCTGAAGCCACCGCCAAATCCGCCGCGACCACCGCCGCCGAAGCCTCCAGGACCAGAGGGGGCGCCGTAACCAGAAGGACGAGGAGGAGCAGCCTTTGTGTGGTGACGGCCACCGAGGCCGCCTCCATATCTACGAGGACGCCATTCCTTGACTGTGCGACCGCGCTCAACATCGACCAGGATGCGTCTGTCTTTGATGCGGATACCGTCGGCGTCTTTGTAGGCAGCTAGTCGGGGTTAGATCAGAGTTTGTCAAAGGGTCAAGAATGACGAATTACCCTTCATGTCAGAGTCTCTTTCAAAGACAATGAACGCATAGCCACGGTGCTTCTTTTTGGGAGTGGGAGTGGTTGTGTCCTCGACCAGGCGAATCTGCAAGAGTCAGCATTGATGTAAGTGAAGCGACGACGGTGGTAGCGCACGCGCTCAATGGGACCGTAGCGACCAAATTCGCGCTCGAGGTCCTTGACTTCGGTGTTGTAGCTGAGGCGAGAAACGAAGAGGGTCTTCAATGGGTCGCCGACGACATTGGGGTCTTGGTGAGGCTTGACTAGAAGCAGGTGTTAGTGACGAGGCAGATGGTGGATGATTGGCGTGGTAGGCGCACATTCGTTCTTGTAACCCTCGGTGACGCGGTATTGAGCAGCCTGATCCCTTTCCATCTTTTGACGGTCCTTTTTCTGCAGCCAGCTCTCGGTAGGGACGTAGCCATCATCAAAGTCCTTTGCGGCCTGGACGTATTGGGCGACGCCAGAGATGGCAGGAGTGCGACGTTCCTCGGGGGCGTGGTCGCATGGCGGCAGGTATCGTAGAGCAGGTCGCGGAGCGAACAGCTGCAGCAGCTGTGGGGGTAACTTGTCCGTCATGTGTGAGCGATGATGTGTCGATGGGTGTGCGGTGGCTCGGACAGGGAGAGAGCAGCGTGTCTGCGTGTAGCTGACAGTCGAGACACGACGACGGCCGCGGCTTCTTCCAGCACGCGCCAAGACGACCATCCAGACATTCTCGATCCACCATTGACCATGGTCGCTTGATCCACGCCGTCACCATAGTCGTTTGTCAACATGCCCCTACAGGCTCTGCGCACCGTCTCCAAGGCCCAGGTGAGCCACTGCATCTCTGCAGTCCAGATACAACTTTTGACTGACCTGTGATTGCAGAACGGCGTCGGCGCCTTCATCCTGCAATGCAAACGCCTCGACTTTCACTACTGCGACTGGGCCGGTAGTTCCAAGGGCATGAAGTACGTCTCGTCTGCATCCCCTCGCTCTGTCCGCTCCTAACACTATGCCCCAGCTCGTTCCTCAAGTACGACCTCCCAGCCTTTGCCCGCGCAAACCCCCAGGTCGAAATCACCGTCTCACCTCGCCCGCGCAAACACCCCGTCATCAAGGGCACATACATCAACGGCCGTGAAAAGGCCATCTGCGTGCGCAGTCTCGAGAAGGAGCAGATTATGAAAAAGGCCGAACTCTTGCGCGACGCCAGTGGTGAAAAGTTGAGAAAGGTCACCAAGCCCGTCAAGAGTATCAATGAGAGTGTCAGAGGTATCTGGGATCCTTTCCACGGCTCAAAGTGGTCTGTTTGATCCTTCCAGTGCCTGCCTGCTTTGACTTCTTTCTACGACCATCTTGTACAGCATTTCCAGCGGCGTTTTGGGGGATACCAAGGGCTTGGAAAAAATGGCCTCTTCGATTGTATACTACTCTTATTTCTCCATCATCATCATCATCATCATCATCTCCTGATGTACGAATTCACAGTACTCCAAGACCAAGGCATTTCCATGACCATAGACAGATATACGTTGTTTGACGAGCGCTTCCACAGAGACCATCATGGCAGAACGATCGTGCATTTTAACCCAGTCCATCACATCGTTTTTTCCAAGCCAATGCCAATCCTCCCAGTGTGCTTTTGATCCTACGACCCTCGCGTCGGGCCACAGTGGGCGAGAAGACCATGTCCAGGCGTTGTCACTGTTGCCCTTCGAGAGCTTCAACACTGCCAACCAGCTTCAAATCATACTATCGGGATACATAATACTTTTCGGGATAAGACATTGTCCACTGAGAAATTTCGTCTATATAGCTCTCTATGGATCAGTTCTCGATGTTACATAAGATCGTGTATTTTTATAGTTTGCAAATGGTGCTTCTAATCATCAGAGGTCAAATGTCATCGCCCTTGCTTGTAGCACTCGGGAGGCATACTTGTCAGACAGTGTAGAATAGTCACATATTGCTGCGAGTAACATGCGTGGTTCGTTAAATGTTTTTATTCAACAATCATCTCTCATAGACAGCCACGCGTTTACCGCACAGCACTCTACCAGTCCTTTCTATATACAAGAATTTTACGAGGACTGGGCGTTGATAATGTCAACAAAGGCGGGCTTCAAGCTGGCACCGCCGACGAGGAAACCGTCAATGTCCTTCTCCTTGGCGAGCTCGTTGCAGTTCTTCTCGCTGACACTGCCACCGTAGATGATTCTGGTGTTGTCCGAGGCGGTCTGGCTGACCTCCTTGGTGAGGTACTCGCGGATGGCGGCGTGCACCTCCTGAGCCTGCTCGGTGGTGGCGACCTTGCCGGTGCCGATGGCCCAGACGGGCTCGTAGGCAATGACGACCTTGCTCCAGTCCTGGATCTGCTTGGCGACGGCACGGAGCTGGTTGGTAACGACGTCGATGGTCTGGTTGGCCTCTCTCTGCTCGAGGGTCTCGCCGATGCAGAGAATGACACCGAGGCCGTTGTCGAGGGCGGTCTTGGTCTTGGAGGCGATGAAGTCGTCGGTCTCCTTGAGGATGACACGACGCTCAGAGTGGCCGGTCAGGGTCCAGGTGATGTTGGACTCCTTGAGCTGGCTGGCAGAGATCTCACCGGTGAAAGCACCGTTGGGCTTGTCAAAGACGTTCTGGGCAGCGACCTCGAGACCGGAGCGGAGGTGCTCGCGGGTGAGGAGCAGGTAGAGGGCAGGAGGGGCAATGACGACCTCTGCAAGCTGTTAGCATTCGATCGTGTTTGCAGATTGGGCAGTCTTCACATACCGACGTTGGGGTCGACCTTGGCCTGGTTCAGGTTGTTCACGATGCTCTTGATCGTGTCAACGGAACCGTTCATCTTGAAGTTACCTCCGACAAAGAATTGGCGACCCATGTTTGCGGTTGTGTGTGTTGAAGTGGTGTTTTGGGAGAGTGTGAATGGAATTGGAGCTGCGATGGTAAGAAAAAGTGTCAAAGTCAAGAGTGATGTTGAGGGGAGCACGAGTTTATTTTGTTGCCAACTCCGCCATGGAGGGGCAGCATCGGCCGCATCATAGCTTGACGTAGCTGCCACACCGGGCAAACTCGGCGCTTGCGAACACACCGCGGGGCCTGGGCGAGCTTTCGAAACAACGAGAAGGGCCGCGCCTGATTCATAGCAGCTTGGAGACATGGATGGTCCTCAGTCCACATCATCTAGCTACATTCGAGAGGGCATGATTTTGGCTGCCATTCATATCCAAGGACTGCTCCATAACGTTGATGTATTGACTCGCTCACTGCAGACACAAGTGGTGCCTGGCTACATGAACAGTAGTGAAGAAATGGGCAGATGGGCTCGACGGACTGATATCAGGTGCCTCCAGTGAGTACAACCCGTTACACACACTGTTGGTTGTAGAAATACATGGTCTTTTTCGTTTCCGCGTCGTGTCTAGTGAGAATTGTGATTCCGTCGGCTCTCTCTGGATACGTTTCAATTTGGTAAACACTTGTGCATTTTTTATCGGACCGTATCACTCTATATCGCCGTGAGAGAGGGTAAAAGCGGCAGACCTTGGGTCCTTGGGGAGGACACATGTGCTACCCTCTGCGGTACACCAGGCCGGAGAACAATGTGGTGATCAATCACGCTCTCTGCAACTTGCTCGCGCGATCCGCAGCAATCTCGCACATGGCCTGCATCTCGGTCAGCATGGCTCACTACATAACGTGTTCATGTACTCATGCCTTGATTGCGGCTGCTCGCTCGGCGACAATGTCTCCAGCAGCGATTCTCTGCTTCATGTCCTCCATGATGACCGGTCTGCTGCGGCCGTTGACAAAGACGACATATCTCAGTCCGGGATATGTCTTTTCGTATTCTTCATTCAAGTCGCGTAATTTGCGAGCTTCGTCTTCACCGCCAGTGTTGAGTTGTGCTTGCTCTGCTTGGCTCTGCGCACTTTCAACCTTCTTTGCACCAAGTCGAGGGTGTGATCCCAAGATGCCCTCCAGCCATTTGGTGTCGCTGGCGGAAGGTGACTCAGAGAGCTCAGCCAGCTGTACACCAACAGCTGCGATGAGATCGTTGTACGATGCGAAGGTTTGGTTACGCAACAGCTCCACGGACAGTGTGTGCAGAGGGACGCTGGGCTCAAAGAGCAGGTCAAGGACACCTGCTCTCTGTTCCGTGGGTAGCGATGGCAATGAAGAGATGGAGGGAAGGTCGGACATGCTGAATCCTGGGATTTACAAAGGCGGAATGTTTACGTGGAGACAACATTGCGGTAGTTGTTAGAGTTGTGACTGTATGAGTATAGACCCACACTTACCCCGGCAATCGTATCAAAGACTCTCTACCATCCACAGTGCGGGTTAGGTTGGCTATATAAAAACGCACTACGATTCCAATACAAGCAGCCTTTGGTACGATAAGCTTTCGGTGCTCATGCTCGTTTAGCTTGACCTTTCCTCGAAGTCGTAGCAGACCGTGTGGGCCATACAAACATCTTCCATGGACGACTCGGCTCATCCAAAACCATCATGTACTTCTACAGTGTACGTCGAGAATATTAGAACACAAGAGATTGCGTCAACCACGTGCTCGCAAAATTCTCTTTCCTCGTCGCTATTCTCTCCCTGTGTGCTAGTCAGGACTCAGACACATGGGTCGCTTTCAGAATGCACAATGCTTCCAAGCAACACGGCGGAGATATGTTGTCTTGACGGCTCTCTGTGGTACACGCCTAGTGGTAGCTATGATCGGGCATTGTTATAGGTTACAGCATCGCTCTATCGCTGTGAGAGAGAGGTTGGATGAGTCGACCTTTACACAGGTCTGGGACCAGTATTTGGAAACCCGCTTGGCTTCTCCATCAGCTAGAGCTCGGGCGCGCCCCCAACCTGGAGCCACGCGCCGTGCATGCTCCGAAGAAAGGTAAAAGCCGTTCAGATCTCGGTTTGCACGGCCGAGATAGGCAAACGGCTTGGAAGAAATCACAAAAAGGTGATAAGATGTTCGGCAGCTGGCAGGCCGAAGAGTTAGAAGCTTAGAAGCCGAGAGCCATACCAATTTCAGAGAGGGTGGGGACACAGAAGCGGCAACCGTTCTGGCGATCAGAGCTCCCTCGGAGACTTTGCTCAACGTAGATTTCGAAGTGTACCGGCGAACTGAGGTAAGATGCACAGCATGCTGCATGCATACAGGAAGAACACCATGCAGTAGGTTTGTTCCTGAGAAGTTTCCGTGGTTCAGCTACAATGGTGATGTGTGGTGATTGTCTGTCCAGAGCAAGATTGGCCTGGGCGCTGCCACACAAAGTCAGGGTCAGCCAATCATTGTTGCAATCAACCGAGAGGCTACGGAAATCCCTAGATGAAAGCATACGACGATCAATCCGATTCGTGCTGCTGGTGAAGTTTGGTTGAGTGCGAGGGGGGAAAGGTGGATATGTATGTATAATAGAGCAGTCCTTTGTTTCGAGTCTGAGAGCGACGAACAGCACCAGAGCACAATAATGCTGGTCATCGGAAAGGGGCTCACTCAACTCGAAATTTGCGCGAGACACGGTCACACGCGCTTCTGGAATTAACGCCCCTGAATCTCCCTGCAGCAAGGGCATAAGGTCTTGCAAAGTCAGAAGACGGTCCGGCGACGACTGGCAACAACCATGTCTTTGAACGGACTGGATGCGCCAGAAGTGCAGCAGGCCTATGAGGCTACCTTGAGCGAGGCTGGGGGATGGTTTTTGGTCAAGTACGTCTCTCGCGACGAGGTCGCCCTGCTTGGCTATGGGCAGGCGGGCTTGAGCGAAGCAAGAAATGCGATCCTGCAGTATGAGGAACTGTCGCCTCTGTACGGGCTGGTGGTCTACCGGCGCCGAAAGGTGCTCGTCAAATATGTGCCCGAGGGAACATCGCGGTTATTGCAAGGTACGAAATGCCCATGGAAAACGGCGCCGATCAAACATTGACCAGGAGCGATGCAGCGCGGACGACGGTACACCTCCGGGAGGTCCAGGACGGATGGTCGCCGTACGAGACGATGCTTGAGATTGAGACGGCTGACGGGCTGAACGACACGGCTCTAGCAGCGGCCTTTCCTCTTCACACCGCCTCACCCGCACTGTCCAGCAATCAATTCTCCTTGAATGAGATCACCGAGGACAACGAGGATGGCGACGCCGCCCCTAAGCCGCTGATCCACACTCCGTCCGTATCGTCGGTGTCGAGCCGGAAGCCCACGCTTGAAAAGCGACCCCCTTCGCAGCGTTCTTACCGCGCCTCTTCCTTCTCGAGTGCCCAGTTCGCCGGCGAGCACTCGCCCGTCTTGAAGCACAAGTCATCTCTGTCACAATTTCTGGTCCGGGAAGAGCTAGGGCACAAGTCAGTCACACAGTTGGATGGATACTCGGCGGCCGAAGATAGCGCTTCGATAAAAGACGACGCTGTCTCGGTACTCAGCACTCGCACCGAATCGGCCGTCCCGTTGGCTTCTCCTACACGCACGCATACCAATGAGTCGGCGGACTACGATTTGGAAAGATATCTTGATTCGTTCTTCAAGCCGAAGATAAAGCTTGGCCCGCGTCCGGTCAACGTTGGCGACAAAGGCAAGCACACGACGGCATCAGCACCCGTGTCGAGCCTTCCCGCCGGAGTCCAATTCAGGTCAAAACAGCCTCTGTCACACCCGCAACCGCAGTATCCTGCAAATCGCAATCGTCCTACGGACCACGCCCCTTCGGGTACCACGGCACCGCCGAGGCTGCCCTCTCTTCAATTCTCACCTCAAATTCCCGACATTCCGGAGTTTCTGCCGCCACGACCCAACTCAAGAGGCAGCTCTCGTTCGCTACCAGCTCCTCGTGCATCCAAGGCGTATCTGACCCCGGAGAAGCAGCGACTTATGAAGGCCCTTGAGCTGAGGAAGAAACAGATGAGAAGTTCAGCATCTGTAGAATCTATGCCACAATCGTCTGTTGCGCCAATCGTCAGTCCAACGACTGCCGACTCTGTACAAGTCCAGGCGCAAGAGATGCAACGACAGACGGGCGCAAACAAAGCCGACTCTGGAGTTGACGTAGCACATACCTCAACTGTCAAAGAAGCTCTGTCTTCACTTGTGCAAGAGGATTTGGATTCTGTAGTCGAGGCACCCTTGGAACGTCCTGATGCCCAACCCATCTTAGAGGAGGAACAAGCGAACACTGCTTCAACAAACCCTTCTGAACAAGCCATTATGGAGGAGACCTTTGCCAGTACAACCTCAGACAATGCAGCTCTGGCGCCATACGTTGTTGAGCCAGAACAACCATCCAATACCGACAAGGTTGAGCCTCCTATTCACAACCAGGAACGCACTACCGCGCACGGACCAACCGCCGAGCTGGGAGAGCCATCAGACTCACTTGATGGTGGTATTTTCACTGAAGCGCAGAGACCTACTCCTTCTGACGATCTGGTAGCAATTCAAGAGCCTGAAAAGCTGGTTGATCGCACGATCTCCAACAACGAACCTCAACCAGAGGTCCAAGAATCGACTTCTACCTTTTCGCCCGAGGCTCCTGAAGAACATGACAGTTTTGAGCCAGAGATTGATACCAGCTCAGACGATCCACAGAAAAAGCGCCGTAGAGGTTTGCTAGAGCCCTTGCAGATCCAATCACGCCTTGAACGTCACACCTCCGAGCACAAGTTCCTTGCAGACGACGATTTCATGGACGAATTGCAGACTGCTACTTTCGAGCAGGCCACCCCTGTCGCTATGTCCAAATCTCCTGCAAGCCCTTTCTTCCCTCCGAGACGCCCGAGTTCGCGTTCCGCCAAATCATCAAACTCGGTCACTACAGCAGTTTCTACAGAATCTGTCCCCCTCGTGCCTTCCGTCAGCGACACTCTGGACAAGCGTCAGATTGCTCCTGAGTTGATCCTACCTTCATCTGAACCGCAACCCGATCTCCCAACTAGAACGCCATCAGTCTCTTCGGTAAGAACAACAGATTCGGCTCTCCTCACGCGCAAGTCGAACGTATCTTCTGGCATCTCTGCAAGAATTGCGGCCCTCGCCGAAAAATCGACCCGAGACGGAAGTCCTCCTGTGGCTCCTGGATCTCGCAAACTGTCTGCCAATTCAACCATCGCACAACGCAAGAGCTCGTACATCGATCAATCGGCCGAGAGCCAGGCTATTGGTGGTGCTGAGAGAAGACACATTGGAAAGTTGTCTGTCTGGCCTGCTGCTACACCGTCCAACCCATCAAACCCGAAGACCAGAAACGCACAATCGGGCAACCGTGACTCGGTCTCGGTCACTGCACGAATTGTCCGTGTTCCTCGTGCAGGAGAGCCGGCCAATGCACCCGAACTCCAGGCTTCGCCGCTTCTGTTCAACCACCAGCGTCCTGCACAGGGTAACAACCACGCCCCGCTTGCCCCGATCGTCACCACCTCCAAATCTTCTCATGGAGAACATGACAGTGTAATGTCCCCACAGAGTAGAGATGGTATGGCGTCTCGCGGCTCAGTCGACACCAGTGCTAGTGGCAGACGCAAATCGTTCGATCGCAAGTCCTTCAAGAGCCTGAGCGGCCCGACCAGCCCAAAGAAAAACGCTCTCAAGCAGACTATGACAATGCCGCCTCTGGACGACAGCTCTGATAAGACGAGCCGCACTAGTCGGTTCTTCAAGCGCATCTCTCATCTTGGTAAGGACAAGAAGAAGAGCGCTTCTCAGGTGCCCACGATCACGACTACACCTTCTGAGCCTATGTCTCCCACTTCTGCTACTAGATCGGGCCCAACCAGCCCTGCAGCTGTCACCCCAGGTCCCGAGCCTGCTAAGGAGCGCAAGCCTGACCTTGCACCTCCGGTCGTCGCTCGCAATCCGGCAGTCGCTGCAGTTTCGGCCCCCAAACCTCGCCCAGATTCTATCGCCGATGTCCCTCCCCCAGTGTCTATCGGAGACTTCAATGTACAGTTCCCGGACGCTATGCTTTGGAAGCGACGCTGGATCGAGATTGACAGTACTGGCCACCTTATCTTTACTGCTGCCGCTCGCCACAGCAGCGTTTCAAAGTCATTCAACTCCAAGTTTCATCTCAAAGAACTCGGCCCTCCCTTCATCCCTGATTTGGACAGACAGGAGATGCCCCACAGTGTGATCTGCGATCTTGTACATGGAGAAGGTTCTATTCAATGTGCCAGTGAGGATGCCATGTCGCAACGCCAACTATTGTCTCGTAAGTTACAGCTGCATGTTGTTTGCTCTTTCAAGTTCTTCGCCGCTGACACCTTTTTCACAGTGCTTACTACTTATCACCAAGCTTGGAAAACTGTTTGATTTTCGTTCATGGAAACAGAGAGTCATACGTCTTCCGCAAAAGACCAGGGCAACACAGGATAATGTTGCCCTTTACCTTCGCACCTAAGCTCCAGCAGTTTTCCCTTGGTCAAAACGCAGTCAGTCGCTCCTTCAACACTTTTACTTGTCTTTTAGATACCCCTTCTCATTTCTTTTTCCTTTTACTCCGCATATTGCGGTCTTCTATGTACGATAATTCATTCAAGTTTCGGGGCTTGCCTCACATGTTTCTTTATTGCTCTGTGCAGTGTATATTCGTGCTTGCAGGGCAGTAATTGCTTCTCCCTCATGACAAAGCAGTGGTTTGTGAGCTCCAGAAGTGCAAGGATCCTGTTACGCCGGAGGTGTGGCCACAAAGACGTGTCAAGGCAACGTTTCGCAATGGACACCGCTCCGTTTCTTGGAGGTACGGTGCATCTTGATAACCATCTTATGACAAACTCTCGCGCTCGGGAGCATCATCGACGTTGCCGAATGGACTCGGCAAGATTTTTGCCGACGCCATCTGCTTGTTTCCATGGGGAAACCACTTCCCTCTCCTAACCACCGTCCTCGCCAAGCACACATTACTGACTATGATCACTACAGCAGGTCTTTGAAAATTACGGACAATGTGTACTACGTGTCAGTCGCTCTATCTAATGTTGAACGTGTTGATGCACGCCGAGGACGGTTACGGCAACAGGTAGCCGAGGCGGAACTCCTCTCGGCGAAGAAGTGCGAAGTCGCTGATCTTGGTAAAACCTCGTTCCCCTTCGGGGTCTTGATCGCTTTACCGTAAGAAACATTGAGACTCTTATGTTGACGTACATCATGTCTCTGACTTTCAAGTATACGTCTATCTATCCCTTCTCTTATACACGCTCTTTTCTTTATCACACAATCTTTCGACTTTTTCTGTTCGCCACGAATTGATTAGGGAAAGGCTAGAACCCAATATTCGGACAGTTGATACATCATGGGTTCTTCAACTGCGGCGCCGCCAATAGCCAAAGAGACACTCAGAAAAGGGATGGACCTACCGAGCTGGCATAAATTCGTCATCCTCTTTACCGTCAGTTTCATGTGTCTGGCTGCCACATTCTCGAGCACATGTCTGTACCCAGCAACGCCAGAAATAGCGGCCGAGTTCGGCACTACACCCGAACATATCAATGTCACCAATGCTGGAGTATTACTGGCTATGGGGTCATCTAGTCTCATCTGGGCACCTATTGCTAGGACATTGGGACGGCGGACGGCATACAATGGCGCTATTGCCATGTTGTTCTTGTGTTCGATTGGCACGGCGTTGTCGATCAACATGGCCATGTTTACGGCCATGAGAGTCCTTGCTGGCTTCCAGGGCACTTTCAACATGGTTGCGGGTGAGCAATGAACGCCACACCTTGAGCCAGAGTTGAAACAACTAAATCTTCTATAGGGCAAACCATCATCGCCGACATCTTCGACCAACGGAGAAGAGGCACCGCAGTTGGCTTCTTCATGGTCGGTTCTGTCCTAGGACCTGCTGTGGGTCCTCTTGTCGGCGGCATCATCGTGACATTCACCTCTTGGCGAGTCATCTTCTGGGTACAGACCGGTATGGTAGGACTGGGCTTGATGTTGTCCTTTTTCTTTGTGCCTTCGATCGCTCAACCGCACCAAGTTATCGAGAAGCCTAGCCTCGAGCTTTGGGGCAAGTCGCAAGTCGAAATGCTCAAAGTGTTTACGTTGCTCATATACCCTAATGTTTTCTTTGCGGTATGTCTTGCACCAAATGACGATCAGTATATGGATATCACTGACATATTACCACAGGACCTTGCCTGCGGTTTACTCGCCTGGACCCAATACTCCCTGTTGGCTGCCCCACGCCACCTAATCAATCCTCGCTTCAACCTCACATCACCTCTCGTATCCGGCCTCTTCTACATTGCGCCCGGAGCAGGATTTCTCCTAGGTGCCATTGCCGGAGGACGTTTCTCCGATACGACGATGGCCAAAAAGATAATCGAGCGTGGCGGCAAACGAGTTCCCCAAGATAGACTCAACAGCGGTCTCCTCGCCTTCTTCCTCGTCATTCCTTCTTCGCAATTGGTCTACGGATGGTGCTTGCAGTACAATGTCGGTGGCTTGGCTCTCGCCATTGTAGCTGCATTCTTTACCGGCTTTGGCCTCATGGCTGCGTTTAGTTCTCTAAACACGTATTGTGCTGGTGAGTTTTGAGGCCTTTATCACTCGTTACTTTTTCCATGAGGAGATTCCTGGACTGACGTTTTTGCCTGCAGAAGCCATACCCGAACAACGCACTGCGGTCATTGCGTCCAAGTACTTTATCCAGTACATCTTTGGCGCGTCTGGAAACGCGGCCATCGTGCCTTTGATTGATTCTGTGGGTATCGGGTTGGCTGCTACGATAGGCGTTATTCTGTGCATCTGTGGTGGAATTCTGGTTTGGATGCTTGCGAAACATGGAGGTTCGATGCAGGCGTTTATTGATGCAAAGTTGGGTCACGTAGATACGGATGATGAAAAGTAATTTAACAGACAACGCAACGAACAGCGCAAAATCACAAGATATTTCAAAAGACATACGAAGATGTGTGGTTGAGAAAGAAGCAATTCATAAGGTGGATCTATGTGACAGGCCTATCTATGCCGAACACCTAACGCTCAAAAGTAACCCATCAAAACTGGCTAAGGTGTGAAAGACATGACGTGGTCTGTATCAACAGGTAGATAACAAACAGTACTATGCAAAAGGAAGATACAAAAAAAAAGGAAGTCTGCGCGTAGAGGGTATATGCCAATCGGAACTCGACAGGACGAAAAACACATTAGAGTAAGTAAAAGGAAAGACGGGAAAGATTGTATCAAGCCTCGGCCATAAGGGTGACCGGGCCATTGCGAAGAGGTGCACGGCGGCCCTCGAAGCTTTCTGCAGGCCATCCTTGGTATGTGACGCCGTCGTCAACGACATCACCGGCCATGACGAGGGTGTGCTCGAGCAGCATAGTGTCCTGGCCCATGTTGGCTCCAGACAACAATCTGGAGCCGCTTCTGAGCACACTGCGGTCACCAACGACCAAGGGGTTGAGGTTGAAAACACCGCGAGAGTTGATGTGCGAAACCAGGGATGCATCATCGACAGCAACGCGGTCACCAAGAGTAAGGAGATCGGGCTCGGTAAACATCAACGAGGGCAGACCGCCAGAGAAGAGAGAGCAGTCTTTGCCGATGGTGGCACCAAGAGCGCGGAAGTACATGACGGCGTAGTGAGAACCAGTAAGGAGACCGATAACACCATTACCGGCGTAGCATTGGCGACGAAGCTTCTCAATGGTAAGGAACAACTGCCAGCGTTGGCAGTAGCTGCTCTTATCCCAGTCGTAGTTGCCGACTTGGCGTCTGCCGAGAAGAATCCACTTGGCAGCGACAACGATGGCAAGAGCGAGGACGGCCTGAACAGTGTGGAGAATGGCGATGAAGGCGGCGAAGAGTGCAAAGATGAGGACGGGACGGAAGGGAGTGCCGGGTGTATGGACGGGGTCAGACGTTTTGATAAGTTTGGCGACAAGTTGCAGGGCGCCGATGGAGGAGATGTTCCAGTAGAAAGCAGTAAAGATGGTTGTGAAGGTTGAGTACAGGAAGATGGTCCAAGGGCCGAAAACGTGGTAGGGGGCTTGACCTTCGTAGAAGGCGCGACCGAAAGGCGACGAGGATGAGGCTGCCTGTTCTCTCTCGACCATCGTCATCGATGAACTGCTGCTCAACACACCTTCTTGGATTGCCTTCTCGTACTCGACCTTTTCCTTCTCGCTCAATGTCACACTGCTGGAGTTGGTGGTGCTGTTCAAGCTGGGCATGCCGTGCTGCACGTCAACAGTGTCCGAGGTGGTAGGGCGCTTGTTGCCACTGAGGCACACTGCCTCACCGGCCTTGCTTCCAACCCAAACGGTCTCCTGCTCGTAGTACTTGTTTCTGCGAGTCAAAGCACCACTGCCGAGGACACTCTTCTTGCCGACAGTGACACCAGGGAGGAGTACCACACGATCAGAGATCATGGCACCATCCTGGACACGGACAAAATCACTGCCAGTGCCGTCGGATGTTACCAGATGAGAGCGAGAGCCAAAGACGATGTCGCTTCCAATGTCGAGGAGATCGAAGTCCTGGAACGAGGGTCCAGTTCCAGGCCAATAAACTCTCTGGCCAACCTTGGCACCCATGGCACGATACAGGACCGACGTTGCCTCGTAGTGACCACCGAACAGCTCGGTAACTCTGTGGAAGGCGGCAGGTGGTGCGATGGCCTTGAGCACGGCCATACGGAAACGTTGGGCTTGGGATCTAGACTGGGCCGGTCCTGGAGTAAGTTTACCGATGGTGAAGTCCAAGATCTTCTTGATCGTCCAAACGGCAACAAACCATGTGAGAGGAGCTGCACCAGCACCGAAGATCTTTGCAGCGAAATGCCATCCAATACGATGGGGAACGGCGAACCACAAGATGATCGACTGGACCTTGTCGGCACTGGGCTCTGGCCGAGTCAAGACGAGACCGACTAGACCACCAATCCAGGGAGCGCTCTTGCAAAGAGCGACAAGCAAAGATATGGGAGTGATCAACAGGGACAGAAGGAAATGAGCGCCAGGGATCTTGCTGGCGGACAAGTCACGGAACTCTTCGCTGGCGTCGTCAGTCTCCCAGCTCGAGGAGTTGGGACCAATGCATGCGTTGTCAGGCACTGAGGTTCCAGGAGCGACAATGGAGGCAAGACCCACACTTGCTGCCTTGCCAACACGAACACGACCAAGGTACATGCTGGTGTTTTGCTCAGCACCGAAACCTCTGCAGATACATTGGTCCAAGTTTGCGCCGTCTTCGAGGGTAACCAGATCGAACTCGCGGACGGTGACACGCTTAGCAATCTTGACACCCTTGCCAATCTTTGCGCCCATCAAACGGTAGTACACGATGGAGCCGAATTCAGACGAACCGAAGAAACCTTTTCCAAGGATAGTGATAATCTTGTCGGTGACCCACCAGCGCGTGTGGTAAGGACCCCACATAGGATACATGCCTTCCTTGTATGTACCGATGATGATCCACTTGAGACAGATGGCGAGAATTGGGCAAACAATCAGAGTGATGGCCTTAGCGATACCTAGACAGAGGATCAGGTTGAACAGACGTCCAATAAGTCTGGTCGCGGTAATCCAATCACGGGTAGCACTGAGCATGTACATAAAACAGGTCCAAGTCAATGCACGCTTCATGGGATAGAGCAAACCGATGGGGAAAAGCTGGATCAAGAGGACGATGGGGTTGGTGGAGCTGTATGTCTTCTCGCAGCCAACATTGACAGGAATCTGCTCGGCCTCAGCGGTGGCATGCTTCTCGTCGGAAGGACCACGCATGTCATCAATGTTCTTGGCCAAAGCACTGATCTTGCTGTGCACGAAGAGCAAATCGATGGGCAGACGAACCTTGAACTCTTTGCGGAGTTCGGACAACAAACGACCAGCACGAAGACTGTCACCTCCCAGAGCGAAGAAGTCTGACTCAGGGGTGAGCTCAGAAGCAGCACACGAAAGAATGCGAACGAAAACTTCTGCGATCTTGGCTTCAGTCGAGCTCATGTCTCCGGCAATCTCGTCAGGACCGGCTTCGATCAAAGTCTCCAGCTGAGCGTTATCAACCGATCCTTCTCTGTCTCTGGGAAGAGGGACGTCGAGGCAGTGCACCTTGCTGGGAATAAGGTAACCATCGAGCTCAGCGCGCAGAAGAGAGTCGAAACTGGGGTAGCTTGACATGACTGGTGTGATGGTTGAGTTCTTGCGAGGGGCGAGGAAAGCTTCTGGGTATCCGTCGTGAGAAGCCTTTCTTACAGCAATGTCGATATCCATGCCGAAGACTGTCGAGAGCTTTCTGGATACAAAGGCTGCATCGAAGGAACAGATTGAACCGCCGATACGGGTGCTCAGAGGAGTGTTTGGTGGAGGGCACGCTGCTTCGAAATGGCGATCCGCCAGAGGCGTCTCGTCAGTAATCTCTCCCAGACCGAGACGCTCGGCAAGCTTGATACGAAGCACCTTGTTGTTGTTCTTAGGAAGATCGTCCATGTACACAACGTATGCAGGCCACTTGACTTGGCTCAAAGAGTCCTTCAGGGCCTCTTGAACAGTCTTGATATCGGCACGACGGGCACCCAGAGGAGTGACTAGAACCACGCCGGGAACTTCTTGCAATACATCGTGGGGCATCGAGAACGCCAGAGCAGCGGAAACGCGGCCGAAAAGAGGGTTGCCCTCACGCTTGGCAGCAGTGACAACAGCTTCCTCAATTTCGAACGGAGAGATCAGTTCACCACCTCTGTTGATGACCTCCTTGCTTCGTCCGGTCACGTAGAGATATCCATCTGCATCCAAATAACCCATATCACCAGTGTCGAACCAACCATCGGCGGTAAAGCATGAGGTGTCCAACACATCGTTGTCTTTCAGGTAACCACCAAAAACAGGTGCACCTCTTACGGCAATGCGGCCGACTGTGTGGATGGGGAGTCTGCTGTCGTTGCCATCGAGGATTGCCATATCTGGACCGACACTAACTCCAGAAGTGCCAGATCGGTCGAGTTGGTAGTTGAGAGGCGGACTTGATATGGGCATGCACTCTGTCATGCCGTAACTCGGAAGAACAATACACTTGAAAGTGTCTCGTAGCGTGCATGCGAGCGAAGGCAAAAGACCACCAGCTGCATTGCAAATCAATCTCATCTTGCTGTTCTCGAGTGCGGTCGGTCGGTTGCGGCCTTCTTCCAGAATAACCGAGTGCATTGAAGGAGATGCGTAGTACCAGGTCGGCTGCAGATCCTCAACGACGTCCCAGAACAGGTTGGCATCAAAAGCCGGGCAGCATATTGTGGAACCACCAGCCATGATGGGAGCGAACAGGTTTCTGACGATACCACCAACGTGGAAGAGGGGCATCATGTTGATGCAGATATCGTTCTTGGTCAGTCCCCAGGACTCGATGACGAATCCCACTCCGGAGATGATAGTGTGGACAGTGTAAGGAACAACCTTCTTCTTGCCAGAAGTGCCTGATGTGAAAAGTACAAGCGCGATGTCATCAGATCCGTTAGGCTTGGATTTTGAACTGACGATCACGGGGGATCCATTGCTGTAAGTCATGTCGAAAGTTGCATCATCCTTGGACTCGACCAAGATCACCTCGATACCAGCCTCGCGGACCCAAGAGTCCTCCAGTCCTAGTCTTAGGACATCCGGTCGGGTGACGAGAACCACACTAGCTCCTGCTTGCATAACATCACTTTGAAACTGTTCCGGTCCTGAAGCCACTGTTACGGGCGCCGCTGTGTAGTAGGTTGCGGTAGCCAGAAGAGCCAACCCTAACACCGGACCGTTTGGTAGGGCCAAGGCAATGACTGATCTAGTTCCAGTGGTTTGTTTGGTGGGTAGAGTGAAATCCTTGACAAACTGATGCAGCCTTTTGTGGCTGGTAGGGTTCGAAGATGAAGCACCGTAGATTGCAGGTGTGTCTGATTCGGGGAGCAAAGAGCAGATATCTGAATACGTGTTCTTCATTTGTTGTGATAAGGTGTCCAGAAGGGCGTTGTGTCGCGTATCCCGACCCGATTTCACATCTTCGGGTAGAAGGTTCCACAGTCTCGAGAAGCAACATGAAAGATTGAATGTCGGCCAGGATCCTGGGAGTGTATCGAGTAATGAAGTGAGTAGTCGTAGAGAAGCGAGTGCAGTGTCGTTGGACAACGGTATCGAGGAAAGGAGATTGGTCTTGTTGATAAAAGGATTGTTTATGGCAGCATCCAAGCAGTTTGAAAGAGCAGCCTCGTTGTGGCTTGTGGTTGTTGAATCGTTTTGAAAGACATAGTTGGCAACAGCAGTCCGGTCCATGGTTGGTAATGATAGGTGGGGACGAAAGGGACTCTGAGCACACAGCCTGGATAAAGGCAGCGGATATTAAATGAAAGGAAGGGATACAACTGCCAGCCACGAGAGGCGCACGAAGAGCCTATATGTGCAAAGGGGTGAATAGAACGACCCCATGATGATACCACGCACGTTGGCTCGGTACACCACCCATTTCAACGGTTCCTTGCCACTCAACCCAAACCTTACGCCCGTGACTCGCTTGACATGATCGGAGTCTGCAGCTGAGGCCGTAGAGACGCTTGAGACATGGCTATCTTTAGTGAAGAATATGTGGAAAACAAGCATAAGAGAGAACGATGTGCTAGAACGCGTAAGGAGCGTGGGTCCCAGTTCCAGACAGAGGGAAGATCGAATGGTCAAAGTTGGATCGGAAGAGGCAATTGATCAGACAACTGGGAATCAACCAAATCACTCACGCTTTAGTGCGTGCTGCAGAGACTGCAGCTAGGTTGAGCACTTGGAAATGCAGACATACAGTCGCCTACCGAGCTTGGATAGTCGATGGCCACGCCGAAGCCGTTTTGAGCACCTGGGGTGCACGTCCAATCAGTTGTCTCTAACCTTATTGACGTTCCCGTGGCTCTCTTCATGTGAAGCTAGCAGAGCTGATATCAGTGGCCCGGAGTCAATAACACGGCATGCTCTAGGGCTGGCTACACGACGAGGTTTCAAATTAAGCCGGAGCAAGCAGACTGCACTGCGTCCAGTATGGTCGTGACCAAGCACAGCGTATCTATCCCTGCAGGGACCCGAGGGAAGAGAAATCAACACCGAAGAACCTGGTCAACAAAACATGGAAGCGCCGGAGTAGTGCTCGCCGGTTGAACAACCACGCTCAAAGATCTTTTTCCGTTCAAGTTCAGCGGCTAGCCCGTAGTCCGTGCGGTCTGTCCCGCGAGCTAGCCTGCAAGGTACCGTACATACTTTGTTCTCCAAATGCAGCTGAGCTGAGGAGGCTGATGGCGGCCAAACGAGAGGGGGTTTCTAAGTTTGTCAAATTATGACAAGACATCGGGGCCGGCAAATTATATAACCTCAGCTTGCTGCTGTATGGGCTGAGCTGAACAGAAGACGCGTCGGTAATCTTCGAGAGATGGAACGGTGCGAGGTTCGAGCCGAGTCGAGTCGATGGAGAAGAAACTGCGTCGACCGGCCGTAGAACTTTCTTTCGCGAGAATGATTGCCGAGGTTTGCGTACTAGCGAATAGCATCTGCATCTTGACTGTTCGCGCCGCCCCACGGAGAGGCTGCAAAACACAGGGGAGTTTAATCAACATTCGATAGCCCAGTACGAAAAAAAAAGTAGCTAGGTGGTTCCCACCTCAGTGGTACATATTACATGTCGCACCCAATTCGATAAGGACCATGCGATTGATTAAATATTCATGATTGCCGGGCGATGAAGTCGTGTCTCGGGGCACAGACATGCCGATGCAACGTCATGGCCGGGACAGCCGTTGCGAGAGTTCTTCTGTCTCAGCCTGCAGCGCCACTGCTGTATAGCGGTAGTTGTACCTGCGTGGTTTGCAGAACAATTCCGATCCTCGCGCGTGAGGTTCGAGGTCTCAAAGTCTCTTTCGGAGCGTTTCTCGTTGCTTTGTGAAAATGCTGTCATCGCACATGCGCATCGAAGAAAAATACAGGGGTTTGTAATGGCGTGAAGTCGATGCCCTTGCCATCAGTCAACCAAACAGAAAAACGTAGATCTGTGGTTTCATACGTGCGAGAAAGTCGACCTCGATATCTTGCGATCGTCGTCTGCATAATCAAGGCGAGCTGCCAAGCCAAGACGGCCGGTATGCGAGTGCGCGGCGAGCAAACCTAAGGTAGATACACGAGCACTGCATGCAGGAAAACAATACGACAGCATACATATACGATTTATCGAATCGAAAGGGCAATCTATATCCATCCCTTTGCAGCATTCTATTGTCTTGGAAGCACAGCGCTAAATCCTACCTTGCATTTTGACATGTTTGCTATCACGTCGAGTTTTTTTTGAACGGTCGACCAAGCGGTCGGGGTGATGTGTGGGACGACGACAATATGGAGAATTTGATTGACAAGATGACGAGCGACAGAGAGTTCCGTTGCTCCGAAGTCAGATCCAAAGTCAAGAGTGGAGCAGCAAGACAGGCAACGGACAGCCCCATGGCTTGTGTGCCAACCAGGATGTGAGGCCGCATGGTTCATGACTCCATGAACATCCCAGCAGTCAGGATGTTTGATTGCACACGTACGTACGTCGAGCATCTACCAGTGGATACCCTTGCACAGACCATGTATCTGATTGTTTTGAACTGCACTGGGTAGATCCTAAAAGATAACTGTAGATGGTTGAGGTGACCGTTGATAAGACGAAACATCGGCCGGTCGGTCGCATCGAGGTGCGAGCATGTCTGCACTCCGAGTGCAGTTGACAGTCCACGCCGAACTTTGCCATACACACACAGGAACTGAAGAGATCGTCAGAAGGTCTACCAACGACCCCAACAAAACGAAAAGTGTATAGCCGGTCGTTTTAACCATGATAGAGTTGGGTGATCGGCATCATGTCAGTGGTATGCATGTTTCTATACATAGAGATTGCATTGAGATTGAGATCTCTCCATCGTACAACGCTGGTGAATCACTATCAAAGGACAGAGTACTTCTGAGATGAGGTGGACGTGTTCAAGAGAGCTTGCGAAGCCAGGACCCTGCACGAATGACACCCAAAAGCATTAAGCATTGCGATACTATGTTCGTTGAGGAACCCAGCGCGTGTGGGACTTCTTCGCCAGTGCGCGGAGTTAGTATGCCAATCACGGACCGGACCTGATCTTCAGGTTACGCTAACCGGTGTATACCGCACGACGTCCATCAGAGCGATTAGACGTTACTAGATGACGCTGGGACTCTCCCTGATTCAGACCAAAGCAAACATTGTAAGTCCACAAGTCAATGCTCTATACAGACCGACTGAGACCATCCAAAGGTCCACTAACGCTCTTAGTGAAAGAGGTAGTGTGCATACCAATGTCTCAATGGTACCAAGACACTGTGTGGCCTGTGGTGGGCAATGATAACTACTCATGGTCAACACGTATGATGAGTATGTACGTCGATGGAAAAACGTAGCGACAATGGTTGTTGGACCTGACCACCTGGCGGTGATCATACGGAGTGGAGCCCTTAGCGTGTCGATTATCCCTGGAGTCCATGAAGAGCAACTCCGCCAATAAGATTTCCACGTTCCTGATCGCCCAGACATATAAACGTACTGTTCCTGATCAGGGTACTGATTTGCTCCTGGTAGGGGAGGGTCGGGAGCACCTCCTCGCTGATGATGTGACGCTAGAAGAGGGCTGAACTGTCCCAATCGATGTGATGCATACAGAGTGTTGATCCAGGTGGAGCGATTGGCAATTGCCAGGGTGGTAGATTCACCCCAATGAATGATGTTGGGAGCGAGGGTGAGGACGTTCAACGAAGCATACGGCCGATATCAAGCAAGTAGTGGCAAGTAAAACAGAACGACTCAATACAAGAGGCGATGAAAGATAGGGAAAAAAAAATTGCGAGAATAGAGTTGGACAAAAATCAGGCGAGTTTAGCAACCTGACCTTCATGTCTGCCGCCGCATTCACGTCTTCTTGGGTGTTCCCTCGTTGCTTCCTAAAGAGAGCTCCACCTACCTTTGATTATCAACATTCACAATGTTTTTCGGTGTCATGGGATGTCCAGTGAAAGCCTGTCAAGGCGAGCACTCGTATTGAACCCTCTTCGTGTGCCAAAGACTGTGCCAAATGATGTCCACTGAGAGTTGTGTCTTCATCGGCTCTCTTTGGACTCGTTTCTCTTTGCAAAGAAATTGTGTGTTTTCATGGCTTATCAAATCACTGTATGTCACCACGGGGGAGGGGTCGATCGTGAAAACGTGACGGTCTTTAGCAGACCGAGAGAGAATATCTCAGGACTGTAGAGATACTGTATGTCTTCAAGGCCTGAATTCGATTCTGCGGTAAATCTCAGGGGTTGTTGGGTAGACAGCCAAGGCGAACCAGAAAGAGCGGTCACCAGCCAAGTGCTTCGTCGGCTCTATAAAGAGCTTGATTTGTGCCGTCCAGGAAATGAAGACTCCGAACCGAACTCGTTGTGAGATTGGAACATCGTGAAGACATGCGAAGATTTTCCTGATATGATTCCAGGAATAATATGTCATCAAGAAGCGACGTTCTTCTGCTGTGCAGCCATCACGCTCTACAATGAGCAAACAGGGTATCCATCAGAGCTTGGGTGCAAGGTTGGCCAGATGATTCTCGCCGGCCGTACAACGTCAACTCAAGATACACGTCCGTGGTATACAAGCATCAGTATATGAGTTTTGATGTGAGAGGCCGGCCCCTTGAGAAGGACCACGACGAGATGCTTGGCCACGGAGTTTCGGTTGAGCGACAAGGTCGGGTAACACAGGTGATTTGGACGTGTCGAATAGGCTCTCAAATCAGGCATGGGTTAGCAAGGGACGGCAGACAGCCATGTAGGATTCAGCTGTGGTTCGGCGAGGGACTTGTTGCAAAGTTGGATGGTGGAGGTTGTACAAGGTGGTTGCTGGGCAACGCGAGGGCGGCGTACCAAACAACACAGACGAACTCTAGCTGTTAAGTACAGAGCATGGCGGAGTGGTTTGGCGCCGACGGCTACCGCAACTCTCGCTTTCTCTGCTGCTGCTGCTGCTTCTTCTCTCTACTGACATCTTGTCCCGCGGAAGAGCGATAGGACAGCTAACTGGGCGCATTCGACACGTTGTTGCAGATAACCTCGTTAGATCTCGAAGCACGCTACTCCAGACTGCCGACATTGGCGTGAAGCAGGCGCTTGCACCCGAGTCGCCAGGCACAATCTACAAACAGAAGCTGCTACATGCCCTAAGACACCGACATTTGACGTTTTGGACCTTCGCTCTTTCCCCCACAGGCTGCCGGCAGCTCTTGCCTTTGTCGACGACATGGACACTGGTCATCTGTCTCACCAAGTCACGACCATCATCAACCAGCTGCATGGCTTCTTCGACGAAATCGGCCTGCCCACGCGCGAACGAGACGAGCGCGAGTCGGAGCTGTTTGCTGCTCTCTCCGAAACTCTCAACAACCAGCTCAAGCTGGTCGCAAAGTGAGCTGCCCATAGAGCATGCGCATCCACAGAAAAGACGGTGCTGACGTGCGCTGCCAGAGAAAAGCATGACCTGACGGATGAGGCCCGCCGTCTGATCAAGTCGATCCGCCAGATGGACGCCGCCTTGGTCGACGACAAGCCCCACCGAGACAGCGACTACCAAGACTCGGATCTCGCCATCACCCTTCCTCTGCGCGACTGCATCACCTCTCTCAAGGAAAAGCACAACACTGTCTCCAAGATCCATCGCGAACGCTATGACCAGATCAAGAGTGTGCAACACCATCTGTACTGCCCATCTACTGTTTACTGACTGCCAACACAGAACTCGCCGAAGCGCTCGAATCCTACGCCTCTCACCTCGAACCATCCTTCGTCACCATCAAGCTCCCTCCGACCTCGCCCAGTTCCAAACTATCTCTCTCGTTCGATGTCTCGCCCTCATACGTCAATGCTCTGGATACTGCTTTCACTCGCGTCTACGAAGAATACAACAAGCGACTGGTAACGGTCCAAACTCTAGCAGAAGAAATCATTATGCTCTGGGGTGAACTAGGCACCCCTCAGGCCCAGGTCGACAGCACCATCGTCAAGCACGCTCGTAACGCTCCCGAGCAACTAGGCCTGCATCACGACGACTTGAACCGATTGAGGAGCAAGAAGGAAAAGCTGCTGGCCGAGAAGCGCAACCGTGAGGTCAGACTGGAAGAGCTAAAAGAGGCCATCGAGACGTTATGGGACAAGCTGGGAGTCGATGAGAGCGAGCGCAAGCCATTCTTGGCCAGTAACAGAGGTTGTGGTCTGCGCGCCATCAACGAGTTTGAGGATGAGCTGGCTCGTCTGAACGAGCTGAAGCGCCAGAACCTGCACCTGTTTGTCGAAGATGCCAGATTCAAGCTACAGGAGCTCTGGGATGGTCTCTATTTCTGCGAAGAAGAGATGCTCGAGTTCACCCCAGCCTTTTCAGGTGAGTTGAGCAGCGGCTCGGCATGTTCAGATAACTAACCACCAAGCAGATGTCTACTCGGATGCTCTGCTCGAGGCTCACGAGGCCGAGATTGCCCGACTCGAGGCGCTCAAGGAGCAGCGTGCACCCACCTTGGCCATGGTCGACAAGTACCGCTCGCTCGTCAAGGATCGTGATGACCTGGCTGCCTCGTCACAAGATGCCTCTCGTCTGATGCTTCGTGGTCAGAAGGGTGAGAAGCGTGACCCTACGCGACTTTTGCGTGAGGAGAAGATGCGCAAGCGTATCGCAAAGGAGTTGCCCAAGGTTGAAAGCGATTTGCGCCAGACTCTCGAAGAGTGGGAGGAAGAGTACGGCCGCCCCTTCCTTGTTCACGGCGAACGCTACCTGAACGAACTGGAAGCCACATCGCAAAAGCCTTCTTCCCAGGGCTCGGTGCGATCAAAAACACCGTCTATCCCTCCTCGATCAAAGACTCCATCGTCTGTCCCACCTTCGACTGTTCGTCCCAAGTCTGCAGCTGCAGCCGCCCCCACAACAGCTATCAAGAGTCAGACTCTGCGTGGTCCTCCTCGATCCAAGACTCCTACCGCCTCGCGCAATCCTTTGGCCTCGTCTGTCATGGGTCCTCCCTTATCGCATTCATCGTCTAACTCCTCGTTTGCAGCTTCGGTCGGTCCGGGTAGTCTCCGCAGTCCTTCCAAGATTCCTGGCCGTCAGCCCCTGAACAATATGCTCCAAGCTGGCAATTCAACCGCACGTCGCCCTCCCCCTGGCCCCTTGGGTCATTGTAGAACAGAGTCCGACAGCAGCGCTCTGAGAAGCACCCTTCGCAGCCGTATGGCTCCTCCGCCCCGACCCATGGTCCTGTCGCGCGACTTCTTCTCACCACCGGAGACCCCATGCCCCATCAACAACGCCGACATATCCTTTGAGCGTAGTGGCAGCATCATACGTCACATGAGCCCCGAAGACCCTTACAGTGACCGCAGCTCGTTGCGCTCCGTTCGCACCTTCCAGTCAACTGCTTCATCGCGCCCGGCATCTCAAGCGACACACCACTACGTGGCAGCGCCGCCTCGACCCTCGCCACGTTTCGAGTACCCTGCTGCACCGTCAGCGCCAGCCATGACCCGACGGGCATCAAACGCTTCATCCGTTGAAACTTCCAACTCGGCTGTGTCTGGCTCCGAAAACTGGGAGACATATACCGATGCTTCCGACGACGACGAGCCAGATGCCCGAATGGCTTATTATGCCAAAGTTCGGACAACTAAGCGCGACTCACCTGAAGACAGCGCCTACGAGGGCGCTGGTAAGGGCTTTGGCGCCAAAGTCCGAGCAATAGGTGTTTCAGACGATGGCAGCGAAGCTGCATGGTCTGACGTGGGCGAGACGTTTTGATGAACTTTCTTCCTTTCCTCCTTCTTACGACCACTTTTTTTCGAACTAGCAATGTCCGGATCCGCTTGGTAGATCTCGTCCGGACCCATGATGTTTTTTTTTTCTGTTCTTGTTCCTTTTGGGAGGCAGCGCTTCTTGTTCTTCTTTGATACTACTTTTTGGATGAGCATCCTTTTCTTCTATGCCTTTAGATGCTTCATCACTGTTGTTGTAGTACTAGACCTTTTTTTTTTTTTTTTGCATCCTTGTTACGATGACGATGCCCGCAAAATACGAACCTTTCCAAATCACTTTTGTTTATCGCCACATCCATTCGAAAAGATGCACAGTGATGCCGAGATTGCAGAGCAACGTGCACTCAGGGCACCAAACACCTCATCCCTCTCTCTGAATCTGTATTTGAGACGGAAGCAACGGCGGATTCTCACAACTTTGCGTAAAGTCCACGAGGCGATTTGGGAGTTGGGAGTTGACAAACTTCAATATCCCGTACATCTACACAGCCTTGCTTACCTTTTTACTTTGTTTACCTAGAACATGGTGGGCTAGGGATCCTCTGATCTGTATATAGAAACCAGCAAGGACACGGCACACACAGACAAGGTAGTTCGCAAAGCACACAACATAGATGATGTTATGCAAGGGGATCATGAACCCACTAATCTGAATTTCTCTCTTGAGATCGGTTGGGTTTTGTATAGCCTGTGCTCTGTATCCTTCCATAACAACGACACAAGGGCGAATGGTTGTCGTCGAAGACGCTTGTCACAATGACAGCTCGTGTTCGCGTCAACCCAAAGAGTATTCGGATACAAGTAATTCTGCCGGATGCGTGGTTCTGGAGGATGGCATTGCTGGGACAGCACGACTTTTTAAAGCTATATTTATTCTCGTTGAGCAAGGTTCTTTGAATACGTTGGACGAGCTATGGAGTAAGCTACCTAACAGCTATGATGTGTGCAACGTGGTCGGACAAAGTGTGGTAATAGCAATGCGGTCCATGCTCTTGTCAGAAAAGCCATATGTCGTTGTAACGTACGAACAAAACGAGGCCTTCGTTCGTTGGCTAGTAGTACTGCCACAGTCGTGTTTCCGTGAAGGTGCAATCATGGATCAGAACAGATATGACTGGCTAGAAGCATCAACTTGGGCCACTGACTCTGCTCCAAGTCATTGATACGTCTTGTGGTGACGATATCTCTCTTTGCGCTCTCCTCTTCAGACACTTGCTTAACCGGAGTGGAAAGGGGAACTTGGCTAGGCGATGAAGAATTGCCGATGGCGGAAGTTGCAGACAAATCTTTCAGTAGCTGGGACGGGTGTACTGATGGTTTCAAGGCGAGTCGTAACAATGCTCGAGCAAAGCGTCGCTGATGTTCCTTGGTCAAGTCTAAGGAGCTGCGATCGACTAGCATGGAGCTTGCCGATTCACCGTGGTAATAGCCAGAGTTTGCGGACGAAGAATCAAGGCATGTTTCCCATCGTGCAGTCCGGGATGGTAAGACGAGGTAGCATATGGTTGCCTTTTCAGGCGCGGACCTGTAATAGCAGCGCTTGTCGTTCCTCTTGAGGTACTCCGCGGTAGAGGTATCAAGATTTTCGTGCATGATGAAGGCGTCCAAGCCAAAGTGCTTGCGTAAGACCTGGAGCATTGGTCGGTCCTGGTTTCTACTTTCCCTGGACGTCGTACATACATCGTTGTCTTCGTCGTTCATGTGTTTGCGGATATCGGATTGCCATTCAGCTTTGTTCCCCCAGCAAAGTTCCCAGAGAGAATCATATTCCCATGCAGACCCGTCGGAGTCACTACCGATCTCGTAGTCTGGTCCAGCATCCACGAAGCTGTCCTCGTAGATCTCTGGGTGCACCTCGCCCATGTGATCGCGTGGACGACACGTTCCCTCGAAGCAGCGATAGTTCCTGGTCCATCCGAGTGAAAGTCTTCTCTCGTGTTGACGGTGCATGACGAGAAGCTCTTCTTCGATGAATCCGACAAGCTCCTTGGGAAGCTTGGTGATGCCAGCAGCCTTGCCTTTGCCGAACTGGTTGCACAAGCGAAGAGTGTGAATGGCGGGAACGGCCTTGCGGAATGCATCGAGGTTGCGTAGAAGGTCCATGATCTTGACAGGCACTCCCCTACGGTGGGATGTCAGCGAATGTGATGGACTGGGCTGGCACATGAAAGCGAACGTACCAGACAATGGCAGCGGTGGTGTCTCCTATAGTAAGGTACAAGTGGATGTGTCTTGGTATTTGCGTTGAATGAAGGGTTGATGGTGCGCAAGCTGTAACAAGTGAAATACTCGTGTTGATTGAAATCGGGATGGGTTTTGATGGATGAAGTGCAAAGCGCCACGTCTGTTGTGGTCAGGAAAAGAAACGGAAGACAGGAAGGAAGCTGCGAATAGATGCAGGAGCGTGGTTGCCTTGGAGCCAGCAAGAAACAAAGCCTTCGTTCCTTCCATCATGAGCTGCTATCTCAAAAGAGGCAACTGCGGTTTGTGTTGTCTTGCTCTCCTCCTTCACAAAGCACTGCCAACCAACTCTGAATCACGCCATAACCCTACGCAATACGTTTAAGGTAAAGGATGTGGAGTTCGAGATGTAAGCTCGAGGGCTCTCTATAGACACCCCTCGAGTGTGGACATCACTGTGCATTTTTGTAGCTTACCATGCTGCGCCGTGCTGTCGTGCCAGAGGCATTGGGTGTGACTGGCTAGGTATATGCCTACCAAGATACATAATGCTCGGTTCCAGCTCTCCTTGGAAAAGACTCTGGTTAAGAAAAGTCATGAGCATTGTGATTGTAAATCTGGAGGAATCATGTGCAGAAGGAGATCAGTCTGGCACGCGATGTGTTGCTCGCCTTGGCGATTCCTCTGCAAGCGCCTCTATCTTCGGTGGTCCGTATTCCTTTGCTGACTCCTTCGGCTTTCCTCCACATCGAAGCTCCAGACGGGAGCATCTATAAAAATGCACGAGACATCTCCGAGGGCATTTCCTCCCACAAAATCAAATCGGCATGGCTTTCTCCTTCACGATTTGCAAGACCTCTGTCTCTGAAGGTTGTGTCGAGAGGAGAATTCTCCGTGTTCGAAACTCGGGTGGGAGAGAAATGGTCAAATTGTCTTCTCCAACGTGTCTGAGTGCCGTCGGTATGATTGCGGCGGGTGCCTGCATGGTTTGTTGACGCTTTGGCCGATGCCGTGAAACGCAGGCTAGACTCGTACAATTTGAAGCGCATGTCAACAACTCGTATTGTCGGGAGCGTTCAAGTTTGTGTGTTTGTGAACAGTCAAGGGCATCACAAAGAGCTCGAGTGTGTAGTTGAAACGAGATGGTCACAGTATATTTCAAGTTGGAGTGGACAGGAGCGGAGAATTGATTTGTTAGGCAGGCAAATGAGAGCGATCGGAGCGAGAGGCGCTAGAATCGGCACAAAGCGTACCGGATGCCGGGTGGTTGACATGTTGACCCCTGATGAGGGTTTTCCAATCAAAGAGCTGTTGGTTGCTAACGCCCTGACCATCACTTTGGCGAGCATTTATCATTGATACTCGGCGCGCCTCGCAATCCTGAACCTCTGGACTCTTCTACCATCTCTCGACATTTCTGTTCCCTACGACCCGTCGCGACAGCTCCAGCGCCAGCCACAGGACGCGAAAGAGGCGCCAGATTGGCTTTGCGACATCAAACGTCTGCAACAGATTTCACAGTCAGACGAACGTGTATCGTGGCTCTGACCGGAAAAGGTACGTCAGTGTTGCGATAGGCAGAGGTGCTGTTCGATTGTGCATGACCGCTGCATTTCGGGCTTGGGCACGGCAGAGCGAGCACATCACGATTGTTGCTCGGCAGGCAGCAAAACAAAATGCGAAAAAAGGCTTGCTGATGGCCTTCTCCGCCACGTTCCGAATGGCACTTGGCGCGCGATTGAGGTCGTTCCGTCATGGCCGTTCCCCTTTAATCAGCCGTCACAAGCCCCCGATTTCACCGTCCGCCCAACCTCTCCATTGCCCTTGTTGTCGTTTCGTCTGCCTGCTCTTGCTCGCTCGCAGCACCGCCTTTTCCACCACATAATTCTAATTCCTAATCGTGCAGGAGCACGCTTTCTCGAGCCATGCCGATACGCACCATCAATCCCTTTGCCGCGAACTCTCCCTCACCCTCGGTCGATGCGCTGAACGAAAAGCCCGCTCTCCAAAGCTACAAGTCGCCTGCTACCAAGTCCAACAACCGCCTCACCAGCTTCTTCTCGTCGCCCAAGTCCTCGTCCCTGCACCCGCACCCGAACCCTCAGCACGCAGCCCGCCGCCCTCCTTCGCCCCAGGTCAACCGTGCCACGCTGTCGCTGCCCACAATCAACCTCACCACCGCTACTGGCGAGAAGAGCAAAATCGAGGAGAGGCCAATGACCCTTTTCCAGCCCCCTTCACCCGAAGAGGCCCGCCGCATTGCAAAGGTACACGCCGCTTTTGGCCCCATTGGCTCGCAAGAGCACCGCTACTCGAGCCGTCACGATGGACAAGCCTTCCCCGAGCCCATCGAGGACACTCCGCCCTACTACTTCCTCCTGACCACCTACTTCAGCTACCTCGTTCTCATCATCTTCGGCCACGTGCGCGACTTCTTCGGCAAGCGCTTCAAGCAGGAGCAGTACAAGCACCTGTCGGCACGCGATGGGTACGCACCGCTGAACAGCGATTTCGATAACTTCTACATCCGCAGACTGCAGCTGCGCATCAACGACTGCTTCAGACGCCCCATTACTGGAGTGCCCGGTAGATTCATCACTCTGCTCGACCGCAAGTCGGACGACTTCAACCTGAGCTTCAAGATGACGGGCACTACCACCGAAACCCTCAACATGAGTTCCTACAACTACCTCGGTTTCGCCCAGTCTGAGGGAGAATGCGCAGACGCTGTAGAGGTCGCTACCAAGAAGTACGGTGTCAGCTTTGCCAGTCCCAGAGGCGACGCTGGCACTTCTGAGCTCCATGTCGAGGTCGAGAACCTGGTTGCCAAGTTTGTTGGAAAGGAGTCAGCAATGATCTTCTCCATGGGTTTCGGCACCAACGCCACCACCTTCCCTGCCCTCGTCGGAAAGGGTTGTCTCATCATTTCTGACGAGCTCAACCACTCCTCCATCCGCTTCGGTGCCAGACTTTCGGGCGCTGTTATCGAAATGTTCAAGCACAACAACATCAACGACTTGGAGCGTGTTCTTCGCGAGAGAATCTCTCAAGGCCAGCCCCGCACTCACCGTCCCTGGAAGAAGATTCTCGTTGCTGTCGAGGGTCTCTACTCGATGGAAGGCACCATGTGCAACCTCCCCGAAATCGTCGCTCTCAAGAGAAAGTACAAGTTCAACTTGTTCGTCGACGAGGCTCACTCCATCGGTGCTCTCGGTATGCAAGGTAGAGGTATCTGCGATTACTTCAACATCGACCCCGCGGAAGTCGACATTCTCATGGGCACTTTCACAAAGTCGTTTGGCGCAAACGGTGGCTACGTTGCTGGTGACAAGGCCCTCATTGACAAGCTTCGTGTGACCAACGCCGGTACTCTCTTCGGCGAGGCTCCTTCTCCTCCGGTTCTGGTCCAGATCTCTTCGGCTCTTCGTTTGATCATTGGCGAGATCGCTCCCGGACAAGGACAAGAGCGTCTCGAGAGATTGGCCTTCAACTCAAGATACCTTCGCCTTGGACTCAAGCGTCTCGGTTTCATCATCTACGGTCATGATGATTCGCCCATTATTCCTCTGCTCCTGTACAACCCCGCCAAGATTCCCGCCTTCTCCCACGAGATGCTCAAGCGCAAGATCGCTGTCGTCGTCGTTGGATACCCGGCCACACCGCTCATCTCTTCCCGCGCCAGATTCTGTGTCTCTGCCGCTCACACCAAGGATGATTTGGATCGTTTGCTTGCAGCTTGCGACCAGGCTGGCGACATTCTGCAACTGAAGTTCAGCAGCGGTATCGCTGGTGGCAGAGAACCAATCCCAGACGGTCTGATGAACGTTGAGGAAATGGAACATCGCGATGACCTCGCAAAGGGCAAGACCCCTACTTACCAACCACCTCGTTGGAAGCTCGAGGACATCATCAAGCGTGGTGTTCAGGACGTCAAGGCACCTCTGTTCTAAGAGTTGTACGAATATTCTCGGGTCTTTTACTGGCCCTTTTCTTATCTTTCGGGTTTTATTGGGAATCTTCATTCCTGCCGGCGTAACAAGGTGTTTGCGGAACAGCCATGACCGATGATCTGGGACTTTTGAGGGGATTTTTTTGTCTGGGGTTTCCCAATTTTTTCTTCTTCAATTCTTCCTCGTTAGCAGCGCTCGAGTATTGCATCAGCGCCCTGCTCCTTCTTTGATTCTTCACGAGGCAATGCCTAGGCTGCCACCCAGATTTTATAATCCCTGAAACTTTTTTTGTAGTATACCACTGGCAATTTGTCAGAACGACCAAGGCTATCCGGCCCATGTCTATCACAGCTGCTTGCTGTCAATCAAACCTTCTCAAACAACTTTCTGCTCGTCGTCATCTCGTCTCTCTTTTCATGTGGCTCGAGCTTAGATCTGATAGCAAAGCAATAGTGGGGACGTGAAGTCTGAAAGGAGTGAACCGTATGGTATAGCCATAATGAGGTGAGGTGGGTGAACATTGGTCTTCGAGGTTCGTGTATGACCCTGAGGCATCTCGGTCATCACCGAGGATTTCAGGAGAACAAGACCATGCCATGCCATTTGAACGGTTGCAGGCCTGTCTGCATGCTGTAAGATTGTCGGTCTTAGTTATACCAACTACTGCAGGCTCATCTGGTTGCATGAGGCCACGGTGAGCAGCCCACACCGTGACTGCAGCCAGCTTCAGTTACCAACAGATCTTTGACATACAGGTATCTTAGAGCACCTAGTCCAGGCATGAATGCGTACAAAACGATATGCTATTGGGTATTTATCTTCACACCTCCCATCTTGCTCACCTATAACTCCCACAACAAGTGGCATTCAGAAAGCATATCAGTGGCCGCTTGAGGCACAGAGACTGCGATTCCTACGTTGTTGCAAGGCACCTAGAGTCCACCGCGCTCACGGAGAACAAGGTTCCGCTGGACTCGGTGGGTCTCTATGCAGGAGTCGGGCCAATCCTTGTTCCCTCAAGCGCTCCACTCCTGTTCTCCTCTAATTTCATCCTGGTAAGGAGAAGGACAGCCGGTAGATGGAAGAGATGCAACAAAGAAATCTCTCGCAGCAGCAGGACGAGTGGTCAGACCGAGATGGCAAACGGTCTTCTCCTGTAAATTGAGTTTGTCGAAAACCCGGACAGTCGTGATCCCTGTCCTTAGGGCATGCGCATGTAACACAAGCTGCATTACAGGACTCATGCTTGCCGTTGCTGACTGCAACCCAGAGTCGTCCTAAGATGACCTCTTGGTGGTCATCCTGAAGAACGAGTCAGTTCTTGTATCACCAACCCACATGTCTCGAGGGCCCGGAGTGTTGCCTAGGGCCAGATTCGGGGCGGAATGTCGAAATTCAGGTGCATCTGAAACACCAAGTGTGTTGACGTGCGTCTGAGTGGCAGACGTGATGCACTCTGCAGGATGTTTGTGGGTGATGGTTGTTTGCGCTCAGCGCTTGGCGACTGGGACAGCAATCTTGTAAAAAAGCACCCAGCGCTTAGCACACCTGCCCGCCTGATGCCCATACCATACTAGGGCAGCACCGTCGGAATCCAACATCCCTCTATAGGGAAACTGACTTGAAGACCCACAGAGATGGTCTGTATGGGGCCAGTCACCAGTGATAGGAGTGTGCGACCTTGGATGCATGCCGCTGGACGCCGCAACTGCGATGATTATCCTGGCCCATACAGAATCGGCGCCGAACTTATCGTCTTGGGATGAGTCTACTCTGATCACGGAATAAAGTCAACAAACGAACTCTCTATTGGCTAGCATGTGAGGTCGTCTTGTCGAAGTAGAGACAGTATAGCTGGAATTTGATGTGGTTCTGGAAGCACGGCAATGGCAAACAACCTCGCGGCTCCTGAAACGCTTCTGCATCTCATGCAGCCTTCTATATCTGATACAACAGGTGCGGGTCCTCCCGATGACTATCTGCTGCACCAGTTCTGGAGTCTCCATCCCTCTCTCCCTTCTGGACCAACCAGTTTGCGAGCAAACGGCGGCGCAATCAAACTTGGGAGTATGGCATTTTTCGAGTGTGGAGTCGGGATGCTGATCGCCTCCTTGGACCATCTGTAGACTTGATATATAGGTCTTGTAGGTGTGCATCCCTTCCCTTGCTTTTGTACCTTCATTCTCTTGGTCGATTTGCCTTCTATACAGCCTTTCTTTTGGCGTTTACGCCTTTCCGTTCCTTCAGTCACTCCTTTGACGTTTCCTTGCGCTGCTTTGATAGTAGTGTGCCACTCCTTTTGCTTCACTCTCTTTTCACAAATCGACATCTCACAGCGCCTGCGCGATTCAAAACAAGCACTCTTCTTCGTTCAACTTCTCCCTTTGTTTCGAGCCTTTCAATCGCCTGAAGATGTTCTCCAAGTTCTGGGCCACCCTGGCACTTGCTGCTATCAACCTCCATCTTGTCGCCGCAAAGTCTGTTGTTGCGCACTTCATGCTCGACAACTCCTATGCCTACACTGTGGGACAATGGGTGACTGACATGAAGGCTGCTCAGCAGGCCGGCATCGATGGCTTCTCTCTCAACTGGATCCCTCCCGACTGCAACTCGCCCAGCCGCAAATGGCAGGTCAGCCGTATCGACGATGCTTTCCATGCTGCCGAGAAGACCGGCTTCAAGCTCATGTTCTCTTTCGACATGAGCTACACGACCTGCAACACTTTCTGGAACACGACTTTCATGACTGACATGATCACCAAACACTCTGGCAGCTCTGCCACTATGCGCTGGAACACCAACATCCTCGTCTCGACCTACGCCGGCGACAACAACGATGCTTATGGAAACCAATTCTTCCAGGACCTCAAGAACTCCTGCAAGGGCGCGGGCCACCCCATCACTCTGGCTCCCGCTCTCGTCTCGTACGCACAGGCTGCTCAATCCAATGCTGAAAAGTCTGCCGCCAAGATGATTAAGGACTACCCTGCCATCGATGGCTACTTCAACTGTAGGTTACGTCGCATTGCTGCTGGTTAGCATCAACTGACAGTTTCACAGGGCAAGCATGGCCTCTCATGGACTCCAACATGACTTGCACAGCAGACGAGGCATTCAAGGCCGCGCTCACCAAGAACGGAAAGACCGGACCCTACATCATGGCCGTCTCCCCCTGGCAATACAAGGACCTCAACAACGGCATCCCCTCCGACTCCTGGGTCGCCTACTCGGACACCCTCTTCGCCCAGCGCCTGCACAGCATCGCCAACAACGAGTTTTCCCCCGACATCATTGAAGTCCTCACCTGGAACGACTTTTGCGAGTCCCACTACCTGCGCGATCTCCCCAGCATGACCAACGTGGGCGCCACCGACTACGTCACCTACAGCAACGGCATGCAAAACTACGTCGAGGGCATGAACCACGCCCCCTGGCGCGTCATGGCAAAGTACTACCTGAACTGGTGGAAGAACGGCAAGGCCCCCACCGTCACCATGGACCAGGTCGTCTACTGGTACCGCGTGCACCCCAAGGCCGCCGCCTGCTACGGCGGCTCCTCCAGCAAGATCAAGAACCAGGATTACCCCACTGATGCCGTGTTTGCGTGGGCCCTGGTCAAGGACAAGGCCACCATCTCCGTCAGCGTGGGCGCAAACCAGTACTGGGAGTTTGAGGCCGACGCTTCCGGTCCTGCTCTCTCCATGGTTCCTTTCCCCAAGGATCTTGGTAGCGGCGGTACGGCCCCTGAGGTCACTATCAACAGGAACAACAAGGTTGTGCAGTACTCAAAGGGCAGCATGCCCATTACAGCTTCTTGCGTAAGTTGCCTCCTTTCCTCTTTCCGACCTTCACTTCATACTCATACTGACCATTCCACCTTTTGCAGAACTGGAGCAACTTCAACGCTCACGTCGAACTCTGCGGCGAGGGTATCAACAAAGGCCCTTCTTACTCCTAATCTTCTTCTTCTTGATCCGGTCACGAAAAGGAAAAAAAGGACAACGCATCACATTTCACACACACAACACGAGAAACAGAAGAAAAGAGATCTGCTGGCACAGAACTCGACTTGCGAAAACGACATTTCCTTTGGACACGGCAAAAAGAGACATGAAAAAGAAAAAAGACTTTACGAACTGGTGGGGGTGGGGATGGGTTGGGATAGGAGGTGGACAGGATGGTTATAACGAGTTTACTCTTCTTCTTCTTTCTTCTTCTTTTCGTAAGCTGGACTGTGGCTTTTTAGATCGAGTCAGGTTTTCTTTTGTAGTTTCCAGATGAATTGCCAGAGAATCTTTTGTCTTTTGCAAAAGTTTGTTCCCCTGTCTTCTTCCTTGGATTGCTTGTGTTTTTTGCTATTCATGCCTTCCCATGTAACTTCTGACCGCCGTGTCGCCGCGAGAGGGGGGGGAAGTGACAGACTGAAAGTGCCTTTTTTATCAACTGGTCGCTGTTTTTTTCCTATACATTGTAGTTTATCCCCATGCCAATGCGACCAATTTGGAATGTGCTCAAAGATTGGTATCGTGTTGTAACCTGTATAATTTTGTATGCAATCAATTGTACAAAAAATATTCAAGATGATCACAAAATTTCAGTCCCTCTTGCCCCCAGCGGCACCTAGTGCATAACTGCTGGTACCAACAGCGTATCCATATCCGCCCAGTCTACCGCCCTCCATGCCGCCAGTCATCCTATCTTTTCCGTGGTTCCTCAGTCTTCTCGGAAGCTCGACTCCTCGGAAGTAGACGATGCAGATGGCGGCCGCAGCGCCGGCGCTCAAGATGCAGTAGATCAAGGTACTGGCATAGATGTGGCCGCCGACACCTGACCAGCCAGAGGGTAGTTGCGAGCCAGAGTACCAGCGGATGGAGAAAGTAAAGGGCAGAGCATCACCGATGACTATGCGGGTCGGCGGACGGGTGGAAATGGAGTATGCAGTGGCGGCATCAATAACACCGGGCGAGACGGACTTGGGAGCGGCATGTAGCAGCATGTTGAGGTGTGATGAGACGTGCAGATGCGAGAGCTGAAGCGTGCCCGTCAAAGCGATGATCAGGGGAATGTACTCATCGCTCAGGCTGCCTTGGCCTTCGACCGAGGCATCTTCTTTCGGGGCTTTGTAGGAGTCGGAGAAGGGACGAGTGGGAATGCGACAGGTCATGGGGGCGTCGTTGTGAACGTAGAATTCGAGGAGGTGGAACATGGGGTCCGAGATGAAGTCGATGGTGCAATTGATGTCCTTCTCGACACCAAAGTATATCTCTAGTGGCCGTCCGGTCTCGTTGCACACGGGGAAGGGCACATATTGGAGTTGCCCTGCGGCATCCGTGACCTGTCACGCCATGTCAGTTGGATCCTCTAGTAACCAGGGATTCTTCTTACATGCTCGCCAGTGTCAGATGTCCTGTTGACTTGAGAAGGTCAGTAAGAAAGCATGGAGCAGACAGGAAGTTGACGTACGACAAGTCACGGGGATGGCATCCCCTGCACGATAGATGGGCCTCTCATCGACGAGGGGCTCCTGGGTCGCTGCTCTCGCCAAGGCAGTGAAGAAGACGAGACATAGCTGGACCAGCAACGAGATGCGCCCTGTCATGTTGGCTATGGAACAAAGTCGAGTTGACGTCTTCGAGGCCGCTCGAGTCGTTTGCTGCTGCTGCTGCTGCTGCTTCTCGTTGAAGCCACGCGAACAACATCAAATCACTTCCCCACAATTTCACCTCCTGCACTCTTGCCAATTTTTGAACACTCGCTATTGGAATCCAGCATTTCAGCAAGACTAACCCGCTGCCATGCAGACCTGATCTCGAGACATTCAATCAGCGATCGTTTCCGTCAACAGACTTTAGGAAAGGCGCTTCCATTAGATCCAATGCGTTGACACAGACGCGCTTCACGAAGCTGAGATTGCTTCCCCTGGCTTCGGAACAGCCCTTTTCAGGTAAACCATCCTTGCGGTCGTCGCTTCATCAGGTTCTCTCCGCCTACCTGTGGGCTCTACGGTTGGAAGCACGAGGACGTAATAGTGATTTTGTCTTTGCAAAGCTTATGAGTCTTGCCAAATTCGTTCCAGAAGTCGGCGCGAAATGAACTAACCTCGTCACAAGACACCCGGGTAATAGCAGTCACGAACCACGTCCCCTGGCCGCCATACCTTCTGCAACATCTGACCCTGTTTCGGGGAAACCTTTGGAGCACGTCCGTCTTTTCGGCGACCGAGAGCTCACGGAAGAACTCCAGCCTAAATTATGCACCAATAGCGGTAAAGGTTCATACGGACCCGCCAGCTGGAGCCCCAGACCCGCCCCCACTATTGCGGGCGCTCTGACGGTAGATGGGAGGTCGGCCACCAGACAAAACCTGTCCCACTTCCCACTGTTGGGACATCGTGTGCTCTCAATTGATTCTTTTCTCTCTTCTCCTAACCTCTATCCATACACTTCATATCACACATCATGGTTACCATCACCAAGGCCACGACGAGGGATGTCAGATTCCCTGTGAGTAAACATGTTTACCCAACTGCTCCATTGAGAATAGCAATTGACCCGAGCCAATGCAGACGTCTCTTGACAAGACTGGCTCCGATGCCATGAACGCTGCTGGCGACTACTCGGCCGCCTACTGTATCCTGCACACTGACTCGGACTTTTCTGGTCACGGCATGGTAAGTAACACACCATACTCCCCACATTCCCCACACGTGGGCATAGATACTGATCTCTGTTAGACTTTCACAATCGGTCGCGGTAACGAGATCGTTTGCCAGGCCATCTCTCTCCTTGCTGCCCGTGTTGAGGGTAAGAAGCTCGAGGACCTGGTCTCCAACTGGGGCCAGACCTGGAGATACCTTGTCTCGGACAGTCAGCTGAGATGGATTGGCCCCGAGAAGGGTGTCATCCACCTTGCTCTCGGTGCCGTCGTCAACGCCATCTGGGACTTGTGGGCCAAGACACTCAACAAGCCCGTTTGGAGAATCGTTGCCGAGATGTCTCCCGAGGAGTTTGTCTCGTGCATTGACTTCAGATACATCACCGATGCCATCACCAAAGAGGAGGCTATTGAGATGCTCAAGAAGGAGGAGCCCGGCAAGGCTGAGCGTATCAAGCACGCCGAGGCCAACAGAGCGGTGCCCGCCTACACAACTAGTGCTGGTTGGTTGGGCTACGGCAAGGACAAGATGAAGGGTCTGCTGCAGGAGACCCTCAACGCTGGCTACAAGCATTTCAAGCTCAAGGTCGGAACCAGCGTCGCCGAAGACAAGGAGAGACTGAGCATCGCCAGAGAGGTCATTGGTTACGACAGAGGAAACTTCCTCATGGTCGATGCCAACCAGGTCTGGTCCGTCCCGGAGGCCATCGAGTACATGAAGCAACTCGCCGAGTTCAAGCCTTGGTTCATCGAGGAGCCCACCAGCCCTGACGACGTCTTTGGCCACAAGGCCATCCGCGAGGCTCTCAAGCCCTACAACATCGGTGTCGCCACCGGTGAGATGTGCCAGAACCGTGTCATCTTCAAGCAGCTCCTGCAACAGGGTGCCATCGATGTCTGCCAGATCGATGCTTGCCGTATGGGAGGTGTCAACGAGGTCCTTGCCGTCCTTCTCATCGCCAAGAAGTTCGGCGTGCCGATCGTGCCCCACTCGGGTGGTGTCGGTCTTCCCGAATACACTCAGCACCTGAGCACCATCGACTACGTTGTTGTCAGTGGCAAGCTCAGTGTGCTCGAGTACGTCGACCACTTGCACGAACACTTCTTCAACCCCAGTGTCATCAAGGACGGTTACTACACCACTCCTACCGAGCCTGGATACAGTGTCGAGATGAAGCCTGAGAGCATGGACAAGTTTGAGTACCCTGGCAAGGATGGTGTCAGTTGGTGGAAGAGCGAAGAGGCCAGACCCATCCTTGAAGGCGAGAGGATATAAGATGTTCGGTCCTGCATTGTGGATAGATTTCTTTATTAATGACATGTAATGGCAACTTAAAATAGACAACTCAAATGGTTCAGCGTCAGCTATGATGTGGTATTCAGTGTCGAGTGCTTCCTTTCGTGGAGATGGTTTGATTTTGGCCAAGTAACTCTTGCTGAGGTTGGGCACCCTGTCCATGGTCTTCCCAGTCATCCGCAGGTCTCGATCGAGCTCCATCAATGTCTTTCCATACGATCGTTGTGTGATGTGGTTAGACCATCATGCAATAGGATGATCCACATATATAATCATGGTTTTCTAGTATTCTCTTTGGAAACACCGAGTCCACTCTTCTCAGTACGATTGTTGGCCTGATTTAAGTCGAACGTCCACAAAAAGTATCATTAAGAAATATACTAGCAACGAGGTCTAATTTCACTAGAAGAAATCGTTGAATACGTGCTTTAGAGACCAACGGATGCCATAGATACGAAACATAAAGATAATCGTAGACCGTAATGTCGTAATATCGTCGACAACCTTTATAGCACTTGCGAGTGGTGTCACCCTGCTCTAGGTTCTTAAGCTGTCATGAGCCATGTCGTCCTTCCAATACCGCAGACAAGCAGTGTACAAGGGCAGTGGGGTAGATGAGGTAGATGCTTGCGCCCAGCGCACATGTTTCCTTCATCCTTGTTCTTTGGCGATGGCAGCATAGGACGCGTCTATCGCCTGATTCTTGCGATGCTCCCAACTCTTGATGATCTCAAACAGGTCCTCGCCATCAGCGGTCCTAGCATCCACACCCGTCGCAGCAGTCGGATTTGCCGTTCGTTCGCGAGGCTCTGCATTGTCCGCTACCATGACGCCTTCAAGCGCCTGCGGTGTCTCCCCTCCCTGCCGTGTCTTTGCTACTTCCGGTGGTGGTTTATCTCCCTTTGCCGCATCCTTCCTCGGCCGACCTTTTCTGGGTTTCGTGCGCGCAAAGACAATCAATTCTTCTATGCTCGTTCTGTCGACGCCGGCCTTGTGTGCTCGTGACGAGAGCTGGCGGATTGCGGTTTTGGAGACGCCGGTTTTTGCTTCGACGTCGCTGTGCGAGGCTTTGAAGATGAGGAACATGATTAATGCGGCCGCGCGCTTTTCGTCGCTGTATTCTGAGCCTCGTGGCATGGTGATGTGTGTGTTGAAGGGATTGTTGTGGTTGCTTGGTGTTTGGTGGTTTGTGGTTCAAGTCGCAATGATCTAGCTCAAGGCACGCTGCAGCCATGTTTCAAAAGAATATGTGTGTTACCGCTTGACATTTCTTCAACAGTTGGGGTTGTGGTCTAGTGGTATGACATCTTCTTAGCATTGCTCTTCGAGCATTACTGAGTGGAGAAGGTTCTGGGTTCGATTCCCAGCTACTCCATGTTTTGCTGTTTTTGTAAATGTGCTGTAGCATGCATGACCCGGCTGTCGAGCTCGTACACTCCATTCACAAGTTTTTGCTTGGGAAAACGTGCCGTTTGTGCAGGATACAGACAATGTTATGCCAATCTTGTGATTTGGCCGAAAGGGAGGCTTCGGATCGGAAAGCGAAAACGAGATAAAGACCGACGATCATCGGCACTAGGGCGTGTGCGTATGCGGGGAGATTCGATTGGTCAGTGGCGACTTGAGCGATGAGTGATGATGATGATTGCTTCTCCTTGTTTCCTGCCCCTCTTCGTCCTTCCTCCACTTCGCTCCCGTTCCTTGTCCTCGAATCCACCTCGCTCATCGGCGCACTCTCACCATGGCCATCTCGCACGATCCCATCACCGCAGCGCCTACCGGCATCGATATCGAGGCATGGACGGTAGAACAGGCAGCCGAGGCGCTGCAGGCCACATCCATCTCGACGCCGACCCCTCCCAGACCCCGCGCCAACGTCACGATTGAGATTCCGCTAGACGACGACGCTCTCGCTGCCGCAAATGCCATGGCCACGGCTCAACCGCGATCAAAGCAAGAAGTCCACACTGTCTACAAGAGGCGAGAGCCCGTCCGCCGCGACAGCCTGAAACGCCGCGAAGCCTTGCTCAAAGGCAAAGAGGGCAGTCGTCGCAGACAGAGATGGGAGAACGATCGCTTGCTTAGCAACCCCTACGCTGAACCTCCCCTCCCCATCGATTGGGAGGTCCGTCCCACGTACCCGGTTCACAGTGTCCCCTACTTCCTCGCTCCACTGTGGGACGCCGAGTACAAGGCCAAAGCACAAGCCAAGGTGAACACTCGTCGTGAGAACAACATTGGCGACAAACGCGCACACGGATCCAAGGAAGAACAGGCCGCAGCTCGGGTTCCGCGTGAGCTCCGCGAGAAGCTCAAGAAGGGTCGCGGTGCAAAGAACATGCTCCGCGATCTTGAAGAGGAGGTTAGAAGCTTTGTGCAACAGTGGTCCTCCAAGGAGCGCCAAATGGCCGAGGACGGTCTGGTCGATGGTGATAGTGAGGATGAGGAAATCGTCTTTGTTGGCCGTAATGGCGCAATGAGCGATGACCGTAAACGCTCCAAGAGCGTTGTCAGCGACGACAGCAGCACTGCGAGCATCAGCAGTGAAGATCTAGCCAAGGAGCGCATGATCCTTGAGAGTCTCGTTGATGATCGTAGCGCTGCATTCGGGTATGTATATGCTCCGGCCCTCAGTTGCGGCAGCCGTTTGCTGACAGTGATTAGACGCTGGCTCGTACATTCTATCGCGACCTACTATGGTTTAGAGACGTGGTCAGTCACCAAGGGCAGCCCAGCCCGCCGTGAGGCCTACATAGGCCTCAAGCATAAAGCTGTACCTGCGTTTGACGAACTACCACGACCTCTCTACGTTCTTGTCTAGATTTTGATAGACCCCTTGTTTTCTTTTCACTGTTCATATATCGAACACATCGGAATAGACATCCGTTTGCGGCTACTCTCCGCCAGAAACAAGTGGTTGTTGATCTTCCGTCAAGGCTGATTCGCTCAATCGGTCTTTCTTCATTGTGACCGCTCTCTGTTCGTAGGCACACTTGTTCCTTTCTCGGGACCTTGTTCTCGATTCTCTTGAACCGGTTCTTTCCCTTCCTGGTTCGAGTCATCTTCCCCTTCTTCATCCGCTTGGACTGTGTTTTTACCGTCATGACCACTGTGTTGATGTGACCAGACCAGTCACGAAAGTAGCTCTCCCGTCTTTTGAGGATGCAATGAAAAGACGCCGCTCTTGTAAGTCTCTCTTCGAACGAGGCACAGCCGCGATGAACAACGCCGCACATATTGCAAGTAACGAACATTCACGTCTTCACGTAGGAACGAAACATTCGACCCGAGAACTCAAAGAAGGAAGCACAGCCCGAAACCAATTCACGAGAAGCGAAAAATTGACCGGCCACCGTCTTAAGCAAGGGCAAGATACTTCGCGACGAGTGTGATTGAGAGATATCTGCTTGTCATGGTGAATATACTGTGAAAACCAGGAATCAAGCACATACGGCCACAGTCAGCTGAAAACTGGGCATCCCGTCCGCTCTGCCATACATAAGCAGTTGAACGGCAGATTAGTACTACGGTGGGTGACCACGTGGGAATCCCTGCTGCTGTATGTTTTGCTTTTGTTTTGTGATCTCTACATACATTGGTTTTGTTGGCCATGTGCTTTTTTTTGGTGTTGAAGAACGCAGTATTGCTGCCATCGTTTCTGTGCTCTATCATAGCTAGCTTGGAAGAACTTTTTAGCAAAATTGGTCTATGGCATGGGGGGTTTCCTATTCTCCTTCATCTCGACATCAGACGCGTCTTGAACAGCTCCCAGAACCTCAGGCAGGAACGGTGCATATTGGTCCCCTCGACCCAAAACTCGCCAAAGCTGTCCTCGACCGCCACATCCACCTTTGCGACCCTCTCTTCTCGCTTCAGCCCACACAGCGCACAGGCCTGCGTGCTCGTGATGGCACCTTCGGAGCCCTTGGCCACGCGCACGGGAAGCGCATCCCCCAACTCCGGCACGCTGAGTTTGCTTCCATGCACCGAGGCCCCCGTGACTGCAGTCTTGAGTCTACCTGCTTGTTCGCGCCACACGGACAGCACGACTTGGACTTCGGTGTCTTCGCGGCCGGCTTCGGATTTGTCGAGGCCGGTGAGTTTCATGCCGCCGCTGCGGCCGGACGTGGCTGGTCCGATGCGCATGCTTTGGGCGAGGTGTTTGTCACGCTTCCAGCGGGATTTGCGGCCGGCGATTATGTGACCGAGGACGTGGGTGAGGGTTACGTAGGAGGCGAGGAAGGTTTTCGTTTCTGTTGTGGAGAGCAAGCGGGACTTTTGGGATGTTGGAAGGCTGCTTAGGGGGTGTAGGAATTGGTGGGCTAGGGAGGTGAGGACGGGCGGGAAGATTGTCAAGAGGACTGATGGAGGTGGGATGTTGGATGGAGCGACGCCTGTGGTTGTAGGGAGGGCGGTGAGATCACCCAAGACGTCTTTTGGTAATTGGATCCGTGGAATTTCTTCTGACGTGTTTGTCTGCGGTGATGGTTGTGTTGGTTGTGACGGCTGCGAGATCTCAAAGTCATCCCATGCATCGTCGTTTGACAGCGCGGATTCTTGACGAGGTACGGCAGTTGGACGCGTGGCTGGAGGTTTGCGTGTCGAGACTGTTGTCTTTGTCCTTGCTGGCTCTGACGGCTGATTCACTTTACTCGTTGTATCCAACGGTTCGTCCAGACCTAACAGGTCCACAGCAAATGAAGGCGCGGTCGCTGGTGGTGGTTTGACTGTCCTCGGCTGAGTTGGTGGGACCGATGGTTTTGATGCATTGTTGCTGATAGCCGGCGTCTCGCTCGTCTCAAAGTCTCCAAAGTCGTCCTCATCGCCCCAAGAGCCTACGACGTCCGCATCTTCAAACTCGTCGTATTCATCCGCATCGAACAGGATATCTGCGAATCCTGCCATGGGGTGATTGCTTGGTAATTGACTGGCCTTGGCTGCTTTCTTCAAGATAACCGGTGGACCAGAACTCTTCTTTGCTGGTTGCGGAGCAGGCTTCGGAACGGGGTTTGGATCAGGTTTGACTTCTTTCACAGGTGGTGTGGGAGCCTTGTTCCGAGTGGTCTGGATGCTCTGCTGTGGTTCAGGCTCCGGCTCCTCGAAGTCGCCAAAATCATCATCGTCGTCGTTCCACAGGTTATCGTCCTGGTTTGATGCTTGCGTGTTAAGTGTTTGTGCTTGATATGTATTTGAATTGTAATTTGACTGCAACAGAGAGGGTTGTGTTTGAGTCGTGGTATAGTTTTGACCGGGAGTATCCTTGATGGTGAAATCCCCAAACTCGGCCAAGAGGTCTTGAGACATGGTGAAGGGGTTCGTTTATCTTCTAGTCAGTAAGACCAGTCAGTGGCTTCTGCCTGCTCAGTCACTCCTTCCAGGATTGCAAACAGTTGTTCTGATGTTCTCACGGAGGGTTCGGGAGTGCCTCGTGGTTACTCGGCGTTTGTGTCTATCTCGAAATGTTTGCCTTGTTTGCTTGTGACGTCGGTCAACCTTCAACTGTCATGCCTGACTTGGTGACTCTACCTTTAAACAACAATACCAGCATCTTAAAAAGATAGGCTTCTTCAGAGTATGCGGTCCCTCGTTGAAGCAAGAGAGTCGTGGCAAAGTCTGCAAGCACACGAATCTCTGGCCGACCTCAAGGAAGCTATCCATACTGAGAATGAGCCCGACTCACTGACCAAGTCTAGATCGCTACTTTGGAAGGTTAGAATCATTACGTGTTTCAAAAAACCTCTGAACTGACGGCTCAAGTAGATCTTCCTCTTATTCGAAGGACTTGATCATCCAGGATGGCTACAACGATCGGCTGATTCGCGTTCCGCATATGCCTCGGTGCGCTCGCATTTGTTGCGAGGGCTTGAACATCCAGAAGAAGTCTTGGGCTCAAATCTGGATCCACTGAGTGAAGACTCCGAGGTATACTACATCACAATCAAGAATGATAAACCATTTCCATCTCACTGATAGCTAAGTCTTGAAAGTCTCCCTGGGCCGTCCTACGAAAAGATGAAGCCTTGCGTGCCGAGATTATGCAAGATGTCGACCGATGCATGCCCGACAACATATACTTCCGACAACCACAAACTCAGACCATGCTGTTGGATGTCTTGTTTGTGTTTTGCAAGTTGAATCCGGATGTTGGATACAGACAGGGCATGCACGAGCTGTTAGCCCCCATTCTATGGGTTGTGGAGAAAGATGCAGTGTCGAGTAAAGCCACGGATGACTCTAGCTCAGAGGACAAGATGTTGTGCCATATCTTTGACTCTGACTTTGTTGAGCATGACACCTTTACCTTGTTTGGTATTGTCATGCAAGGAGCAAAGTCTTTCTATGAGCAGGCAGCACATACCGCTCCCTCGAAGCTTACTGCAAATCCGGCGAAACCTGCAGCAACACTCGAGAACCCAATCCTCACTCGGATACACAGGATCTTTGACGAGTTCTTACCTCATGTGGATCCCACACTTGCACAACACCTACAGGAGATTGATTTGATACCTCAGGTTTTCCTCATGTCAGTTGTTGATTGACGAGCACAAGAGACCTTTGGCTAACATGTAGCAGGCGATGGATCCGACTGTTGTTCGGTCGAGAATTTGGTTTCGATGATGTCTTGAGCATGTGGGATGCCATCTTTGCCGATGACCCAAGCCTCGAGATTGTAGACCTTGTTTGCTTGAACATGCTTTTGAGGCTACATTGGGAACGTAAGAAGTTGCCCCTCAGTGACTCTAGTTGCACGGCACAGGAAAACTGACTGGTGACAGTAATGGATGCCGACTACAACACTGCGCTCACACTTCTGCTGAGGTATCCCGCCCTAGAGAACGAAAAGACGCCACAGGAATTCGTGACAAATGCAGTGTACCTGAGAAACAACTTCAACCACGCAGGCGCAAGCTCACTAGTCGAGAAGTATTCAGGAAAACCTTTACCCGAGCCTACAGAAACCCCTACCAATACACTACAACCTTCCATGCCAGGAAAGCCACGGATGCAACTGCCAGGCCGAGCTTCGAGCAATTTTGAAGATATACTCCAAGGAGCAGCAAAAGGCGTACTTCAACGAGGCGAGAAGTGGGGCATTAACAAGGCTTTCCGCGATGCCATGGACGAGGTACGCAAAGGTGTGAGGGAGATCCAGGCAGCCCAGACTCCTCAAGTACCATCGAGACACACACGTGGGTTATCAAGACAGAGCGGGACATCAGACAGGTCAGCGAATCCGAGCCTGCAGCTCGCTGTTCTGGAACAACGCAACACAGCCCTGTCCAAGATGCTCAAGAAAGCAATTGATGATCTCTGGACATACCACGAAACAGCTGTAGAAGGCAAGGCATCAGAGGAGGACTCGTTGAAGGGCTTGAGTATGGCGATTGCAAAGGTACAATTCATACAAGTGTATCTCGAAGATGCGACGGTGCCTCTGTCTACAGAAGAGGACACCACCGAAACAGGCAAAGAGGAAGCTATCGAGGTCACAGAAGTCCAGCCGCAGATCAAAGAGCCGGCAAATGCTCATGTCGACGACAAGCATGCCGCTCAAGATACAGAGGCGCCTGCCGCGCCAGATACAAAGGCGGTCGATGAGGACGCAACAAAACCTGCCGAGGTGCCTGCTGAACAAACCAAAGATGCTGCACCAGCAAAGACCACGAAAACATCTGATGTCCCGCTCGACTTCCACACACCGAGGCCCACACTGGCACAATCGTCCTTCTCATGGATGCTAGGACAATCTCCAGAGACGAGTGCCAGCAATTTTGCTCAAGCGAAAGGGCTTGCGCCGTCAGATATACGACGCCGAAGCAAAGGCTTCTTGTTCGGCGATGACGATGACGCGAGAGCAGGAAGCCCGGAGAAGAAGAAGGACAGCAAGAGAGGGAAAGACAGGAAGAAGCAGGTCAAGAAGGAGGTACTATTTGAGCAGGAGCCTGTCGAGGAGGAATTTGACCTCGGCGCTCTGGAAGAAGAGAAGAAGGCAGGAAAAGACAAGGCAAAGGCCGAAGCCGATGGTATCAAGGGTAAATAAGGAACAAATGCGATGGTGGTCAGAATCGAATCGTGTCTTTTTATTATGCTTCAACTGGTAAGGTGCTGTGTAGAGATGGTTGAACGCCCACGTGTGGTACAGTGCTTTGGCCTTGGCAGACTGATGACACGATGCGATTTAGCTAGCATATGGTTGTTCGAGCCTTTTTAGTTCTTCTTGGGGGCCTTCTTCTGTGCCTCGAGATATTCACCCCAGCCGGGACCAGTGAGCTTGGGCAGGAACTTGCCAACTCTCTGCTGGTAAATCTTGTACTCGGGGTACTTCTCGGCGCTCAGCTTCTCGGTAAGCCAAGTGCTGGACTGGAAGAGGATCAGGTATGACATGGCTCCGACGCCGGTCCAGTTGTACAACGAAGACGTCTCGACGCAAGACCATTGGTACAAGGTGACCCAGACGAGCTGCTCGCCAAGGAAGTTAGGGTGTCTAGAGTAGCGGAAGAGGCCGGTGGTGTTGAAGCCTGGCTCGAGGTCCTCGCGAGTCCAACCAGCGGGCACCTTGGCCGTCTTCTGATAGGCGTGCTTGGCCTTGTGGAAGTTCCACTGCGAACCGTCGGCAAAGAACTCGAGGAGGACAAGGGCCATGAGGAAGCGGGCGAAGATGATGTCGGTGGTGTTCATGTTCTGGCCGGAGAGGCGAGAGGCAAGCAAGAGGACGTAGGTGGGGGTAGTGATCATGAAGAGCAGAACGCTCTGGGCGATGCAAATGAACAGGATGTTGAAAACGAAGAAGAGTGGACGGTTGACCCAGCTGCGCACTGTTTCCCATCGGTAGTCCTCCGAGCCAACGCTGTAGCCACCTCTGCGCCAGTAGTTGAAGGTCAGGCGGATGGACCAGCAAACACTAAAGGCCAGCACGTTGTCAAGTCTCTGAGTGGGTAGGCCATTCATGCGAGCCCAGACATCGTAATGAATGTTGTAGACGGTAGGGAGCAAGCTCCAGCAGCGGTCGACCTGCGAGTAGTTCTTGTTGATCTCGGAGACAACCAGGAAAATGGGCGTGATTGCCAGAGCAAAGGCAAGAGCAGAGATCAGAGGGTTGGTGGACAGGTACAGATGCTTGAGAGCTTGCGTGTCGGTGCCTGCTTGTAACACCTGCTGAGGCAGAGCGTAGAGTTGGTCGACAAAGGGCAGGACCGTCTTGCTGAAGTCTACGGTATCGGCGAGCGTCTTGACGAGAGGCAGCGCCGTACCGACCGGTGGAGGAAGCAGCATCTTGTCGTCTGGACAGTCGAGGTCAATCTGGGATGGTTGAAAGGTGTAAACGTGGATTCGACACGCGAGAGAAGCTCCAAGCTGGAAAGCAACAGACCAGGAAACCGCGATCGACGACAACATCAAGTCGTCATCGCCAAGCATTGTGGAAGGGTCTCTTGAGCGCTCGGACCGCGCCGTCCCATCATCTTGTCCCGATCAGGCAGCGGCGCGTCTTCTGCCTTCTCCACGCGTTGTGACTTTTTGCTGCAACTCGACCACTCGACCATCCAGCAACACAATGGTCTGAAATAGTCAACAGTGCCCACAGAGATGGTGACCAAAGTCCTCTGTGTGGCAGAAAAGCCTTCAATCGCCAAAGCCGTGGCTGGCCATCTGTCTGGCGGCTCACATCGTGTTGTAAGCTTCTCACCTATCCGCCACTTAGACTCGTTCATTCATTTTCTCATCGATGCATTTATGAATGTATATTGACTTATTCTGCAGTCTAACACACGTACACCGTGGCTCAAGAACTACAACTTTTCGTACAACTTTCCCACCTGGGGTGCCTGCGATGTGATCATGACGAGTGTAGCCGGCCATCTACAAAGTACCGACTTCGCGGCTGATTTCAAGGGCTGGAGATCTTGTGATCCAGAGCGTCTCTTCGACGCTCCTTTGGTAACCTATGTGGAAGACGACAAGAAAGGCATCTCCGCGAACATCGAAACACAGGCTCGCAACGTACAGATTCTCTTCATCTGGACCGATTGCGACCGAGAAGGCGAGCACATCGGCAGTGAGATCAGGGAAGTAGCCCTGAGTACCAACCCTCGATTAAGACACCCTGGAAAGATTGTGCGAGCCCGATTCTCCAATATTGAAAGAGCCCATATTATACAGGCTGCTCGTAACCCTATCCCACTTGACGAGAACTCGGCCAATGCTGTTGCTGCCAGAATCGAGCTCGATCTTCGCATTGGTGCCAGTTTTACACGTTGGCAAACTTTGGAGATCGCCGAGTACCTCAAGTCTCGAGGCGTGTACTCTCCTGACGAGAAGAAAGTGCTGAGTTATGGTGGCTGTCAATTTCCTACACTCGGTTTCGTTGTGGACAGGTATTTCATGGTCAAGAATTTTGTTCCGGAGCCTTATTGGGCAATCAAAGTCACGCACATCAAGGAGGATATTACTGTCAACTTCAGATGGGCTCGCATCAATCTCTTTGATCGGATGGCTGTGATCATTATTTTCGAAAGATGCCTGACTACCAAGTACGCCAAAGTCATCAAAGTACAGACCAAGCCTGCCAGTAAGTGGAAGCCCTTGCCGCTTACAACAGTTGAGTTGCAGAAAATGGGCAGCAGATTCTTGCGCATGGACAGTCAAAGAGTCATGAAAGTTGCAGAGGATCTCTACACTAGAGGTTTCATCAGTTATCCAAGAACTGAGACGGATCAGTTCGACAAAGGAATGGACCTCAGAGCTTTGGTCCAAAAGCAAACCCAATCACAGGCTTGGGGGCCATTTGCTCAGAAGTATGGCATACCTAGTTTCCCCAAGACGACTACGTGCTAACAAATTGCAGTCTTGTAAATGGAGGCTTCAATCAGCCAAGACAAGGCCGCAACAACGACAAGGCCCATCCGCCGATCCACCCGGTCAACTTTGTTACGCCGAACGCACTCCAAAACCAAGACGAGCGCAAGGTATACGAATTTGTGGTCAGAAGGTTCCTCGCCTGTTGTAGTGAGGATGCCAAAGGCTCTCGCGACGAAGTTGGGATCCTGTATGGAACTGAGATCTTCAACGCCTCTGGATTGTCAGTGCTTGCAAGGAACTACTTGGACGTTTACCCTTACGACAAGTGGACCAGCACACAACAGCTTCCACAATTCCAAGTTGGAGAAACGTTTGAGCCGACTGAGGCCAGAATGACTGAAGGCAAGACGAGTCCACCCGGATTTCTGACAGAGCCAGATCTCATTGCGCTCATGGACGCGAACGGCATCGGTACCGATGCTACAATGGCCGAGCACATTGCCAAAGTCAAAGAACGTGAGTACGTCATGACACAACCTCGGACCCGGAGAGCACCTGTAGAAGGGGAGGAAGGAAGAGAAGAAGGTGAGGCACCGCCTGTTCAAGAAGACGACGATGCCGATGGAGGCCGAGGCGGAAGCAGGGGACGCGGTCGAGGCAGAGGTAGAGGTGGTCGAGGTGGCCGAGGTGGTGCGGCAGGCGGACGTGGCGGAGGTCAGCAAGGTGGTGTACAGGAGTTTATTCCAACGACCCTGGGCGTAGCCCTTGTCAAAGGCTACGAAAACATGGGATTCGAGATGAATTTGAGCAAACCCTTTCTCAGAAAAGAGGCAAGTCTGCGATACTCAGCTATTCAGGACCATGACTGACAGTGGAGACAGATGGAGATCAAGATGAGAGAGATTTGTGCGGGCACCAAAACTAGAGGCGATGTGGTGCATGAGAGCCTGGACATGTATAGGGATGTCTATATCAGGACCAGACGGGGTGTCAATATCTTGAAAGCGGTGAGTAGTATCACAAGAGAAGCAAAAATGCATGATTGCTGACGAATGGTGGAACAGTCGGTTGACAGATATGTGCCGGGCGCAAGAGGGTGATGGAGGCATTCTTAGGGTGTCAAAGACTCAACGGAGCAAGCGGAAGGAACAAGCAAATGCAGTTAGAGGCAATGACACAAGAGATGGCGAACTGCACGTCGAAGATTGCTTTTGCGAGGTTACCTACCGAAGACAAACGAGATTCGCTGTCGACCAAACACCTTGTTTTGACAAATCAGAATGTACTGCGTAGGATGGCATCGGTTTTGTGAGGTCTCGTTGTTATTGCCCTCCAGGATGATGAATTGTCACTGTAAAGGAAGAGTTCGGGTAAGATGCTTCTGCGGCCTCGGTTCGCACGAGGAGTTTCGGCCAGGCGATAGACGTCAATTACGGGATTGCAAAACCATGACAAAGCTGGTGTTACAAGCGAACGGTTAAGAGGCGAATGCAGGACAGGCGGCAACAATGGTCCAAGGCAAGATAGAGTGTGTGGACATGAGACAGAGGGCGCGTGGTGAGCACCGGCTGTTTCGAGGCCGTTTGAAAGCGTCGGAACGTTTGCATCTGGGCATGTTGAAAAGAGATTCCCCCACACGAAAGGGGAAGAAGGGTCAGAGTTGTTGACGCAGACAGACGTCGGCGACAGGTGACAGGTTGCATCTGAGAGGTATACAGACTGTACCTTCTCCCCATCATTCCTTTTGACAGGCCTCCTCGGCGAGCACGCATCATCGTTGTTGGATTTGCGGGTCTCAGATCAGGCTGTCGGATCTCGCAAGGGCATTTGATTCATCCGAGATTTCGACTCTGGACCGCAGCCACGACCGCCCACTCTTTGTGCACGAGCCCGCAGGTCACACTGCTCTCTGTTGTCGACGCTCTGCTGCTCCGTCGACGTGCTCCTCCTCGGGTTGTACGAGTAGTAACAAGGTGTACCCTCCTTTCTGCCAATCTCTTCGTCGAGGTGTTGGGGTGGCGGCTCGAGCATGAGTTCGCCGGTATGCAACAATCATGGCAAGTGTGTCGGATGAAAACTCTCAGATGCGCCATCTGACTCCGCCGAAGGCTTCCAACCATCGCCCGTCCAGCATGACGAGGAGCTCCGCATCTTGTCGCGCATCCAGAGCACGGGTAGTATGCTGTCTCTGCCCGCTCGCGGCTCCATGTCCGCTGAAGCGCAGCGTCCGCGAATGTCGTTTGACGCAGCAGCCCTCGAGGCCGCCGACCTGCGCAGCATGACCAGGTCAGACTTTGCACAGGCACATGGCAGCCACGCACGCGCTGACAATCAATCACAAGGTCGCCCACCCTGCCTGAACGTGAAAGTGGCCTGCGTCGCATCAGACAATCCCACCACCGCCAACCCACGTCGCCTCAGTTGCAAACCTCGCGCTCACCCTCGCTCAACATCAACCTACCGTCCCAGCCATTGCCCGCTTCCTTGCCTTCGGGCCCTTCGTCGCCCATCCTGCCCTTTGGCGAGGACCTCAGCCGATTCCCATCCGAGTCTCTGCATTCCTTCTCCTTCGCACATCAGTCCGAGACGTCGATACACAATCGCCAGATGATACTCAAGAGGTCGGTGGATTTCATGAAGGACAGACCGGGGTGGGGCTCTGCAAATCCCGCAATCCTGAACGCTCAAGCGAAACTCACCGGAGATCACGAAGCACAGAGCATGATGGAACTGCTGGCGCGCGCAAACCTACTGGGTCCCGATGGCAACTCGTTGCAAGCCCCAGGACTGGGTATAATCGGCGCTCCCCTCAGCGGTCCAGCTGATCCTTCAGCAGACAACCTCTTTGAGAAGAGCTTTGCTGCTCCGCTCAGCGAGAGCCCCAAGAACTTTGATGACGGCTTGGTCATGTCGCCCACCTCGCCCAGATCCACCAAGTCGTCCGAAGAGAAAGAATTGCTGCAACCCGAACCCAAGCGCATCTCGCTCAAGCGCACCTACACCGACACAAGCGGCCTGAGCCTGCAGCATCGCCTTGCAGACGCTCTAGCCACGCCTTACCACGCTGCTGATGTGCCCCACCGTGCAGAGGCTCTCACCCCTAGCCATGTCCCCTCGGTGTTGCACACGTCCAAGTCGACCACTTCACTTGCTGGATCCGCCTCTCACGGCCATGGTCACGGCCACGGCAGACAATCTGCCGCCGCTCAAGCCATTTTCACCACCGAAGCGCGCGCTCCTTGGACCATCACCGCTGCGAACGATCTGGCCTGTCTGGTCTTTGGCGTCACCCGTGCCGAAGTGCGCAAGATGGGTATCATGGAGGTCATTCGCCCCGAGCGACGCAAGTGGCTCGAGAACAAACTAAGACATCCCGACTCGGATTTGTACACCCAAAACAACAAATCCCCCAACCACAGCCCATCAAATTCAGCCCTCGCCAAAGGCAGTGGTGTAACAGCCAAACTCTTGAGCAAGCCTCCTGCCCGCCAAACCTACCAGAGCAGACGCTCAAAAACCGTCAATGGTATCGAGTCGGCTTCGACGACGCGCCGCGCTGTCTCCAATCCTGCGCAAAAATCGCGCGGTGTGCTACTATGTGGAGATGTCGTTCCTATCCAGAAGCGCAACGGTGACATCGGATCTGCCAGTTTGTGGGTCAAGGAAAAGCAGGGTGGTTTGATCTGGGTGCTCGAGGAAATTGCCGAGGACGTTGCGTACATCACAGTCGATGAGATCGGCTGTATCGAGAAAGGTGTCGGTGCCTTGGATTCCATTTGGGGCATCGAGAGGGTGCGCAGGGGCACAGACATTAGGAAACTGGTTCCCGAACTACCGAAACTGGCCGGTACGAACACTGGCATGCTGGACTTCGATCAGATCGCTTCGATACGCCGTTACACTGCTCGCACAGCAAACAGCATCAGCGTCCCCGTCACAGTCGATCAACTCTCTGGCCAACCGACCTTGCGCATCTCCAGCTTCCCTCATATTGCTGGTATACTTGTACTAAACCCGGACACTCTCAAGATCGCCAGCTCAAACAACGTATTTTCCGCCTCTCTCTTCGGCCACGATGCTCCTGACGGTCTTCCCATTACCGACTTGATACCCTATTTCGACAGCATACTTCATCTCTTGACTGACGAGGACAAGATTCGCTTGGTCGACGGTCTTGTCATTCCAGAACACAGTTTCAGAAAAGCCCGCGCTCTTCTTGCCCTTCGTGAAGGCCGTGCAGATGCCGCTTCCATCTTCCTCAAGCCCAGTGGCTTGCCTGCGAAACACAGAGATGGTTCAGACATTATGATTGACGTACAGATGCGCGTCGTCAAGAGCGATCGCCATGGTTTCGACAGCATTCCGGAACACAACCGTCTAGACCCAGACTCGTTGCCTGCGTCCGAGGTTGTTTACGCCTTGTGGATCACATACTCGAGACAGCTTCATGCGGTCAACCATGGTGTTGGTCCTGTCATTCCGGTGGTTTCCCGCCCCGTCACTCCTCCGCGACAGCCGGTACCTGTACCATCGAGCTCGAACGGCGATCAGGACAGCGAAGACTCGAGCAGCGATAAAGGCAGTGTGACAAAGACAAAGGTCGACACTCCTTCACTAATAACTCAACAATTGCAACATTCACCCGCGCAATCGCATTCGCCGACCCAGTCACATGCATCAGGAACGCCATTGCTCACGAGCGAACCCTTCGAACATCCGTCACCTGCTGCCGTTGAAGCTGGTGCAACCACCATCAAGAAGAAGACTATCGCTGACTTCCTCATTCTCGAAGAAATGGGCCAAGGAGCGTACGGCCAGGTCAAGCTTGCGAGGTACAAGAAAGCCAACGCACAGAAGATGTGCATCAAGTATGTCACCAAACGGCGCATTCTGGTCGACACGTGGACTAGAGATCGACGTCTCGGTACGGTACCATTGGAAATCCACGTTCTGGACTATTTACGACGAGACGATTTGCAACACCCAAACATTGTTGAAATGGCCGACTTTTTCGAAGACGACATCAACTATTACATCGAGATGATTCCGCATGGTCTACCGGGTATGGACTTGTTTGACTACATCGAGCTTCGCGTGAACATGGAAGAGAAAGAGTGTCGGAAGATCTTCGTCCAGGTCGCCAATGCTTTGCACCACTTGCACATCAAAGCCAAGGTCGTGCATCGAGACATCAAAGACGAGAATGTGATTCTCGATGGAGATGGTGCGGTCAAGCTTGTGGATTTCGGCAGTGCGGCATACATCAAGTCGGGTCCCTTCGACGTCTTCGTCGGCACTATCGACTATGCAGCACCTGAGGTTCTGCGTGGCAGTCCTTACCGAGGCAAAGAGCAAGACGTGTGGGCGCTCGGTATCCTGTTGTACACAATCGTGTACAAGGAGAACCCGTTCTACAGCATCGACGAGATCATGGATCACGACCTGCGCGTACCGTACGTCATGAGCGAAGACTGCATCGACCTCATCCGCAAGATGCTAGACCGCGACGTCGAGAGACGTATCGGCATCCAAGCTGTTCTCGACCACCCATGGTGCACATATGTCGACCCTGAGGATGACTAAACGACAAAGTGACACTTGTGTTGCTTACATTTTCTTTTTTGCCTCTTACTTTCGTTTTTTGTTGTTTTATTGATATTTTCCTCTATGATTCCCTTATTGCTTTCTTTTCTTAGGTTTGGAAGCACTCTTATTTTTTTTTTTTTTTGAACTATCGCTTTTGCAAATACGAAAAACCCGAATACCACACAACAAACGACGGTCAGATTGATGAAAGCGAGCATACGTGGGCTGAAGGAGGAAGAGGGGAGGATTGAAGGAACGTGATACAGTGGAGGAAAGCACACAAGAAGAATGTCTAAACTGCCGGTCACAAAGCAATGCATAGGAGGAAAGGCTCTTGTCTCTGTCCTCTATTTTATCTTGGTATCCATTTCTTTTTGACAACACCGCTTTACTTTCGATTGTTCTCATCTCTGAATCGTTGGATAATATTGGTTGTGCTTGCAACTACTCTTTAGATGGTCCAAGACAAGCAGAAGCTCGCTGCAAAGACTCAGAGCATTCCCAGATGGCAACGCTCGCAGGATGTGTTGACAACGTACCCCATAGGTTCCAACTGAGCACACGGACGCCGGAGACGCTTTGCTCCGGCATCCGCGTTCTAGCCCTCACGACTCGCAAATTCGCAAAGCTCTAGTGAATCAAACATCAGGATTTCGATTTCAGGGAAAGGATGGAAGCATGTAAAGGAGCACATGGAAGCATTTAAAGTTACATGTCTCGCATTCATTGCCCAGGTGGACCAAAGTCGTACCATCCGTCTCCAAAGAAGATGGTTTGGTAGCTCGTAACGCGTCGTATATGTGGAATTAGGCGCTTTCAAAGTCCGACGGCCGTCAATGACCTAGCCAGCAGTGTAAGCAAAAAGTAAACGGGCGCCGCATCTGCCCATCAGAGACTCATCGAGCCTTGTCAAATATCATATGCGCTTCTTGCATCAACCGCGCGCCATTTCTACGTGCCGTCGCAGCTCCCGGCGCTCAAAGGTGCGCCATATCGCACCCGTCTCGAATGCGCCATGAATCCTCACAACCCCCACCAACCGCAATTTTCATCACTACCATATGGTACCACTCCGCCGGGTGCGCCGGGCCATAACCCTTCACTGCGCGCCTTCAGCAATCCATACTCGACTTCCAACTCGCCCACCAACGCGACCTTCCAGCAAGCTGCCGCGTACCTAGACGGCAACTACGACGACGATGGAGACGACCGCGCCAACGATCACGATGATCATGACCAGGGCCAGGGCGACCCCAAGCGCCGCCGTATAGCACGCGCCTGCGACATGTGCCGAAAGAAGAAGATCAAATGCGATGGCAAGATGCCCAAATGTTCGCATTGCCAGAACTACAAGACCGAGTGTGTCTTCACCCAGGTGGAAAAGAAGCGCCAACCTCCCAAAGGCGCAAAATACATCGAAGGGCTGGAGAACAGACTCGCGCGCATGGAGGGGTTGCTCAAGATGTCAGGGCTGTTGGGTGAAGACGATGGTGGTAAGACCGATCTCGGCACGCTGGAGAAGCGGCTGGCAGATAGACAGGCTGCCGGCTCTTCGTTCGCATCGCCAGCCTCGCCGCACGTTGCTGGTGACGGTTCGACTTCTGCCCACCCAACTCCGCCTACGGGACTCACCAGTCCCCAGCCCGGTGCGCCGCTTCAAGATGGCCAGGCGTCGTCTCAAGACAAGGCTGCCGAGGGACTGGCAGATCAGATGTGCTCGCTGGTCACAAACAATGCTGGAGAAACGCGATATATCGGCTCCTCGTCTGGCTTTTCCATCTTCTCTCCAAAAGGAATCCAATGGGTAAACGAGAAGACTGGAGACTCTTCTTTCCGCGACATGATATCCCAGGCAGCTACTGACGATAGAGCCTGGGCTACCTGGAAGCCCGAGATCTTTGACGACATCTTCTCGCGCAAAATCTACAAGCCTTTACCTCCCAAAACCGAAGCTCTCGCCTTGCTGAAAGACTTTTTCGAGAACTTCAACTGTGTGTTTCCATTGTTCCATGAACCAACCTTTATGCATTTGGTCGACAAACACTACTCGCTTGATCCTTACGAGGGTTCTGGATGGTGGGCCAGCTTGAATGTTGCACTCGCCATTTCTCACAGGCTCCGTATCATGGGTGAAGATGATGCGCGGGTTGAAGATGCGAAAGCTTGGGGATATCTGAAAAATGCCCTGGCCGTCTTTTCCGAATTGACCATGCGAAACAACGATTTGCTCAGCGTTCAAGCTCTACTGGGCATGGCACTCTTCATGCAAGGTACACCGAATCCACAGCCAGGCTTCTTCCTCGTCGCCGCAGCGCTTCGCTTAGCACACAGCATTGGCCTCCACAAACGTGGGTCTGATTTCAATCTCAACGAGGTTGAATCAGAACAGAGGAAACGTGTGTTTTGGATTGGCTATCTGATGGACAAGGACATTTGCCTTCGCTCAGGGAGACCTCCTGTCCAAGATGACGATGACATGAACGTCGAACTGCCTAGCGAGAGTCCACCAGACAACATCGGTGTCGTACCGATCGAGAATGGCAAGAGCAAGGTCAATCTCTTCCGGATACAATGCGTTTTCGCCATGATCCAGTCAAAGGTCTATAAATTACTTTACTCGGTGAAGGCCGCTCGCCAAACAGATGGCGAACTATTGAACACCATCGGAGATCTCGACCAAGAGTTAGAGGAGTGGAAAGATTCCATTCCTCTCGAGTTTCGCCCTGAGCATGAGATCAAGTTGGCTGGACAATCACCACTTATGCTGCATATCGTTGTTATGCACTTTGCTTACTACAACTGTCTAACAACCATCCATCGAATGTCGGTTCATCATGGGTACTGGACGTCACGTCTCTCAAACTATGCCATCGCTGGACTAAATGCGCGTCCGCTTAACCCTCGAGTATTCATGTCGGCAGCTTTGTGCGTAAATGCTGCACGAACGTCCATTTCGCTCGTCAAGTTCATTCCTAGTCAGGATCACGCTTGTGTCTGGTAAGTCAACACCTCTACATGAACATCACATGATCTCGTACTGACAAGATTACTAGGCTTCTAGTGTATTATCCCGTATCCGCGCTCGTCACTTTGTTTGCCAACATTTTGCAAAATCCGCAGGATGCTAGAGCGCGATCCGATCTCAAGCTTATGAACTCGATGACCGAGTTCCTGCAGATGCTGTGCAATGAAGATGGTAACGTTCATTGTCGAAGAATGGCTTCGATCTGCAAAGAGTTTGAGCGCATCGCTAGGGTGGTCCTTGACAAAGCCGAGAGGGATATCAAGGGTAGGGGCAAGAGAAAGAACCGAGACAGCGATTCAGCCGGACAACCTACTCAAATCTCGCAGCCAGAGCGCCGCTCCACGTCGCAACCGGCGCAAACTCAACGAACACCAAACTTGCCTGCCTCGACGCTGCCCAACGGACGGACGACAACGGCATCGCCATCTGTCCGGCTGGATGGGCAAATGCAACACCAACCCTTTCAACCTTCACCCATGGGACACATACCATTCACAACACCATCAAACGCATCCCCTTACCAAGCGACTACCAGCATGGCACCGGAGCCCTGGATGCAGAATGTACCAGAAAACATGTTCACTCAAACCGACGGTCGATTCCCACAACCATCATTCCCGCAAGACAACAACTTTGACATGCAAGGATATGGCTTGGGGCCCATGGCCGGAGACTTGGGTGGCAGCTTTCAACAACCATTTGTCCCACAAGACTTATGGCAGATGCCTATGACATTGGAATGGGATTGGGCCGATTTCTTCGGTACGGGACCGGGATTCGATCTTAACAATCCTACTGGAGGTGGGCCTCGTTAATGCATTTCATCCTGGAAGGGAGCCCTCTTGAAGGAGATTCTGTATTATTATTCGTGTTCGACTGGCATGCCGAAAGGTTCGTTTGGGAGAGCATGGTGTCTTACAAGGATTTGATGTTTCAATCCCTTCTCGTTCATTGGTACTGGGGTTGTTATGTTCTACACGAATTCTTTCTTCAATCGTTCTCAATGGATTGACTAGTTGCCATGTTTGACGAGATTCGGCGGCTCACGCGACATGAGGTGCCGACGACATTTGCTTCCTGTGCTTCCAGGTTTCTGTTCCTGTCTCTTGAATACGCTGCCGAGTACACATGTTGCAGACAAAGCATATTCCGTACTGAGGCTGTTGAGTTCAAGAGCGGGAGTAGTGAGTTCTGATTTGCCCATGGTTGGCAGTAGTGATCATGTTTCAGTGGTAGGTTCCTGCCTGCATGTCGATTTTTGCATGTGAAAGCGAGTGGGGAAGCTTGCTTGGTGTCAAGCAAGGGCAGTGACGCGCTTGCTGAACCGCTCAAATACTGGTCGCTGCCCTGCAACTTTCCGTTCGATTGAAACACACAACACCAGAGAAACAACACACGTCAACATGAACTCGATCCCTGTCTCGGCCACCAGGCCCTCAACCAGCATTCGCGTTGCCCAGGTCGTCGGCCTCACTGCTTCGGCCTACCTTGCTGGTAAGGCACAGCTGAATGCCCACTAAACATATCAGTCTGTTGACCACAAACCACTCAGGTGCCATCGGAAGCATCAGCTGGCAATGTGTGCCGGCATTGCTGGATGCACCCGCTCCTCTGCTCGCCAAACAGTGGAAGAAGATCTTCGACCAGGGCAAGGTCGTGGCTCCCCCAATGGCTGTCCTGTCCTCTGCCATCTTTGGCTATCTTGCCTACAGAGGTATGTTTACGTGCGCTCTTGATGATGACAACAATATTGAGCGTTTCTAGAACCCACCGCATCTTCTAGCTTCAACCTCTACACCACTGCAGCCATTCTGGTTCCCAGTATCGTGCCCTACACCGTCTTCCTCATGTCGGGCATCAACAACAAGCTCCAAGAGAAGGCTTCGTCGCTAGCCAACGCCTCTCTCACTGACACGGCCGTCGAGTCGGGCGTAGCCCAGGGCGAAACCGCTCACGAGCTCCTCGACAAATGGGCCACTCTCAACTTCGGTCGCTCGCTACTTCCTCTTATCGGTACCTTGGCCGCTGGATGGGCAATCGTCGACAAGTTCGAGGTTCTCGGTCTCGGCGCAGTCCTCAAGACCGGTGCCGACCGTATGGGTTAAGCAGGAACAGCCGAAGAAGGTGTGCATGAGCGCATGACCCAAGAGAGAGAGAAACCGAGAGCATGTGAGATACTTGAACGCAGTTATTATTCACGCCAGAGATGACAAGAAACCGAGATGGGCGTATCAGTAGCCAACGAACAACCCGGGACGAGTTTTTGCTTTGTCTTGTGTGTGCCAACAAGTCCAAGTCGCGTGCCATGTTTGAGTTGAACTTCTGATGGAACAGCATGTCGTCCCAAGCGTGTCTGTTGACCTGCGATGAGCGTTGCAGACTGGACTGTCACTGAAGTGGAGTCTGGAAGTTGTTGAAACCGACACCAAACTCAAGTCAAGACGGCTGTCAGTGTGGGGGCCGCCATCGGGCCGGGAGTGGGCTCCGCGGCGGCTGACGAGTCTTTTCCGGCCTCCTCAGAGGGTATCGAACTACTCTGCTCTTGACCACTTTCAAGTCAACCTCGCTGCATGTCCAATGCTCGGAGGATGCTTGGATATGATATCCAGCATGGTTAGGCTGACCGATGGCGTCCTATCACGCAACGGACAGACATGGGCGGCGCTCGACGCGGGCTTAAACACAGCCCCGCCGAGGCCTTGTCCCCCGCTTCCAGATTGGGGCGATAAGAGGGTTCAGCCTTGGCCAAAAATCGCTCGGACAAGAGCTCGACCTCGACGACGGACGGACAAATTGAGTACGTACCCTGGCCTTTTGGTTCTTCTGACCTTTTGACCTCTTGACCTTTGTGTTTCCATCTCTTGCTGTCATCTGCATGCCTCCGTCCACTCGTTGACCGACTGCTATCTGTCTGTCGTGTGCACATCCCCCGCCTTGACATCTTCGGTAACCCGCCTTTTCTGCAGCTCGCTCGCAGATAACAGCCCTTATCCCCATCCAACTTTTTTTTGGACCAACAACCTCTCTGGAAGAGTGTTGATTCTGGGCTTCTCGAAGTCGATCTGGTTACACTGCTCTAAATACGATGGCTCAAGCATCAGTCGAGTCTGTGGTCCTGGAGACCACAGCGGCTGAACCATCAGCCTCCGTTTCCCCGGCTGTACCGATCCAGATACAGAAGGTCAAGGGCAGGAAGAGGATTATACAAAGTCTACAACGCATGTCTTCTTCCTCGTCCCTGGCCAAGCTCAGTAGGACACCCTCTTCGAGTTACCGAACTGGAGGAAGAGGCTCGGTTTCGTGCATATCGCTCTCTTCCGGATCTGCTTCGTGTGCATCGTACGGGAACTCACTGGCTTCGGAACTCTCTGTCGGATACTCGACCGCTCCAACTTCAGCCGCTACGACTCCAGGAATCCCATTTCCCTCCTTTGACGAGAAGACGGCACGCTCTCGTCATGTCGGTTCCGTACCTGTACCTGATTTCCGAACCACTACAAGAATCGCTGAAGAAGAGGACTACTTCTCTATACCTGTACAAAAGGTTGTGCAGAAGCCTAAATCTTCTTTCAACTTCTGGAAGGACCTGCCGTCCGAGCTGGCCATGGAGATCCTTTCCTATCTTGAACCTCGGGAGGTTATTAGATGTTCAGCTGTTTCAAAACAGTGGCACAGCAGGTGTTTTGATGGTCAGCTCTGGTCCATCCTCGACACCTCTGACTTCTATCGTGATATCCCTGCCAACGCGCTCATCAACATTGTCACTTCTGCCGGTCCCTTCGTACGCGACCTTAATCTGAGAGGTTGTGTCCAACTCCGAGAGCAATGGCATGCGAAAGGATTGTCTGGAGCTTGTAGCAATCTCGAGAACTTCTCTCTGGAAGGGTGTCGTATCGAGAAGACGGCTATTCATTGCTTCCTGTTGCAGAACCCGAGACTTGTCCACATCAATCTGTCAGGTCTTGCCGCTGCTACGAATTCGGCTATGAAAGTCATCGCTGAGAACTGTCCTAAGCTTGAGCATCTCAACGTCTCTTGGTGCAATAATGTTGATACCAGAGGATTGAGGAGAGTAGTTGAAGCCTGCCCCGAACTGCGCGATCTCCGTGCTGGTGAAGTGCATGGCTGGGACGATGTTGACTTTATGCAAATTCTTTTCGAACGCAACTCGCTCGAACGACTCATTCTGATGAATTGCGATTCGCTGAACGATGAATCGTTGACGGTCTTGATGGAGGGACAAGACAGCGAGATGGATTATCTCACCGGAAGACGCATTGCCCCGACTCGGAAGCTCAAGCACCTTGATCTTACTCGATGCCGAGGCATCAGCCACAGAGGTCTCGAGAAGTGTATCGACAGGCTTCCAGAGATGGAAGGCTTGCAACTCAACAAGTGCCATGGCATCACCGATGATGTCCTCACATCCATGCTGAACGGCATGCCCAAGCTTACGCACCTCGATCTCGAGGAGCTTGCCGAGTTGTCCAACACAGTACTCCAATCGCTCGCCACTGCCCCCTGCGCAAAGATTCTGCGACACATCTCAATCTCGTACTGCGAGAACCTGGGTGATGTGGGCATGCTGCCCATCCTCAAGGACTGCACCAACCTGGAGAGCCTCGACATGGACAACACGCGCGTGTCAGACCTATCTCTCGCCGAAGCAGCAGCCATGGTGCGCGCCCGCGCAACCCGCACCACCCAACCCAAGCAACAACCCACCGTCGGTCTCCGCCTCGCCGCCTACGACTGCCAAAACGTAACCTGGACCGGCATCCGCGAAGTCCTGTCCCGCAACGCCGAAGTGGTCCGCAAACCCGCAAAACCTTCACCACCACCATCACCGTCATCCTCCGACGAAACAGCCCCTCAACCGCAAACAACCACCCGCACCTACCCCACCGAAATCATCCAACTCAAATGCTTCTACAACTACCAACCCACGGTCGAAGAACACACCAAGCGCGTGTTGCGGGCCGACTTTTCAGCCGCCACGCGCCTCGAGCGCAAGTGGGCTGTCTTTATGATCGCGCAGGAAGAAGCCGGTGCCAGCGGTGCCGGTGCCCGCCGACGCCGCCGCCGCGCTCGCGAGGCCCAGATGATGCATGCAGATGAAGAGGACGGCGGTGCGAATGGCGAGGGTGCGGGTGTCGGTGGAGGGCGCAGGCGCAGGGCCAGGAGTGGAGGCTGCGTTGTCATGTGAAAGCAGTGCTTTTTTTCCTGGTTACTTGATTGTTGTTGTTCGTTTAAGCGTTTTCTCTTGGGTTAGGCAGGCATATGGAACCAGAATCTATGTTTGGCGTTTGTTTTGTTATAGCATTTGGTGTTTTTTGTTGCGTGTTCTCTCATGATGGCCACCACCGTATTCTGCATCTCTCCTTTACAAGACCAACAACTGTCACTTATTCCTTGTTCTTTTTTTTGCTGCTAGGTTTCTCTTAGATTTCGTAATTTTCACATCCTAGGAGAGGTTTACTTTTTTTTCGGAATTATAAAACTCCTCTAGCTCTACAAACCTCGGAGCTTACCTTGGAAATTGTCTAGTACGTGCTACTTGTCTCTTTAGTAATAGTGGTATAGGAAGATATCTATATTTACATGTTTAGGCAGGTAGTCTTACGGCTTTTTTTTTCTCCTTGTTAGTATAAGGCATATATTTACATCTCTAGGCCCGTACTCTTACGGCTTTCTTTTCTTTCTCTAATACCTAATATCTAGCTCTATTTGTAGTTATAGTATAGCTTATATAGATGATTTCTTATAGCTATAGCTAGTATATTATGCTTTTATTATCGTTTCATCTATTGTTGTACTAGTAATCTAAATCTCTTGAATCTAGACTATAGCTTTAAGAACTGCATAGGACAAAGCTATATAAAGTTTTCAGATGGTATAGTAGAACTATGGCTTGAACAATGTCTTTGTTAGATAGAAATACTTGTGAGGAATTATGCAAGATGGCACGATGGACAACAAGATTTGGTGGTAGTATATTAATGTACAACGACAGGATTTGAGCACATACGGCCACAGTCAGCTGAAAACTGGGCATCCCGTCCGCTCTGCCATACATAAGCAGTTGAACGGCAGATTAGTACTACGGTGGGTGACCACGTGGGAATCCCTGCTGCTGTATGTTTTGCTTTTGCTCCTCCACACCAACAACCTTTTTTGTATACTATGCTCGTATGGTTCAGTTCTGACGCAAAGACGTTTCGATGATGGCAAGTGAGTGATGGGTTTTGAGTCGTTCTGCATGATATTGCTTGCTTGCTGTATCAGTCGTGAAGATGTTGTTGCTGACTTTTAGCGAACGTCTTTCACTTACGCATGTCCTTCCTTATTTTTGGTTCAAACTTTCGATTTCCATCTCAAGGTGTTCAACCAGAATAAATCTTGTTCAGAAACCCAACTAGAACACTCTTGTTTGTCGACCGTTAGGGACCTCTTTAATAGTAGAGAGAGAAAACTTCAAGAATGCCACGTCTTGCTCTTGATCCTGGATCGTCAGAGATTGATATTGGGCCTTTGCCCGAGCAATGTTTGGAACTTGTTCTTGCCAACATGAGATTGACTGCGGACCACCCGGCTATCTACTCTTCTCGGAACGGGTCTGTCATGAACAATAGACAATATATGAGCACCATACGTGTGTAACCTTCCACATGTGTGTTTCTTTGAATGTGTATCAGATCTTGGGCCTCTTTATCCGAAGCGTCAATTTTGCAGAGCCTGCGTTCTGAGGTGGCTGTACAGACGTCACACCCTCAGGTCGTCGAACAAACGAGCCGGGAGCCATAGACTCGGTTTCAGGTGTTGGAGATATACTAGTTAGACGTCGTACCAACTGCCATGCTCTAGACCGAGCTGTGAGAAACACTCCAGCTAGTGAAGAGCTATACCGAGGCTCTCTAAGAAGTTCTGGCTGTAATGCAAGCATCAAAAGTATATGCATGTTGTAAAATGCGTCATTGCCTGCGTTGTGGAAAGCATGGTTGCTTTCATACTCCAAGTCTACGGTTTGCGGCTTGGGGGAGAACAGTCTGATCACATCGGCTGGTGTGACATCTCCTGGGCTTGAGTTCACAAGGAACCTCCATAGCTTCGAGAGCCGACCTGGTAATGTTTTCCGACATTGCAGGGCTAGAGCATAGGTGTCCACGATGGCAACAACATTAGGCTCGCTACGCAGCTCGTAGCCTAAGACATGAGCGAGCTTCTCAATGTCGTGGTTCAGAGCGTGTCCGACAAGGATATACAGCCGATCGGGGTGCAGCTTGAGATATGGTTTTATCGCTGTCAAAGGCACTCGATGCTCGAGAGCTCCGAAGAGGAATCGCTGGCGCTGGCCAGTCTTGAACCGAAACTGACGGGGCTTGATATGTTTTGCCCATTCCAACGCGGAAGGACCAGGATCTAGGTCCTTGACATCTCGAGTGTCAAACGTTGAGATACCCAACTCTGTGAGATCAACCTTGGTACCTTCAGTATCAATCGCTATGAAGATAGCATCTTTGGGAGCACGTGTGTTCTTTGACTTCAACGCGAGACTCGAACGGACAAACGCAATGCATTTGTTGTTCAGTCGATCTTTGCTCTTAGATGGAGGTGCCGAATCGGGTTGCAATTGACCTTCACACCTTTGGGTAGGGTAAGCGGAAATGCACTCACGATACTAATAGGCTTGTGTGCTCATGTTCGCTTGGGTCGGCTGCCTATCGGGAATGACCTACTTGGCATTGGTGTCAGAGGGGAGAATTCGCTTGGAGCTGCTAGTGATCCCATGGAGCCCCTCGATGCTCCTCGGCTCTTCACGACGGCGTGTTTGGGCAGAGCACGGTGCCGAGTCGGAGGATGAGGCGACCGATTGATGCCAAGGGAAGCCGAAAACAAGCCGTGGTCGTACAAGGACAAGAAAGCACGTTTGAATAGCAGGATTGGACCAGCGAACTTGACAGACGCCAGTCAGAAGAGCAGGGGTCATGAGCAGGGGCGGCAACTGCTACCAAGGCACCTACGTGACCAGCAAGAGACGACAAACAAGAATTTGATGATGGAGGAGTGGGTGATACGGTCGGGTTCGAGGCTGAGAAGTAAAAGGGCTCCGGAGAAGTACCGGGCGCTTTGGTAATTCTGCGGTTGGGCGCGGAGAATGACGAGTGGGAGGATGGAGAATGGTGAGGTGATGGTTGGAGACGAGAGGGGGAAAGGCGGAGGACAGGTGATGTGCGGTAAACAGAGCAGCTCACTCTGTTGACGCGGTATCACGAAGGCTGGCTTGGTCAATGTAGAAGGAGCGTCCAGGCATGTGTCCTTTGGCATCAACAAGACATTGTCAAAAGGCAAGAGCGTTCGTCTGTGACGTCTGTGGGCGTTTTCTGGCGCACGCCCCCACTACTTTTTGGCTCTCGAGTCTCGATGCGACGAGTGGACGATGCCAAAGGTCAAGACCCGTCGCGGCACCGTCCAAAACATCAGGTAATAGCAGGTTTAGGGTTGATACTTAATTCCCTCTCGTCTCGGGTACAAGACCTGACTCCTGTCCCCCTGCCCATAAATACACATCCTCACCCTGGCGCTCCACCGACGCACCAGATCTCTCCCAACTCCCTCATCTCGCTCCCCATCCTCATCTCGTGCGGCAGACCCACCCTTTCTCCGCGACCTCCGATCTGAAAAAGACTCGTTTCTCTCTCGCTCCCTGTACGCTGTCGTCCTCCTCGTACTCGTCGTCAGTGTCCAATTCTTGCTCGTGCCCCGCTTCATAGCCTCGCTACGCAAGCCAAGTCAGCTACTCAACCAAGCTCGTCCTGACTTTTGTCACCACAACCCCTCCAACCCTTTTCTGCAGGACTTGATCTGTCCTCATACCGCCCAAGACCACACAAGCACACTGTTCGATACGTCGGCGCCTCGCAATATGGGTCTTGCACAAGAAGCCGCCCGTGTGGCCGCCGAGTTCGAGTACTCGGATGTCCAGGTCAACAAGGCCGTCAAGGAGTTCATCCGCCAGATGGGTATGTCTGCTGCTTCGAAGCCTCCCGCCATGAGCATCCGACTAACCGTTGGACGCAGACGAGGGCCTGCAAAAGTCTGGCACCACCATGAGCCAGATCCCCACCTACGTGACCGCCGTTCCCAACGGTACTGAGAAGGTGAGCCTGAACTACGGCAGTCAGCTCGATATCATTCTGACTCAGACAGGGTCTTTACATGGCCGTCGACCTTGGTGGCACCAACTTCCGCGTCTGCTCCATCAACCTCCACGGTGACAGCACTTTCTCCCTCACCCAGTCCAAGGTTGCCATCCCCCGCGAGCTCATGGTCGCCGAGACCAGCAAGGAACTCTTCTCTTTCCTCGCAAAGCAGATTGCTACTTTCCTGCAAACCCACCACGGCGAACACTACCACGCTACCATCCGCAGACGCGCCACCATCCACTCCGAGAGTGGCTTCAGAGAGCAGGAGATCTTCAACTTGGGCTTCACCTTCTCCTTCCCCGTGGAACAGGTCGGAATCAACAAGGGTACCTTGATCCGCTGGACAAAGGGCTTCGACATTGCCGATGCTGTTGGCAAGGATGTCTGCAAGCTTCTCCAGGACGAGATCGATGCTCTGCACCTGCCCGTGCGCGTCGCTGCTCTGGTCAACGACACGGTCGGAACTCTCATGGCTCGTTCATACACGTCCCCTGGCAAGACCGGAACCCTTCTGGGTGCCATCTTTGGTACTGGTACCAACGGCGCCTACGTCGAGAAGCTCGACAAGGTCAAGAAGCTGGATCCCAACAGCGCCGATGTCGACAAGACCACTGGTGAGATGATCATCAACACCGAGTGGGGCTCATTCGACAACCAGCTCTCCGTCCTCCCCAACACTCCTTACGACAACTCGCTGGACAAGGAGACTCCCAACCCCGGCATCCAGATGTTCGAGAAGCGCATCTCGGGTATGTTCTTGGGTGAGATTCTGCGTCTGGCCATTGTCGACCTGATCAAGGAGCGCAAGACCAGCCTCTTCAGCGACGACAACAGCAGCAGCAACGATGTTCATAGCACTACTTGCCTCGCCGAGAGCAGCCCTCTGTGGCAACCCTGGGGTCTTGACACCAGCTTCTTGTCCATCGCTCACGGCGACAACAGCAACGGCTTCAAGGTCACCCGTCAAACCCTGGACAAGGACTACGGCGTCCACGCCGCCAGTGCCGAGGACGCCGAGGCTGTCAAGCTGATCGCCGCCGCCATCGGCAAGCGTGCTGCTCGTCTGTCCGCTGTTGCTATTGCTGCCATCGTTCTCGCGACCGACAAGATTTCGACACCCAAGGACATTGCCACCGCTGATGACGTATCCGTCAACGAGGACGAGATGGTCGATGTTGGTGTTGATGGCTCGCTCGTCGAGTTCTACCCCGGCTTTGAGGAGTACATCAGAGAGGCGCTCCAGCAGATCGAGGGCATTGGCAAGCACGGCGAGAAGCGCATCCGCATCGGTATCGCTAAGGACGGTAGCGGTGTGGGAGCCGCTCTGATCGCCCTTGTTGCCGACAAGCTGGCCAAGCAGGAGCAGCTCAAGGAGTACGACTGAAGAAGCAGAAGAAGCAACGATTTTCAGTTTTTCTTTTCTCACGATTACAAAATCCTTAACGCATGAGCATGCGGAATAAACTTGGGAGGGCGTTTGTTTTTCTCTTGACACATCTTCAAGCCGGTACATGTGTGTACATATATCCAAGTACAATGACCACTTATTTTCTCAACCCACGAACTTTGCCAATGTATTTGTGATTCGTAAAGTTTCGTCATGTTCCTGCATAATCTAGCAAGTCTCTGGGTCCAATCTCCCTCCTCAGCACATAAGCGCCCTGCGGAGTAAGCCTACGGTAATAATGCTGCTCCAGATGCGTCTCTCTGAACCCCCTCTTCGCATACCACTCCCTAGCCTCGCGACTAGCCTGCCAAACATGGGCACCCACGGCACCAACACCGTATTTCCTTATACCCCTCTCGATCAACACATGCAGCAACCACGTCGCGACACCATAGCTCCTGAAGGGCGACAAGACACCCAGCGTGCTGATGTACAAGATCTTGTCTTTTGGATCTGCTTGCGTGGACGGGTCGGCGAGGATCCGACAGCGTATGCCCCCTATCACTTTGCCGGGGGTTGTGGCGGCGGTGGAGGGGTCGTCGTGCCAGAGGGCTAGGAGGGTGAGGTCGGCGGCTGTGGGGTCGGAGAGGAGTTCTTTGTAGAAGGTCGGTGGGTAGGGTATTGGTAGTAGCAGGGTATTGAGGCGTTGGAAGGATGGGACGAGGGGTTTAGAGCAGGGAACGAGGGTGATGTTTTTGACGAGTTGGTTCCTTGGGTTGGAGAATGCGAGGGTTGGTGTTGTTGTTGTTGTTGTTGTTGTTGTTGTTGTTGTTATTGTTGTTGGTGGGGTTTGTGGTGTGGTCAGGGTGGGTTGCGGTGTTTGGTGTTGCGGCGGTGAGGGTGGAGTGGAGACATGTTGTTTGTCCGAAGCGGTTGATTGTGTTGCCAAAGACTCTTGGTCTGTCGCCGGAGAAGAAGCCGTGGAATGCTGGACCGCGGCGGATTTCTTGAACCAGGAGGTGATTGGAGTCTGCATGATTCTTCCACGGAAGGAGCGCTGGGAGACGCGTTGTGTCGCGTGCGGGGAGTTTAATTGATTTTCTTTTATTCCTTCGCCGGCTCGGAGCAATCGGAGGGTCGAAGTTCGGCTTGGCGGTCGACAGATGGGCGGGTCGCAGCAGCAGCAGCGAGGCATACCAGCGACGACGGCCTGCAATTGATTCCTTTTCCACACCCCAATCACATTCGCTCGTCATGGGTTCCGGAAGCTCCAAGCCGCAAGGCTCGCAATATGTCTTTGCCGCGTACGCTTAGCTCTGATCAACCAAACTGCAACAACCTCTTTACTGACCGACCGCGACAGAGACAGTCCCGTCAGCTTCTCACCATCCGTCGTCGACTCGCTACAGAACAGCCCCGAGGTATATGAACCACGCTACAGAACTCGAAAACCCACCGAGAAAAACAACTCTGACAAATTGACAAAAAAGACCGACTCGACCCGCCAGCGCAACCTCGAACTCCAGATCCAACAGCGCGTGACAGCCGAGCTCGAGCGCATCCGCGAAGAAGAAGCCCAGCGCCTCGCTCAATACACCGAGCGCCTGACCCCATCCGCCGACGACCAGCAGTCCGACGACTCGTCCTCGCCCTCGCTCAAGGAAAAGATCTCGTCCGCCCTCACACCCTCGTCATCCCAACACAAGGACCGCAGCAACGACAGCGTGTCCAAAGAAGTCGCCGAGTTGCGCAGCAAGCTCGAGCGCCGCAAGAAGCTCGAGCAGACCGATGCCTCTGTCGAAAAGGCAAAGGATGGCTTGGTGCAGTGCTTGAGGTTGAACGACCGCAGACCTCTGGATTGCTGGGAGCAGGTCGAGGCTTTCAAGGCAGAGGTTGCTAAGCTCGAGCAAAAGTTTGTCGACAGAGCTCTGCGATGAACGTGGTCTGTCTTGATCGTTTTTGAGCCGTCTCTTTGATGTGTCAGGTCTGTTTATATGCAGCTTGACGAAGCCTGGACCTGGCCGCTTCAAAAGGCATTGGCAATCGTGGCATGGCTGTGGAAAAAAGACATGATTATATTGCACTGCGCAAAGAAAAGAAGAAAAAAAGGCAACACCACCTGGGCCTCATCCTGTTTTAGACATCACCCTCATCCCCTTCCAAATTCATCCACGTATAAATTCCGTTTTTTTGATGCTTGATAGTCCATCATCCAAGCCAAACCTACAAACTAATCCAAACATCCCTGCTTCCACCATCTCGACCTCTCAAGCTCAAAATTACCGCAGCGCTTGCACATCGCTAGTAACCAAACCACGCACGGTGTTGATATACACACTCAACTGTTCCAGACCAGCAAACGCCTTGACAATCGATCGATACCTATACGTGTCCAACCATCTACCCAGCCAAGTCTCCTTTTGCGTTTTCCAAGGAAGAGTTTCAGCTGTTCGGATGATGAAAGCAATGTTCCCTTCTGCCGCGTTGATGTGGTCGAGCAATTCAGCTCCAGTGGTCAACATCGACGAGCGCAGCGAATCCAAATCTCTGACATTGAGTTTTGCGCGTCCGAAGAGGAGGTAGTCGTCTAGTGCTGATGAAGCGAGGTTACCTGCTCGGTGGTAGATTCCCAATTTTCTGTTTTGTCCATGTGTTGTTAGCTACCAAGACCTTCCTCACACTCTGCGATTGGGGAGTTAAAAAGATTTCCTTACCTCACAATCTCGTATTGATGTTTCTTCAACTCTTGCAACTGCGTCTGCAAACTTTCAAGATTTTGGATGGAGGAGATTTGCTCTGCATTGCTGTTGTCTGCGGACTTTTCGAACATTTGGGAGCTGAGTTCTACGTGTAGATGCGAGCTCACTTCCTCCACATCTCTCAGCACCGAGAGCAAACGACTCCTGCTCTCTTGGTTTGCAACCACGACATCCCAGCCATGGGTATCGGGTTCGGGGGCAGGAAGCACCACAGCATGGACCGCATTGGTGGATTTGGTCATCGCTGTGCCGAGGACCTTGGTAGTCAGCATTTTCCCAAGCGATTCGAGGAGGTTTTCCGGACGCAGGAATTTTGGGAGTACGTTCGTGAGGGCTGCGGGCGTGAAGGTCCAGAGCTGTGATGCTGGGATGCCTGGGCGCGAGCTTGGGATGCTGGAGTCTGGAAAGGTTGGTGCGAGGGGAGCTGATCGATGAGCTGGTGTCTCGACAAAATCACCAAGATTTGCCGCCGAAATTTCTGCTGGCGTCCAGACAGAATCACTGGTGTCTCTGTTCAACACTGCAGAGGGATTCTGATGAGCGGGCGACCAAGCGGGATCACCAACTTCGGCTCTCACCACCGGCTCACCAACATCTGCCCTCAACACCGAAGGATCCTGAGGAGGGCACTCCGGGGAGTTGATATTTCTCACAACTACAAAGGCGAGCACAATCAACAAGAACCGGACGAATTCTCGCAAAAACTCCTTTTGCTCCCTTTCGGTCCACGGTCCCTCGATCCAACGGACGACTTTCTCGATGGGAGACAGAGGTACTGTTTCCTCTCCGAAGGTAGACAGGGGCTGCTGGATGTCCGTTTGAGGTTTGGCACGACGGGCTCTGAGCTGAGGGGTGTTTGGGCGAGGAGGAGATTGCCCAAGAAACATGGCACCATCTTCAGAGATGTTGCTGTTAGGACGAGGGCGTTTTAAGCCTTCTGATCGTCCTTCTATTTGGAATCCTGCTTGGAGTCCTGTCTGGAGTTCCAAAGTACTTGGTTGAGGAGTAATCGGTCGAGGAGGAGCCCGTCCCAGAAAGATGGCACCATCTTCTTCAGAAGCGTTGCTGATGGTACTGTCGAGACGAGCGCGTTTTGGTCCTTCTGACCGGCCTTCTTGGCCTTTTTCTGGAGTAAACGGTGGAGTTTGCATTTTTCGATGATGATTTTGTCCGAGAATGTACGAGATGTTGGAGGGACGTCTCTCTAACATGGACTCGAGATGTCTAGAGGAGAATGAAAAGACATAGCTGACCTACCGTCATGACAAGATTGAGCAATGGTGCCAGACAAAGAGACTGCAGTGTCCTCTTCATCGCTTTTGAAGGCTCTTTCCGCATCCGGCATGCATTGTTCTTTGTTTCCCACATACCTTTTGAACCAAGGTCCTGTTGACTAACACGTAGCTAGAGAAATACATCCAGGACCAAGTTTGGCGATCCAAGGTGATAAGAGAGAGTTCGACCTTTGGAAGCATTTGTAGTAATGCTAGCATTCAACTTATCACGCTAGCCAGTGCATTATCTCAGTTCCAAAAGTGGTAGATGCCCATGAAACTCCCATAATGTTTCGAACGTTGGTATTTCAGATTGTCGAGTAGCACAAGGTGTATGCGTCGTTGAATTAAACGATGAATGTCGAAGGAATCAAAGTCTAAGTCGAAGTCGGGGCGAAAGGTCAACCCCGGACGTGTCGGAGTTTGTCGGGCAGGGTCTCGAGAATTTCTGAACCATCAAAAAATCCAATGTAACTTTCATCTTGACCATAACCAACGCAAAATCACAATGGCCAAAAAGAGAAAGGCATCTTCTGCCGGCGCGTCCAGAGACGATGTCGCAGACGACTCGAACAAGCGCACAAAGATGCGCATCAAGACGTACGAAGATGTGGCGGGCTCGGACGACGAGTTCCACATCAACCGCGACAAGGTCATGCTCGACGATGGGCCCGAGGCAAAGAGGAGGAGAAGGGTGCAGGAAGAGGGTGAGCTCTGGCATACACGTGCGCTGAAGCGATCAGATTCTAACACGAGATGCAGAGGAATTTCTTCAGCAGTCCGACGAGGAAGTTCTAGGATACTCGAGCCCCGAGGAAGCCGAAGACGACGATGAGGATGACTTTGAGGAAGAGGAGGAACAGGCACCGGTCAAGAAGTCGAGGAAGGATGCACAGGACGACGAGGATGACGACGAAGACATGGGCGCATGGGGTGAATCCAAGCAAGACTACTACAACGCCGACGCCATCGAAACGGAGCAGGATGCACTGGACGAAGAAAAGGAAGCACTGCGCCTGCAAAAGAAGCAGCTGCAGGCCATGAGCGCTGCCGACTTTGGATTCGACGAGGCCGACTGGCAACAGGAAGAAGAGCAAGACGCAGACCAGGATGGCGAGGTTGTCACCGAGGTGCTGCCTCAACTCGAGCTGGACGACAAGATGGCTCCATCCGAACGCCTCAAGCTGCTCAAGACACGCTACCCGGAGTTCGAGCCTTTGAGCAAGGAGCTGCTCGCCCTGCACCAGACGTACCAGGAACTTTCCGCCGTCGAATCGCCGTCTCTCGCCGTCCAGACCAAGCAGCAGGCAGCTGCCGCTTACCTCGCTTCTCTAACCATGTACTTTGCTCTTCTTACATCAACCGCCCAGGACAAGCAAACGAAAGGCCTCGCTCTGTCCGCAGCCACCATTCGCGACCACCCCGTCATGGAGAGTCTGATCCAATGCCGCGACCTGTGGACACGCCTCAGAGACCTACCCGAAGACGACTCAGAAGACGAGTCCGCCCTGGAGGGGGCCGAAGAGGAGGAAATGAGCGAATCAGAAGAAGAAGAAGAAGCCCCCATCACCATCCTCCCCACCAAGACCAAAAAGACAGCCGCCGAACGCGCAGCAGACGCAGCAACAGCAGCAACCGCAGCCCGCCGCGCCGAACGCCTGCGCAAAACCGAAGCAGACTTTGGCGACCTCGACGCCCTCCTCACCACCTCCTCGCGCCCCAAAAAGTCCACGAAAAAGACAACATCGACGCCGCAATCAGCCGCCCTCGACGAAAACGACTCGGACCTCGGCGAAGACAGCTCCCTCACCGCCCAAGAGCTCGCCGAAAAGGCAAAGCGCAAAAAGTCCCTCCGCTTCTACACGTCGCAAATCGCCCAAAAGGCAAACAAGCGCGGCGCCAAAGTGCAGGGCGGCGACGAGGATGTACCGCACCGCGAGCGCCTGCGCGACAGACAGGCCCGCCTCAACGCAGAGGCCGAAGCAAGAGGAAAGCGCTTCGACCGCGACCAGCTGGGCGAAGACAGCGAGGACGACGCCGACCGCGCCGTCGCCCGCGAGGTGCGCGGAGAGAAAAACCTCGACGACGGCGACGACGACTACTACGACATGGTGGCCTCCAAGGCGGCGAAGAAAAAGTCAGACAAGGCTGCCGAAGCCGCCGCGTTTAAAGCAGCCGCTGCTCAAGGCGGCAGGGTCATCGAAAAGGAGGAAGTGGGTCCCGATGGCAAACGAGCCATCACGTATGCGATTGAGAAGAACAAGGGTCTCACGCCGCACAGGAAGAAGGACGTGCGCAACCCGCGTGTCAAGAAGCGCAAGAAGTTCGAGGAGAAGAAGAAGAAGCTCGCTTCCATCAAGCCCGTCTACAAGGGCGGTGAAGGAAGAGGCGGCTACGGTGGTGAACTCACGGGTATCAAGAAGGGCTTGGTCAGGAGTACCAAGCTCGGATGAGATGCTTGACGGAAGGGATACTCGTTTCTCTGTTGATAGCAATCTTTCTTTTGCATATGAATATTCCCAAACACTCATTCATGCCTTTTCCGTTTCGATTACGCATAGCTCCCGCCATTTCGCGATCAGCTGTTCCAGGATGTAGAAACCATCGTTCCAAAATCCATCATTGACCCAGGATCGGAATACAGCACTTTTTCCCTCGGCTGCTAACGCAAAGGTGCTCTTCTTGGAAGCCCGTTTCGACGGCGGCGACTCGTCCTTGTTGAACGTCCATTTCGAAGGCAACGACTAACTGGCACCACTAAGGCCCATCAATGCACCAACCGCCATCATGTCTTCATCTCTTTCTGCTTGAGAAGCACTAGCTTGTTGTGCATTGGCCACGAGACTTGCATCCTCAAGCGCCTCGTCCACATCCATGCCTGGACTGTCGAGAAGCGCACTGGTGGCACGTTTCTCTTTCATCCACCAAGGGGCGTCTGTCCAGTCCAACTCCTTCGACTCGGGTCCCCACACCTCTTCCTTCATGTCGTGTATGACTTGGTCGTCGAGATTTGCAGATGCGAGCTCGCCTTGCAAGACACCCTCCAAGAGAGCTTCCTTTGCTGCCCACTCCTTGCGACGGAGCTCCTCCAGACTTTCGACTTCTTGTTTCAGTTCTTCACTCTCTTTCGTTGCCCAGTGGAGTTGACGTCTGAGCAAGCGCATGAGTTGATTCGCTGGAATCTCGCTTTCGAACTGTGAAAAGTGTATGTCTGGAGGATAGGTGATCATGAAGCCTGCCTGGCCTGTTATGGGATGGCGCGCGGGTATGTATTGGATGTTATCCATAGGGGGCGACGGATCATCAGGTGCTTGGGTGGGTGCAGGAACAGGCACATCTGGGATAGCGGGTTTGATTGGTGTCTTGCCGTTCATCGAGAGGCGCAGTTTGGGACCTTTTTTGGGCTGGCCGGTGGCTGGGTCGATGGGGTTGGCATTTGTCGCAGCGGCACGCGGCGGTTCGGGCTCGTGGACGGTACGCATGTGTTTGGCGAGAGCGTCGGATCTGGTGAAGGAGCGGTCGCATTCTGGTTCAGGGTTAGCTGGGTCGTGTCGTGTCGGGGCTCGTAGCAGCATACCTGGAAGGTGGCAGAAGAAAGGTTTCTCCTTGGTGTGACTCCGCATGTGTGCCTTGAGAGCATAGCCACTGGGGTGATTCGTGCCCTTGCGAGCGCAGTCTCCCCATTCACAGGTATAGCGTGCTCGCTTGGGAGCAATGTGGTCGTTCTGGACGTGGGCAATGAGCTCGTCGCTGTTTGCAAGGTCGCCTACGCTGCAACCCTCCCACGCGCACGTCGTGACTTGGTCGGCGCGCAGGGCAAACTCGTCTACGCTCGGTGAACCCGGAGCTGAACCCTCGCTGTCGCAACTGATGTCTGCTTCCGACTCTTCCATCGTGTCGGCGCCAGCCACCATTATCGTGCCGCCGTGAGGAGTTCCGATGTGTGCCGGGTGGCCTCCAGTACGTCGTTTCTTGCTCGGCGGTCCTGCGCTGTCTGTATCCATACTGGGTCTGGCTGATCGGTTCGGTGTGCTGATGCTGATGTGGTCGTCTACTTCGTCCGACGACGATATCGACGATAATGGTGAGTCCGGCAATTCACTCATGGTTGGACACTGGCAACAGCTTTTTTGGAAATATTGGGTCAAGTGGATCGAGGTTTGTTTCGTGATGGCTAAGTTGCTGGTCGCATCAAGTCGGGCTTCTCGGCGTTTCGCACAAGGAACGACAGGGTCACTCGGCTCAGTGTTGGTATGGAACATTTTCTCCTTTCGACATGCCAGCTCCAACTTTCTCACTCGCCGACTCTAGTGACACGCTTTTCCCCATCTTCGCAACCTGTAGTAGTTCCATGGTAATGGTACTAGATATCCAGCCGCAATACTGACCACTGCAGCTCCCCAAAACCGTGCATCTTGCAATGCTACGACACCACCCGTGAGACTGAAGTCGACGACATTTTCCGCTAGTTCCATGGCCAGCATCGAGATAAAACTCATACCCATTGCTGTCTTGAATGCCATGCTGGCAGGCAACTTGTCCTTGCCCCAACGCAATAGAGCTGTCTCCAGGGCGATTGACGTGCTGAGGCCAGACGTCACTGGATACATGAATCAGCATCAAAGATCTACTAATCTTCTGGCCTACGCGTGGAAGAAGCAGACATGTATTCTACTTACTCGACAAGGCCATGATAGTACCCATCCCCAAATCTGGCGCATAGGTTTGCAGTGCCCATAGGGCAGAGAAATCACCGACTGTGCATCCCACTAGGCATCGCAGTGTGTTGATGCCTGCTCTCTTCCACGTCCCTCGACAGGTCCAGAAAGCACCTTCGGACAGTGATGGTCTAGGCTTTGTAGGAGTAGCTTTCACATCATTGCTATGTAACACACTCTTTGCCCTTGAGACATGAATTCGAGCCAGCTTCGAGGCAGGGCTGGATATCGTCGGAGTGATTCTCGGTCGTACAAGGCAAGTGACAGAATGTCGGAATCCAATCTTCCGAATATAGTGTAGTGTTGACATTGTTGTATGTTTTGATTCAAGAGAAGAATCACATGTGTCAATCCGAAAGAGGAAGTAACAGCCCGTTTGACAGCGAAAGTGTCAGTGCGGTGTCGATGAGCACTGCAACTTGACCTGCTCTATCCTACTATCCATCCACTACCTATCACAATTCCATAAACAGTCGTCCCACAAGCCAACATGCCTCTCAACTCGAGATCAAACAACACAAACTCGAGAAAACTAAAAATTCTCATGTTGCACGGTCAGAATGACACACACCACAAACCACAACAAAGAACCGAATTCTAACACAATCCCAAAAGGCTATACACAATCCGGCCCTCTCTTCCAAGCCAAAACCCAACGCGTCAAGAAATTGCTCGAGAAATCTCTTGCCGGTTCACCCATCAAAACTGATTCTCCCATCAATGGCGTCGAACTCTTCTTCCCAACCGGACCTTTCAAAGTCTCATCCGCCGATATGAACGGAGCAGAAGTCAGAGAAGATGCAAATGGCTGGTGGAAGCTGCGAGAGCGCGGTGAAGCTCAAGATGGTGTAGGTGAAGGATTGGCCTCTGTGGCTAAAGTGCTGCGGGAACATGGTCCTATGGATGGAGTAATGGGATTCAGTCAAGGCGCTGCTCTTGCCGCCATGGTGGCTTCCCTCCTTGAACCAGGACGCTCGGATGCGTTTGCTCAAGTTGTTGATGGCATGGCTTTCCCACAGTCGTTTGCGGAATTGCAGCATCCACCGTTGAAATTCGGTGTTTGTTTCTCTGGGTTGTTGAACAAGCATGGTAGGTATACTGCCTTCTACGAGCCCAAGATCCAGACTCCGGTGTTGCATGTTCTGGGCAGTATGGATACCATCGTGGAGGAAAGCGAGTCGTTGGCTCTTGCAGAGCGTTGTGCTGACGGTGGAGCTGGGATGATCATCAGACACGCAGGCACGCATACCGTGCCAACGAGCGAGAGAGACATTGCAGCCGTGATACAGTTTGTCCGCAATGTGTACCCTAGTGGAAACGCACCTAGCAAAAAAGACGAAGAAGAAGACGTGCTGGACATGGACATGCCTTTTTAGACTAGAGTGCTTTTCGCGTGTAGACGTAGATTTTAGTCATATATCACGTACCCATTCTAACCCTCACACTTCCCCTCGACATCGTCCAAGATGTTTACAGTCCTCGAGAGGCCATCTCTCAAATAGGGTCCGGAAGCCTTGAAGGTCATCTTTGCATTTCGTGATATCGTCGTGACTAGAAAACAAACAATCCATAATACCCAGTCCCCTTCAAATGACAAACATTATATGAGCGAGAGAAAAACAAAAGAAAAACCATATAAATTCAAGAGGGGGGGGGGGAAGAGAAGTGAAGAAAAAGAACAACGCACGCGTGAACCAGCAGCCTGCACAAAACAAATATAACAAACTCCCCATCATCCGCCTCAGATATGGTGTATATCATCGCAAACCTAGTGTTCATCATACCTGGCAGAGTGGTAGTACGAGTAATCGCCATTGATGGCCTGAGCCCAGGCATCGCGGATCTGATCCTTGTCTCCACTCAACAGCATCTCGGCAATCTCTGTCAGAAGCTCTCGACTGACGTCCGGCACAAAGTTTTGCAGCACGTCCGAGTGGCTCCAAAGCACAATGAAGGTTTCGACCACCAAGCCTCTTCCGATGGAATCGGGTGGGAGGGACGGGTACAGCAATTCGATGAGCGGCCGTACAATGTTCTCGGACGAAGATGCCGAAGGAAGATCGTCCTTGTTCTCGGTGAGGATGGATGTCTTTGGCGACTTGCCGTTGTGCATGTTGCCGATGCACTGCAAGATGCGATTCATGACTTCGTTCTGGAAATCCGAGTTTTGTACCTTTTCGCCAAAGATGTATGCTTGGAGTAAATCGATATATGTGTCGTAAGCGGCGGATCGCGAGTCCAGAGCTGCGTTGGAAGCGGTGAGATCCAGAGATGTTATGCTCTTCTTGTCGTATATGTAGTGGGCGTACAGTTGGAAAACTATAGGGTCGTCCTCGGGCAGCTCGAGAGGTGCATATTCCTCGATTTGCTTTTCCAGAATCTCGGTAAAGTAGGGCGATGAGGCAGCGAGGCGGGCGGCGTGGATGTGGAAGTCTTGACTGTTGGTGGAGCTGCCGACACGTACGAGGATGGGGTTTGAGAAGGTGCTGAGAATAACACCGAAATCAGCTTCATGCACATCTTATCACAAAGCACATGCTCCTCAGTGTAATAACACATTTCCTTCGGTACAGGCGCCCTCGCACCTGGATACTGACAAGAGTACAAGACACGCAAGCAAGCAACACGGTCACGCTTACCTTTTCCTGATCTGGTCAGTCATGGCCAAAGAAAGCGCGCTCTCACGCCCACGGCAGATGCGCTTGTATGGTCTTCCGAGGTCCTCATCTTGCACAGCTTCCTCATCGTCCATGTCCAGGTCGTCGGCCGAATCCATGAAGGCATTCTCTTCCGAAGCAACAAGCTCGGCGATCTGTTTCTCGCTAGGGCTATCGATCTTCAAGGTCGCGTTGTCTCCATGAACACTGCTGTTGCTACGTGGGCTGACAGGCATCTGGGCGCCCTCATTCGTCTCGTCCGCCGATCTCTTCGGCGCCATCTGTGTGTGTATGCGGGACTGGTCTTGAGCGTAGGGGAAAGCGTGTCGGTCGTCCGTGAAGGTATAACAATCTCGACAGATTTCGCACAAGAAGGCAGAAATATCAGTCTTAATCAAAATAACAACACGGACGGACACGGGCAGTCGCGTCAGACGCTCGCGCACTCGACGGCAGCCCTGTGCATATTGGAGTCGCTAATCCTTGTCCGTAACAGAAAACGCTTACGCTTACGCCCTCTCCCACCCAAAAAGATGCAGAAGACGGTTGGTGCTCTGCCGCGTCAACACTCGTGGGGTTTCCGGCGCTACGCCATTGTACTTGCATACGATACATCCTTACCCAGCATGGGCCATCGCGCTTGAAAGCAAGACATGTCTGCTCGCGAGACTCAATGTCATGTTCAACTCGCGAGACCAGCGCAACTCTGATGGTTGTCACTGTACATTCGATTCGCCGAGACTGAGCATTGTGACGCAAAGTCCAGATCTCTGACATGTCGTGCAGGATTGCGGCGAAACGCCCATCCACTTGGCGAACTCCGGAGCGGTTGGGGTTTCACCGTGTTAGGTTCAGCATCGCTTAAACCGTATCTCATAACGTCCGCCTAGATGTGCCTCGTTTTTCTGCCTCTCGCGATCTTCATGTGGCTGTTCATGCGGAAACGATACAAACTCTACTCTACTCTACTTCACGACTATTTACCATTCGAGTCCGTCTCAACAGCGCAACATGGGTATCAAAAGACGAGATTGGGAAACGCTTTTAGATGGCTGGAGCATCCCAGGCTTCACGGCGAATCTTCATTAGGTTTGACTGCTTGTGTGGGAAGCTGATCTCGCGCTCCTTGTGGAAGCCAGCTTCCTCGCAGTACTGCTTCAACCTGCGTTTGTTTTCGTCAGTCCTGGGTCTTCAAGATACATGTATATCCATCATCACTCACTTTGCATTGTCGACTCTCGGCTCCAACATGACTGTCTCGGTTCTGGCATCGGCGAGGAGGCAGTAATGAACCAACGCGCTCAACCAAACCTTGACACGATGCGGGCCTCTAAATCTTTGCTCGCCAACTAGGAGGTGCAGTCCGCGATCATAGTCCGACACTTGGTATCCCAAGTAAGAGCCCAGTCTATCCTCTTTGACCCAGTAGATCTCAAAGTATCCGAAAGGCTTGCCGTCAAAGCATCCAATTACTGGTATGGTGTGCTTGTTCGTCAATCCGGCTTTCAAGAATTCCTCCTGGTGTGACAAAGGACCTTGCTCGCCCCAAGAGTACGCAACACGCTCATCGTTCATCCACTTATGAAGGAGTTCAGCATCGCTCATCTCGTGGTCCATAGTGCCAATGGTTGGAACATGTGAGTCGCTGGCACTTGCGGAAGCGCGAAGCGGAGAAGCTCCAGGAGTTGGGTCTGACACTGGGCCAATGTGCTGTACTGGACGCTTCGACAAGGACGCAACACGGAACGAGAGGTATTCGCCAAGGCTGGGAATATATCTGGTATAGAAAGTTTCACCTTGTCGAGGAGGCTTGGGCCGAATGGGGTGACGGACATTGTCAGTAAAAATGTACTGAGCCGGAGCAGGTGGGTAAAAGGTGGGCATATGCGAGGACGACTTGAATTGACCGGGAGGCGTCCACAAACCATGGTTTCCACCAGTAGGGATTACCGGGCCAGCATTTTCGACGATGGCATCAGGCCTAGTGCTAGACACACCAAGTGCGGGCGAATCCGGTCTTGAGTCGACGTGAGTATGCGAGACCAAGGCAGAGTTGACCTGAGGATTACTGGTGAACAAGTATATGCGAGGGTCAAGCTGCCAGAAATGACGACGAGACACAAACATAGCAGACCAGCCCTCAGGAGAATTGGGGTCCAAGGAAGTTCCAACAGCAGAATCCTCGGTTGCGATCAAGCCCATACGCTCCAATTTTTGCATCAACTGCTTGCCTCTGAAAACGCCTTCACGGTTGATGTTGATGCGCCATTCACCCCTGGGCCTTCCTGCTTCGACTGTACCCTGAGATGTAGAATTGGTAACCTTCTGGTCAGGTTCGGACTGGTGAAAGTACCAGTACAGAGTGGCCCATAGCATCATGGCAATTTGACGGGTAGGAGAGGATGCAGGAAAGTGTGAAGGAGTGTGCTCATTAGGCGGGTTGGAGATGCTGGAGATGAACAAATGATCGCCTTGGAGAGAGGGTCTCTTGTAACTGTGGACACGATATCTAGGGGTGTCATCGGCGCTAGGAGTGGTAGGACGGTCACTGTCTTCGCTCTCAATGGTGATGGTCCAGCCGGGAGGGAAGATGTTGTGATGGTTGTGAGCGACAACAGACTTGAAGTAAAGACCGCCGAAAACAGGCGTGACGGACAGGTTGTGGCCATTGGGCAGATGCACGATCGAAGGTGCCATGTTTGAGTTGGGTGGGAGCGTGGAGAGCGAATGGTCTGCACACGGTTGGGTTTGATGTTGCTGACCTGCAACGGCTTTGACTCGTGATGAGAATGGAAGATAAGAGATAGCCAATATTGATCAACGAGGCTTTGAACGAGTTGCAGCAAGATGTGCTGGACAGAATGAAAACAGAGAAACCGTGTCCAGTAACGTGTAGTCACTGCGTGGTATGCACCTGTCAGGCAATCGGAAAAGGGTCGAACGCTTCTGCATATCGAGGGAAAGCGCGACTCGTGCTCGCGAGTCATGGACTTGACGGATCGACAAAAGCTCAGGCCGGTTCGCTCGGTCGGTCGAGTCGGGTGTGGCTTGAATGAACAGCAGCTGCTTGGACCCAATGAGAGACTCTCTCTCGACTCCGGTGGCAGGTTTCCTGGCGGACATGCAGACCGTTTGCATTCTCGTTGCGGAACCCAACAACCGTCTTGCGCGTGCCATCGTCCTGACTTGAGCCAAGTTGAGCAGGACAGACAGCAGTGACGTGAAGAGAGGAAGATCGGGAAGAAAGCCAATCCACGAAAGTCATTTTGCAATTTACGCATGTTACGGTGGGTGATACGGGAGTGCTGAAACAGAGGCCCGCGGTCTTGCAAAAGCTTGTGTGTCTGGTTCCCGAGCAATCATCTCTTGTCACTGCTACTCGGACATGATGTCTGACAGGAGAACAGCGACTTTGACAAGATAGAACGCCTTGTTGATCGAGTCCGGCGCAGCAGAAGCACCACGCACTGCAAGACGCCTCGAGAATGGGCTCTTATTTTGGTCGAAACCACTCGCCAAAGCCGTCCCACGAACGCGCCCACTCGTACACGCATGCGCACGTCTCGTCGTCGCCCGTCTCGCATTCGGCGCCCGTCCTGCCACCCATACCGAGCATCGCTGATGTCGCCGACGATGCACAACCCACAGCACTGGGCTTCGATGCCGCCTTTACCTTCGACCCGAGTCCGCAGCAGTCCACGCCCTCTTCATATTCGAATCTCTCGACTCCTTCACCGCTCCGCGATGTCGCTGCCGCTGCCGCTGCCGCTCCTGCTGCGCGGCCGCAGAACCTGCAAACGGCAAGGGCTGTGACAAGCCCTGTAGGTGCCTTGCCTAGCTTCCAGCAAACAAACATGTCGCCCTCCTCTCCTCTGGCCGCCCTCTCAGTACCCTACTCCTCGACGACTGCCCAAGCGAAACCCCGTGCAGGAAACCGCCCACTTCCTGCCGAATCGACAATCAATGGCGTCCCGCAACATGCAAAGGCGTCCAAGCAAAGACCAGAACTACACTCGAACAAGTCGTCCAAAGGCAAATTCAACCTGCTCAACCCTGTCAATCTGCTCATGAGGAGACGTTCTGCACAGGCTGTCGAGACGCTGGAGAAGACTACATCCAACAACTTGGCCATACCACCCATGGATCTTCCAGACGATTACGACCCGCGAATCAGAGGCAAACTTGTACACGACTTCAGCGCTCCAAGAACTCGTCGCACGCCGTCATATGATCCGAGTCTGGCAGAAGCTTCACCGAAACCTTCGACTGCCAATGACTCGATCAAATCGCAGCAGGACTCGGTTGAGCGTGACCCCAAAAGGCAGTCGGTCCAGCATGCGCCTGTTTTCGTTGAACACATTGACAGCGAACCTGACCAGAACCGTGTTCACGCTGAAACTCTGGCGAACAACGATTTTATCGCTCGCAATTCATGGCAACAGAGTGGAGAGTCGCTCAATATGCCTCCGTTCGGTCGCCGGAGTCAGCTCTTTGACGACCAATCCCATTCCGAGCCTGCTTCTGATTCTCCACATTCTGCAATGAGCGCCATGAGTGGTCCTGGATGGCAATACCACGAACCTGAGCGCGTATACTCTCCTGTGTCACCTGAACCCACTCCTGAAATTGTGTTCGAGCAACCCGAGTTCAGATCTGAAAGAAGCGAGCAAGAAGCGTCAGTTCAGCAAGAACTTCAACCGTCACCCAATCTTCTACCAAATCCCATCTCTACGTTGCCTAGGCATATGGCGAGTACAGCTTCTCGTTTCAGCTTCCAAATAGCCAGTGACTCGATAGCGGAAGAGAAGCTGCTAGAAGAGAAGCACAAGCTTCGCCAGTCGAATGCCGCTCAGGTACCACCAACTTTTGAGCACGACGAATACGAAGACGAAGAAGAGGATGCCTTCGACGAGGATGCTATGTATGATCACGATGAGATGGAAGATGCTCCTGCGAACGGCCTTTACGAACCTCTCAATTCTGGTCTGCCTCAACGCTTCTCTGCCATGACTTTGGACTCCGGCCAGGGCCATCTATCTGTGGCTTCTTCAAGCACCCTATACTCCAACCCTGTCCCTCAGACAATGCAACCAGCATTTAGAAACCCACTGCGCTCGAATCCACCTCCAAGCTCGGTTCAACAGCAGCTTCCAAGTCCCTCAATTGAGACTTCGTTCGCTGGATCTCAGCAACAACCGGCAAGACCATCTTCTGCCAACTCTTTCTACTTCGATGACGGCATGATTGATCAACTCGACGATGTATGCGAAGAAGAAGAGAATGACGATGAGACCTTCGACGAAGACAAATTCGACGATCCTTCATATCTCAAAAGACCCAACCAGCCAGCTCATCTTCAAGAAGCCCCCACGACTTCCTCCATATGTCACCCTCCAGCCGCGCCTGTCCACGACGTCAACGGTTATCCATTTCTCATACAGAATCCCGGAACTGGCCATTTCTCTGCTGATTCACCATTCTCCGAGAGCTCCTCTCAACCGAGCGAGCAACAGCGAGAAGCCCAGGAAGAAGCCGCACGACATGATTCTCAGCAAGGCCCGCCCGAATGTCATAGCCTCTCTGCATACCACAGTGCTCTAGCAGAAGCTGCACACCGGGCTGCCGCCGATGGCAAATTCACAAGACAAAATAGCATAGCAGCTTCTGATTCTGTCTATTCCGAAGACTACGAACAGGGCGAGGACAACCACTCGCAGCAACCACAATACCCGCAGTCGCAAATGCCCATGCCTCCGCCTCCGCCTATGCAGATGCAAGTCCCACCTTATTTGCAGATGCAGATGCCACAACTATCGTCATATCAACTGCAGATGCAAATGCAAATGCAGATGCAGATGCAGCCCCAGATGCGCCAGAGTTACATGTCTGGATCTACCCATGCTTCTCGTGGTTCTTACTCAGCATTTGACTTCGGCTTCAGCGACGGTGCAACCATAGAGGATACTTTTTCATCTCCAGAATTCCCTAGCGATGACTTTGCTTTCGATGATTCAGACCTAATATCTGCTGCTAATTCGGAAACCCTTGCAAACGATGACGAAGGTTTCTATAGTCAAGAGTTTGGTTTCTACGCCAGAGCACGTCCAGGAGGCGATCCTGACACAGTTGAAGCCATCAACGGTGGCTACTTTGGCGCACCTGGAATCGAAATTGTACGGCAGAAGAGTGTGAAGGAGCCAAATTTGACTCCCATCACCGAACGGAGTGAATTTAGTACGCGTAACTCGTATATTGGACCATTCAGCCCCCTTGCCGCTGCTCTTCCATCGCCTGGCTTCCCGCCCTCTCATATGGCAGCAGCTCGTATGAGCCCTCTGGCTTGGCAGCATCTACAAGAAGACGAGATGACGCTAGCAGATCTCCGAAGACTCAAGCAGGGTGCTTTCGGTAGCAGCAGCAACAGTGTCAATTCATTGTCCTCGTCTTTTGGCGTACCGGCTCCTTACAGTCCCACCATGGCGGCACAGAATATGCCCGGTGGTTATTTCATGCCGCGTGCCAGTGGTGGTGCTCCCATGGCCTGGCAGCGTAGCAGCGACAGCAACTCTAACTACAACCCGTCTAACCATTCCTCAAGTCCTGCCCCTACGTCGCCAGTTCACACATCAATGCCCAATGGCCCTTTCAACGGTCAGACTTTCAACTCGCCTCTACAGCCTCCAAATGCATTCTTCGTGTCAGACAACCTGTCAACCCCTAAGAAGAGCTCATCTGGCATACACGAGTTGCCAGGGACGCCAGTTACAGCGAAGAAAGCTGCAGCAAAGGAACTAGCTGCAGCTCCGGAACGGGCACCACATCAAACTCACTCACGATCTGGCAGTGGTGCAGACAACATCACTTACGTCCGCGAAGAAGACTCTACTGGCGGCAAGCGCTGGGTCCTCGAAAGGCGGCGTACAAGTGAGGCTGGCCTCTTGGAGCTGATCGGTAGAGAGGTTGTCGAAGGTGGCCGCATCTGATCTTCCAAGTTCATAATGTCTTTAATCCTCTTGTTACCACGCCGATGGTACCTGGTGGCTGGTCTCTTTTCTAGTTGTTTATACCATCATACTGCGTTCTAGCGATAACTTGTAATATCTTTCATTCCGTTCCGAATACCCCAAGGCCGACGTGGCATACACACAACCTATATAGAGCGATAACAATATTGTTTGCAGGCACTCAAGGCACAGCTTTTAGATGGCGATGAAGAGGTCTCACAAATCTGTACGCCAAGGAGTCACCACGGCATCCCCACTCGTGTCACCTCGGTCGCTCTTCTCTCCTTCAGACACAGCATCTTCCGAAACTCCAGGAGCCCAAAAGTGTCTCCTGATATCGTCGCTCAAGTGGCAGCAGCGCTTCACGTCGTCCAGAAAAAGCTATTCGCACATTGTAGCGTCTTCAAGGTCTCCTCTAAGCGCCCACCCTGGGCACTATTTGACCCTGATGCAGGTGTCACGACCAGCTGCAAATCTCGGATTAGAATAGCAACCGTAAGCGCCCAGCGTTTACTGTATATGCAAGTGACCAATCACGGATAATCTCCAAAACAATGGCTTGCCATACGTCGCGTAGGTCATGCAGACAAGCATTAATCCGGTCACTGATGGAGTTTTCAGAGCGGTTGTGGCTTGTCTGAATCACGAACTTCTTATTAACCACTGGCTGTCGCATGTTGTGATTCTGTCTCCTTTCTTGCGACTTCACGACGAACTTAGATTTCGCATCCTCAACGGTATGCACTAGGGAGCTGATATAGAATGAACGAACAGTATGGTGCATATCCACCTTCTGGACAGTTTCATCCAACTCTACAGCATCATGCTTCCAACCGATCACAGGAATCACCTCGAGATAATGCATCTTCTCTAAGCACTCCCCTTAGTCCCATGTTTGGTCCCGCTGGAAGCGGACATTCGACTCACGGCAATTTAATCATGGCATCAAGACCATATAACCCACAGCAGTGGGGCCAGAACAGTAATGCTGGAGGATCACACATGGCCTTTTCTCCAACTCAGCGATTTGCCAGGGATGCAACAGGCATGGAAGGTGAGTAGACCCTTTTGCAGTGCACAAAACATAATCACAATCTTAGCTAGCACGAATTCTTGCATGCAGGTTTTAGTAACCAGATTGTAGCATCGATGCCTTCTCCACCACCGCCATACACGCCGCCACCTGACAATGCTTCCCGCTTGATACGAGCAGTGTCTATGACAGGATTTGTTCCTTCGCCTTTGTCAGTGGAACCATCATCAGCTGGTACTATCAGTCATCATTCGACTCCGCCGAGCGGACCATCAGCACACTTTCCACCACCCCCGACTTCCTATTTTCGTGATCGATCAAGCTCGGGGGTAGGTAGAGACCCTCAGCGTTCCAGGTTCAGCATATCCGGACTTGCTGCTCGCGTAAAGCGGTCGGACAGCTCTGATCAGATCTCTGCGTTGGGCTCTTTACATACTCAAGTACCCCATGTATCTGCAGGCCCCAGTCAGCGACCTCCAGCCTCGCGTCGTGCGGCATCCACTGGCGCTATCTTGACACACACTCCTCGGCAGGCCTTGACCGGCAGGAACTCGCCAGAATCATCACACTGGGAGCCTGGGATGCCACTTCCTCCACCCCCACCGGGACCTCCTCCAGAGAATAGGTCTCAGAGCCTCAATCGATATGCAAGGCGAACTCCAGAAATACGGACTGCTTCTGCTTCTGCTTCTACTTCTACTCCTTCAAGCGTGCTTCCCCCTCCACCACCTCCTCCAGTTAGAAGAAAACATGAGAACACTCTTGGCGAGATCCCTCCTACCCCTTCTGACTGGAACCCTGACTTGGACAATGACCCTATCTTCATGGAGTTACGTGTAAATACTGGACAGCAAGCAGACAGTTATGCTGCAGAAGGCAGCAGCAAGAAGAGTCAACTTTCAACAAGCAGAGAGGCCATGACAGACAGTATACGTGAGCGGAGGTCGCGAAGTCGAGCCCAGCGAGAAGGGCAAGAGATCGTTCGGCAGGATCAACAGAGTCAAGAAGTTTCGGAACACAACACATCAAAGATTGCAATTGCAAGACCTACCAACCTCTCTCTAGCCACTACTGATGGCTTACTGCGGAGAAGACACACTGCTACTGCTGAGCCATCTTCATCGCAGTCCAGCCCAGCTCAACCTTCGTCACCCGAGTATGTTCGCCGCCAGGGACAGGGACGCAACAATCTGATGATATTGACGCCTCCTTATACACCCTCTATCGCTGCTCCGCACAAAGGAGTTTTGCATACTCCTGACGGACGACCCTCAAATCAGCCAACCCACACGGACAACACACAACTTCCGACTGATGAGTCCCGTGGTAGACCTGTAGATGATACGGCAGCTTCAAGCTCGAGCGAACTCTCCAAATTTGCACAATCTAGTTTGGAACGATATCAAGTATTCGTTCGCCAGGAACTTGCCGCTCAGAATGATCAGGAGAGGTTGGAGCTTTTTGCGAGCTTCATGGTCCAAGAGTCGAGATTACGAAGGGGGCTCTACTCGGAAGCGTTCAACACCATGGCTGGAGACATTATGGAGTTGACTCGTGATATGTGGAGGCCATTACCTGCTACAATCGAGCCTATCACCACCCAGCCCAAGAGTCGCAACGTGAGCCCGGAAAGTGCGAACATCATGATCGATCTGGATGGCAGCTTCCACACATCTATCGCTTCTACTGCCGAGCTTACGCCAGCTACCGATACTGAATCTTTAGCCGACGAGAGCCAGGACACTGTTGATAGAAGACCCTCCAACCCGTGGGGTGATAAGTTCAAGCCATGCCTCTCGCCAATCCCCAGCATGGCTGTCAGTACTGTGCCGGACGAAGAAAGCTCTAGAGGAAGATCCGCCAGCCGGTGGTGGGAAGAGAGTGTAGATGGCTCTTTCGGTAACGGAGGGCGTAAGCTCGAGAGAACCAGGCAAGAGTCGAAGTACATGAGTCTGCACCCTCAGGAGTTATTCATCGCCGCACAGCCTTCGCCTAACCAAAGCACACCAACACCGGGTACTAGCAAGCAGACCTTCCAGTATGGACCTGATGAATACCCTCAAGAGAAGATCGGTTGGCACCAAGAGGATGATTTGTATACTCCGTCGAATCCACCCTCGGCAACCCTACTTTCGCCTCGCAACAAAGCACCTATCGGCCGTCCAGCTGGTAGATCAGCTTTGGACGTTACAAGACTTGTGACACTTCCGCCACCTTATCCACGCCACTATCCTGCTGTTAATAACAGTCACCCTGCATTGAGCACCCTCAGAGCAAATCATCGTGCCGTAGCAGATCTCTCGAGCATACGCGAACTCGTTCAATCTCACGAATCCACTGAGATCAGCAGGCGCCAACAATGGAGAGCGTCAGCTGGAGAACGACTTCGCCACTTCCGTTCACAAACACAAGCATCCATCAACGCAGGCAAGATATCGTACAACGATGCCACTCAAGCTGAGCTCACCTTTCGTCAATCCGAGGCTGCGAACGTACTAAGGCAGGCCGAAACACAATGTCAGGAGTTCCGGCAGCGTGTGCATGAGCCTGTGTGCAGAATGCTCGCTGAACATTCGCGAAGTTGTGACGGTTGTATCGGTCAACTCACCCAGGCTTTAGATGCAGAGGCTGGATGCGATCAGAACTTGCTCGCCCAAACGGAGGGAGATGAGAGGCCTGAGCTTGTAGAGCAGCTTACCCTTCTCAAGTGGCTGTTCGAAAGCAGGGAGCATATCCACAAAGAAGAATTCGACATTGACACTGCCCTTCTTGCGAGAGAGTCTGCGTCTGTCTTGACCAATTACCGACAGAACGCAAACGAAGTACAATTGCGCCAGGCCGAACACCATTTCGAATCTGAACGCCAGAGACGACAGCTCCGGTATGCACAAGAGACAAATGAACGATTCGACCACTTGCGCAAAACCGTGGAGAGACACATCTCGAGAGGAGTCGAGATCCAGTTGTCGGCATTCTGGGACATCGCGCCAGGTCTGGTTGAGGTTGTTCACAAAGTGCCTAACAACCTGCATGGATTCGAGATCGTAGTGCCTCCCAAAGAGCTGGCGGAGAACATTTCCTATCACGAGTTCCCTCTGCAGTACGTGTACAGCATCCTGGTACATGCCAAGAAATCGGCATATCAGTTCATCGAGGCGCAAACAAACCTGCTGTGTCTGTTGCATGAGGTGCACACTGCAACTGAAGCGGCTACCCTACGATTGCAAGAGATTGAGCGCGGTGCAGCAGGCGAGAGCGCGGGTCAAGTGCAGGCAGAGATGGCGCGTTTCAAAACGCAAAAGGAACAGGAGTTGACTGAAGACTTGCAAGGGAAAGTGCACGAGGTAGAGGGACAATGGAGAGAGGCTTTGGGGGCTTCGATTGAAGAGTGTATCGAGAGGGTCAGGACGTGGCTGGAGCACACTGGCGGCTGGGAGGAGAGCCTGGAAGTCTAAAGTTGCAATCAACGGGCCAAGCGAGCAATTCGGATAGAGTAAGCGAGGGTTTGTCAATTGATCAAGCATGATTGGACGTCTGGTACTTGTTGAGAAAGTGACGGGTCGAGGAGACCAACGTGAATAAAGAGGTAGACGAATGGAAGGAGGCAGACAAACGGAAAGAGCCAGCCAGACAAACAGAAAGAGGCAGACAAACAAGACCGCATGCGGCTACAAACGTCTGGCGAGGAAGGGACGGTGCAAGAAAGAGAGGTTCGTGGACCAATAAAGAAGTCGGCTCACATGACGGGGCCGGGTGTTGCCGCGCTCTGGATGACTTTGGCAGGTGTGGGACGCTTCGCAAAAAAGCTCTTTGAAGACTTCTCTTTCACCGTACGCATCCATCATCCTCCACCCAAACCCCTCTGTGCTCTCGCACTTCCTTTCATAAAGACTCGTCCACTGGTACCAAAAAAATTTGAAAATCCCAAAAAAGCCCATATCGCGCCTTCCCAGCGTCTAGTTGCGAAGGTTCATACATCTCACACGAGTCTATCGAAAGGAATACTTTTTTTCGTCTTCAAAAGAAAAAGGTGCGCATACACTGCCTCTGCCTTCGCGCAACATTGCTCGAGCACCCTCCGCTTCTACACCTACATCTACACACCTTCAGCCGCTGCGAGAGTCGCTTGACGCGCAGAGCTTTCAGTCGCATATCCGGAACAGCAGCCGCAGAACAAGCGACTTCCGCATCCGACAACGCTCTTGCGACTTTCTCATCAATTGTCCTCCTTCACTGCTTCCCTCGTCTCGTGCTGAGCGAACGACATCCCGCGACCAAGATTTCGACAAAAACAAACCATCGTGTGGAGACGGGCGCTGACGTATCACTGTGCAGAAAATCGTAAAAGTCGAACAACATGTCTGACGTCCAAGCTACCTCGCCCACCGGCGCTGCCGCTCAGCCCGCCTCTCCCTCCGCCGATGTCAACGGTGCCAACGCCTCTGCTGATGTCGCCGCTCCTCCTCAGCACCAGAACCAGGCCTCGAACTCCGCTTCCCTCTACGTTGGTGAGCTCGACCCCTCCGTCACCGAGGCCATGCTCTTCGAGCTCTTCTCCTCCATCGGCCAGGTCGCCTCCATCCGTGTCTGCCGTGACGCTGTCACCCGCCGTTCGCTCGGTTACGCCTACGTCAACTACAACAGCAGCGACGACGGTGAGCGTGCTCTCGAGGAGCTGAACTACACCCTCATCAAGGGCAAGCCTTGCCGTATCATGTGGTCTCAGCGTGACCCCGCCCTCCGCAAGACCGGCCAGGGCAACGTCTTCATCAAGAACCTCGATGTCGCCATCGACAACAAGGCTCTTCACGACACTTTCGCCGCTTTCGGCAACATTCTTTCCTGCAAGGTCGCCCAGGACGAGCACGGCAACTCCAAGGGTTACGGTTTCGTTCACTACGAGACCGCCGAGGCTGCCAACGCTGCTATCAAGAGCGTCAACGGCATGCTTTTGAACGAGAAGAAGGTCTTTGTCGGTCACCACATCCCCAAGAAGGACCGCATGAGCAAGTTCGAGGAGATGAAGGCCAACTTCACCAACGTCTATGTCAAGAACATTGACACTGGCGTCACTGACGACGAATTCCGCGTTCTGTTCGAGAAGTACGGAGATATCACCTCCGCTTCGCTCGCTCACGACAACGAGGGCAAGAGCCGCGGCTTCGGTTTCGTCAACTTTGCCAGACACGAGGACGCCTCCAAGGCCGTTGACGAGCTCCACGAGTCGGACTTCCACGGACAGAAGCTTTACGTTGGCCGCGCCCAGAAGAAGCACGAGCGTGAGGAGGAGCTCCGCCGCCAGTACGAGGCCGCTCGCCAGGAGAAGGTCAACAAGTACCAGGGCGTCAACCTGTACGTCAAGAACCTTGCCGACGACATTGACGACGAGGAGCTCCGCAAGATCTTCGAGCCCTTCGGTTCCATCACCTCGGCCAAGGTTATGCGTGACACCCAGCCTGCCAAGGACGAGGCCAAGGAGGGTGAGGAGACCAAGGAGGAGTCGACCGAGGAGGAGAAGAAGGAGGAGGAGCCTGTCGAGGCCGAGAAGAAGGAGGAGGAGGAGGAGGGCGTTGACTCTGTCACCAAGGACCTCGAAAAGGTCAAGATTGGCGGTGAGCTCAAGATCCTCGGCAAAAGCAAGGGCTTCGGTTTCGTCTGCTTCAGCAACCCCGACGAGGCCACCAAGGCTGTCACCGAGCTCAACCAGAAGATGGTGCACAACAAGCCCCTCTACGTCGCCCTCGCCCAGCGCAAGGATGTCCGCAAGAGCCAGCTTGAGGCCAGCATCCAGGCTCGCAACCAGGTCCGCATGCAGCAGCAGGCTGCCGCCGCTGGTGGCATTCCCCCTCAGTTCATGCAGCCTCAGATGTTCTTCGGCCCCAACGGCCAGCCCATCATGCCCGCCCGTGGCCAGATGCCCTTCATCCAGGGTATGCCCCAGGGCCAGCGTGGTGCCTTCCCCCAGCAGGGTGGCCGCGGCGGTCCCAACGGCCAGCCCCCCATGGGTTACCCCGTTCCCCCCATGCAGGGCTTCCCCGCCGGTGCTTACGGCAACCCTGCCTTTGCTAACCAGATGATGATGGGCGGTCGTGGTGCCGGCCGTGGTGGCCCCATGCCCATGATGCCTGGTATGCCCCCTAACATGATGGGCCCCAACATGGGCGGTCGTGGTCAGCAGTTCGGTGGCCGTGGTGGTCCTCGCCAGATGGGTGGCTTCCCTCAGCAGCGCGCTCAGGCTCCTTCCGCCTCTCCCGCTCTTGACGTCAACGCCCTCAACGCCGCTCCCCCTGCCCAGCAGAAGCAGATGCTCGGTGAGGCTCTCTACCCCAAGATTCACGAGCAGCAGCCCGAGCTCGCCGGCAAGATCACCGGTATGCTCCTCGAGATGGACAACGCTGAGCTCCTTGACCTGACCACCGACGATGCCGCTCTCCGCAACAAGGTTGACGAGGCCATGCGTGTCTACAACGACTACCTCAAGTCCCAGGGTGGTGAGGACGCTGCTCCCGCTCCCAACGGCTCCGAGAATGTTGCCCCTGCTGCCGAGGCCGCCACCGAGGAGAAGGCTTAAGCGATGCAATTCGCCTACACGAACCCGCCATTCTTTTTCAAAAAGTTTTCATGACACGCGCTGCATTCGATTTGGGCGCCAGGCGTCTTGATCTTTTCAGCTTCTTTCACCCGGATACCCCACCTTAATGAAACGACTTTTTACTCTTTGTGACCATCAATATTCTCTTTCCCATCCATCCATCCCTGTGCACGAGATCCTTACACGCTCGATTGTTGCTCTCCAGTCGCTACACGTCTGGCTCTATGCACTATGATTGTCCTTGTGGCTCGTTCATATCACCCATCATGGTCTATGGCCATCGGCCAACGTCGGACCAGCAAAACGGAGTGGCAGGATGAACAAGATTGAACTTAAAGAAAAAAGAGTGCGGCAACGCAAACAGTTCCAAATACCTTTTTGCTTCGGGTGGCACATTTCCAGCGCGGACATGAATCGATGAGTTGGTCTTTTTTGGGGGGGTTTTATCTCTTTTTTTGCTCCATTTTCTGGCGATCGGCGAAGAGAAAGGTAAGAAGAAGGGGGCAGGGTTTATTGCAAACAGGTGGTTGGTGCATATGGATATTTTTTTTTGTAGCCTCCAATTCACATTGTGTCTTGTACTATCTCACGTCTTTTGACCACTGTTTAAGAAAGTGATGCAAGCTTATGATAGCTTTTTGTCAACCGAGAGGGCCTCTGTTGTGGTTGTGTTAGGTATTTGCAGGAGAAGACTAAGAAGGTGCTTTCCCTCCAAGACTCAAGAGGTGTGGTCGAAATCTTACAAGCATATGGTAAAACTTGTAGAGGAAGCATTGTTCACCGACAATATGACATCTACACAGCTTTATAGTGCAGATGATGTAACAAGGGCACTCTCTGTACCTCATAGAACAGTTCGAGTAGCCCAAATTCGCGATTTTGGAAGTAGCGGTGCAGTGGTATCGTCGTTCTAGTGGGCAAGTCTTGCGATGAGTGCGACCCTGCCTTTAGAGTCCTACAAACTCACCGAAAGAGATGACAACTCAAACTAGGACACCTATATTACATTAGCACAATACAAGCTAGCCCGACAGTTGTTGCACCAATGCCAGTAGATATAAGCGGGTGGAGAAAACGCAAACAATGTTGGATGATGATTAGACTTTTTGCTCGCAAAGTTGTCACGTTGTCCACACTTTTTGTCAATGACGAAACCCGCAGACTTTGGGGGATATATAGCGGGGAGGGGCATACATAAATATGTGGGGGTTGGGGTGACGAGGTGAGTGTTCAACACTTACATCTCCATCTCTTCAATCTTGACATCCAAAACACATATTTGTTTGTAGATATTATCGAATCGAGAAACATGTCTGAGGTCAGCAGTGTCAACAAGCAGCGTTGGTGGAAGGAGGCGATTGTGTATCAGGTATGTTGTTGAGCAGAGTTACGAGAGATATGGGGATAAAGACTGATGGGGAGTGGACAGGTGTACCCTGCCTCGTTCCTTGACTCTGGGACGGGCAGCAGAGCTGGATGGGGCGATGTTCCTGGTATCACGTCCAAGCTTGATTACTTGAAGCATCTTGGTGTTGATGTGCTGTGGCTTTCGCCGAGTGAGTGGTTTGGTGTTCTGGTGGGGAAGATGGAGTGCGTGTTGTTGATTTGTTCTCGCAGTTTACAAGAGTCCACAGGCTGATATGGGATATGATATTGTATGCCGTGTTTCACTGTATAGCATACTCGACGGTTGACTGATTATGTGTTAGGCCGATTACAAGGATATCGACCCCGTGTACGGCAGTCTTGAGGACGTTGACAACTTGATCAGCGAGCTCAAGAAGAGAGACATGAGATTGATGATGGACTTGGTTGTCAACCACACCTCGGATCAACACGCCTGGTTCCTCGAGTCTCGCTCCTCAAAGCAGTCCAGCAAGCGCGACTGGTACATCTGGAAGCCCGCCAAGTATGACAAGGACGGCAACCGCCAACCCCCCAACAACTGGTCCATGATTCTGGGAGAGGAGAACAGCGCCTGGACGTACGACGAAAAGACCGACGAGTACTATCTATCCCTCTTCACCGCCGAACAGCCCGATCTGAACTGGGAGAACCCAGACGTTCGCGAGGCGGTCCACGATGTGCTGCGCTTCTGGTTGGATCGTGGTTGCTCGGGCTTCCGCATGGATGTCATCAACCACATCTCCAAGGTCCAGACCTTCCCGGACGCAGATGTCATCGCTCCTGATCACAAGTATCAGCCAGGCTTCAAGTACTACTGCAACGGACCTCGCCTGCACGAATGGCTCAAGAACATGAGAGCAGAGGTTCTCGACAAGTACGATACAATCACGGTCGGCGAGATGCCGTTTGTCAGGGACGAAAGCGAGATTCTCAAGATTGTGCGCGAGGACGAGAAGGAGCTGAACATGATTTTCATCTTTGAGCAGGTTGACATCGACAACGAACCTGGCAAGTACAGACTCACGCTGCGTGACTGGGACGCCGATGAGATCCGCAAGATTTTCAGCCACTGGCAGCGCCTGATGATTGACAAGGATGGGTGGAACAGTTTGTTCGTCGAGAACCACGACAACCCTCGCTCCGTCTCGAGATACTGCAACGACAGCGATGAGTTCCGCGAGTTGAGCGCGAAGCTCCTTTGTCTCATGATGACTACACTTGCTGGTACGTTGTACGTCTACCAGGGTCAAGAGCTTGGTATGCGCAACGTGCCAGTGGAATGGTCGCCCGAAGAGTACAAGGACGTCGAGTCCATCAATTATTGGAAGAAGATGAACAACATGTATCCCGACAACAAGGAGAAGCTGGATTTCGCTCGCCATGTGTTGCAGAGAAAGGCTCGCGACCACTCACGCACTCCGGTGCAGTGGTCTGCAGAGCCCAACGCTGGATTCTGCAAGCAAGACGTCACGCCTTGGATGCGAGTCAACGACGATTACAAGGAGGTCAACGCAGAGGCTCAGCGCAAGCAGAACGACCCCGACAAGCTTTCTGTCTTGCAGTTCTGGAAGAGAGGCCTCGCCAACAGGAAAGAACACAAGGATGTTTTCGTCTATGGCGACTTTCAGGTTCTCGATGAAAACGACAAGAAGGTGTTTGCGTACAAGCGGGCAAGTGAGAAGGAGGCATTCGTTCTTGCCTTGAACTTCTCCAAGGACGAAGTCAAGTGGCAGATTCCCGAGGCCGCCAAGGTCAAGGACTGGGTTGCTGGTAACTATACCGCAGGCCAGCCGGACAAGCCTACGAGCGGCACCATGACCCTCAGACCCTTCGAAGGCGTGTTGGGTACTTCAGAGGTCTAGACAGTAAATGTAGATAGACTGGATAGAATCAGAATTGTAAAATGGTTGGCAAGTGGAAAAGTGCCAAGCAATCGACAAGTTGGTCCGAGCACAGTGTCATCGTCGTGGGCGGCGCTGGAGGGCGGTCGCCAGCAACTCTAGCCATTGAGCAACCAGCAAGAACACACAGCACTCGTCGCCATGCCTCTGATACGACCAACCGCCTTCTCGAGCCGCGCCGCACAGCTGGCTCTCGCCTCGACCCCTCGATCCATCGTCGCGCGCCGAGCTCTCTCCACCACACAACAACTGCGCGCCGGCGCCTCACACGACGACCACTTCGACCCCCCGGGCGGTGTCCTCTTCGGCGTCAAGCCCGGCGAGAAGTACCAGGAAGAGGGCTGGGAGAAGATCTTCTACTGGGGTTTCTTTGGCAGTTTGGTCTTTGGCATCATCGGCTACGCATACAAGCCCGACACCAGGTTTGTCCTGCCCTTTGCTTGGATTGCAGCAGTGGAGCTGACCGTCACCTACCAGCATCCAAACATGGGCTCTTGAGGAGGCCAGGAGAAGACTCGAGGCCGAGGGCATCCTCGCCGACCCCGAGGACGAGTAGACGCACATACCCCCCCAACACACGCAATCCGAATCTCTTTACCAACCCTCTTTGCTCACACCGAATACGCCGTGGTGTACAGTCACATCATAGTTATCTTCTCGGGAATATCTCCAGATGGCGGGCCGCTTCTCTCACACGACGCAGCCGGTCTGTACATAAAACCACACCAGGGGAATTGGCTGCAACCGATAGACATTTCTTGACACCTCTTCTGCTGCACATCGGTACTCTCTAAACCTTTTCCATAAGATATCCAAACGAGGACGTTTCTTTTTTTCCTTTTTTTTTTTACCTTTACAGCTTCAGACCCGTGCCTGATTTATGATGTTCGATTCATATGTTTCCAAGAGTCTCTTCGGAGTATAGCTGTGTATTCGAGAAAGACCACGCGTCTCGCATCTAGAGCAGCGGCTTGCTTGCTGCTACAGTTTGAGAGATGGTTCGTCGTTGATACAGCCATCGTCGTATCTAGATACTTATCTGCGTTCTTCTCAATCATCAACTGTTACAGTAGGACCGGCAACTGGGCAAAGCTTTGAGGTTAGGATCTTGCGATCAGACAAATAACGGCTACGCTGAGAACCATCTTTCACTTCTGATCTTTGACATGCGTGAGTCTGGTTCACATTTCGAGAGCCCGAATTGCAGCCGGCCTGTTGGCGACAGAAAAGGAAACTACTCATTACAACTCGTCCATTGGGGAACGTATAGTTGTCTCCTCACAGATATGAATTCAAATCTCAAGTATACGATTCCCGCATGTACATTCGAAAAGTACTGCAGAAAGTGTTCAAGTATCGGTTGTCAGGCCATGCAGCCTTACATTGATTAATCACCGTCCGGGGACCATCTGAACGCCGACGAGACAACCCATCGCCCTCGAGTCTCGAACCATGCCATCACGAACCCTTTACGGCCGCTTATACATCCTGTAACTGTGCGACATCGATTTTGGAATACGCTTTCAACGACACGAGCCTCCAAGAGACCAATCCTAGCCCAATATGGCTGGATCCGACGACATCTCGACAGCTCGGCCGTCTCCTTTAGCTTGTGATTCCTGCAGGCAGAAGCATCTGAAATGCGACGCTGCGAAGCCCATTTGCACACGCTGTGTCACTACAGGCCTGCCATGCAACTACACGCCTTCGAGGCGCGGGTACCGAGGAACGAAACGAATGCGCGATTCCAACGACAGCCAGCCACCCGCACCCGAATATATTCCTGTGTATTTCAATCAGGGCACGAGCGCAACTACCTTGCCCAGCCAAGATTCCGTTTGGACCTCGCCCACGATCCCTAGCCTTGCGGGCTCGAGCGTTCACGATGGCTCGAGTGGCGGCTTCAACACATACGGTACGACACCTGCAGTGTCGCCAGAAGATCAACAACACCTACAATCATCATATCGGCATTCTCTGGCCAGTGAGTGTATAGACGACGATGAGCTGGTCAACTTGTTCTACTCGAACTTTTTTGCCGCCCATCCAATCTTGGTTCCGGCATGCTTCTACCATACTCATCCTTATCCAGAGTATCTGCGCCAAGTGGTTCGTTTCATCGGAAGCCATTACTCATCGTCAGTATCCAGTGATGCCCTCCGGATGAGCATAGATCTCACCGGGCCTGGAAGTGTGGTCGAGAAGAACTCGTTCATGGTACAAGCGCGGCTGTTGTATGCGATTGCTCTGCATGCGCGTGGTGAAGCGATGGAAGCCGCAGGTATGATGCAAGCAGCTGTTGACCTTGCCATTGAACTCCGGATGAACCTCAGAAACTTTGCACCAGCACATGGTAATGGCAACCCCATTCTGGAGGAGAGTCTCCGAAGGACATGGTGGGAGCTCTATTGCATGGACGGCTACATGGCTGCTCTTCACAAACTTCCTTCGTTCAGGAGCAACACCGTTCGTTCGGAGGTTCTGCTTCCGTGTGAAGAAACAGTGTATGCGAATGCTGACCGCTTACCACAACCATATTCCCTTGAGCAGTTTGACATGCGGTTGTTTGCAGATGAGGATATACAATTTTCGTCATTCGCTTACCGTATCGAAGCTGCTCGGATACTTGCCAGAGTGCTGTCGGTCGCAGGAACCCAGAATGAAGACCAGGTCCAAGTGGTTGACAACGCACTAGCCGGCTGGACACACGGCTTACCACAGGATAAAGCAGATGTCGTCGACGTTTACAACACGGTCGACGAGATGCTTTTCCAGGGACACATGATTGTCCACTGCGCTACAATATATCTGCATCTACCTAGAAGTGATCTGCTCAACACACTACCAGTCACTGCAAATATTGTATGCGCGGAGAGGGGTAGACATATGTCCCCTGCGTCTACACAGCATTCTCACTCCGTCAAGGCAACCAATGCATCTAAAGAACTCTCAAACCTGGCCGCTGTTCGTGTCCCGGTACAAAAGCATACCCCTTTCTTTGTATGCGGACTCGTCCTCGGCGCGATTGTCCAACTATCAGCCTGCAGTGCGAATGCAGGCACGGAACAGCACCGCGACAGAGTCACTTTGATCATCGGACTCTTGAAATCACTGAGCCGAAACTGGGCCATCTCTGGTCATGTGCTCCAACAGGTTAAGAAAGTAGCGTCAGAAGTGCTGCGTACAAGCACTCTTGCGTCCACCGGCGGCCGCCAGCATCGGAATGGTACAGATTACGACAGCGGTATAAGTGTTCAAAACAGCCCCGACAATACTTCATGGCTCTCCATGCTGAACATGGTCGAGAACCAAGAATTCCACGGTCTCATGCACGTCGAACCGATCTATCCTGGCTCGGTCTAGCTTTATGCATAATCTCATGCACAGCGCCCTTTTATGCATCCGAATCCACCAGGTACCAGGAAACCTCACCCCAGAATCCGAGGAAGGTTTAGGCGATCCGCATCTCACTGCTGCAGCCAACGACACTAAAAAGTATTGGACGGCGACCTAATTCTTTTCTTCACCACAGAAGCAATGCGACCAAGAACCGTTTGGTCATCAGCAATGCAATGCACATACCCCTTGACAGGACATTTGGTGGGTTTCAAAAGATCGCTGCTTTAAGCCATCGCTCTCCCACCCCCACCTCTCGTTTCTGTCATCCGTTCTTTCTCTTTGCCAGTTTCGCCCGTTTGCTGTCATATCCCATCATGTGCATGCGTGCCGATTGCCCCAAGTGCAGTAAGTCGAGTGTGTGTGTGGCGTCTTTGAAGCATTGTGTTGACGTTGTCTGTGCAGAGAAGGTGTCCTGGTGGGGATGTGGAAAGCATATTCCCTCTGTCATGGACAAAGTCCCTCGAGAGCAACGGTGCACCTGTGGACCTCCGCTGGAGGTTGATGGGAAGATGTATCCTCCGAAACCTCCAGGCTTGTTCACTGATTGCTCCGTCTCATAATCACTTATACCATCACCATCACGACTTCAAGAGCCGTCAACGCCATCTCTTATCTTCGTTTCTTCTACACAACTTCACGAGGGATACTGCTTTCTAATACTGGGTCTGGATGTATCATCCCGTATTCTGCGTCTAATACACCTTTGTCGAAACTTTTTTTTTTTTTTTCAATCTTCTTTATCGAGTAGGAAAGGTGGATGGATGGATGGGATATTGGGAAGCAAAACTGGGTATCATTATAAAACCGGAGACCGCCCGAAAAACAGCAAGAACAAACCACGGCTTTTCAATATTTATCTCAGAGCAGCAGTCAAAACACCAGCAGCGAACATGCTGCCGACCGAAACCATACTGGCCCATGAGAATGTCGCCATGCCGCTTATGCCGTGGCCGCTGGTACATCCTCCTGCCAGTCTGGATCCGAAAGCCATAACTGCGCCACCGATAACTGCGATAGATGGAGATACCAGGTGCGAAGATGCTTGGGCGGCGGCAGCGGGAAGCAAGAAGCGAGCCAGCAATGCGCTTGCGGACACGATGCCTGCGTCGAACATGACGGACGCAGTGATGGGGCCCTTGGACGCGTCACCAGAGGTTACATTGCGCAGCCAACGACCGACATCTTCAAAAGCACCAGACGTACCAACGGTGTGGCGGGTGAGTGCGATGGCACAAGCTTGTGCAGTACCGATGAGGAGACCTCCGAGGACAGGTGACACAAGACCTTGTGCTCCGGTAGTAGGGCCCTTGAATCCAGAAAGCAGCTGCAGCATGCCGAAGCACATAACTTCCCACATGGCAAGAACGATCCAAGGGCTGACGCCGAGACTCTTGGGAATGGTCAATTCGGAGTTTGCCTTGCTGCTTCCTCTGCCTTGACGGAGTCTTGCGATGCTGGGTTGAGTGGAGACGAAGAGCAGACCGCCGAGGATTCCACCACCGAGAACGAAGATGCTGTTAGGAAGGCCTGCACCTGCCTGGACGAACACGGTACCTGGGCAGGCACCAGTCAATGCCATTCCTATGCCGATCATGGCGCCACCGACAACGTTGCCATCATAAGGGAAGAAGCCAATGGATTGAGGAGTGCGAGGTTTCATTGCGGCGAGTCCTGTGGAGTCCGCCAGGTGTACGACAAGTCTATTGCTGGATGTCAGTATACGGTTTTCAAGAAACAAGAGTTGGGGGGTGTTGTAAAAGATGGTTCCACATGTCTTGTATTTTCAAATGTTCAAACGGAAGACTTTTTCCACCAGATCGGTTCACTCTGTAATTCCTCTGTGGGTAGAATCAACTTACGCGCTTGTAGCACTCGCACCGAGCATTGCCTTAACCATAGTGAAGTCCCCCAAATTCATCTGCGCAACAATCGTACTAGGCGCAAAAACTCCAGCCGCGAACAGCGCGGCACCAAACAGCGTGCCGGCCGCATACTCTGAAACCAGTGCTGGCATTGTTGTGCTGTGTTATCGAAAAGGTTGAATGGAGAGGTGTCGGAGGTGTTCTGCAAGCAGAATGAAAGAAAGATCCCACGTGCGAGTCTGCGAACAAAGAAGAAGACGCACTCAATATGTGAGATGGTGATGGTGAAAGAAGTCAAGAGAAGGGGCGATTGCAATATTTATCCTTCCTTCACTTTTTCGATATTCTGGTTCGACAACGGGTTTGGTGGGGATAGAGTTTGAGTGTGAAGGCCGAGAAGATGAATTTCCAAAGCTCGAGTACAGTTCTGGTCGGCGACATTCACCGAATTGAGGATGGCAATCTTGCAATTGAGATAGAACGATACTTGAGAGAAGGGAAATTTTCACAATCCATAGAGTAGCGGGCTGGCTTTGGACATCTAATTTGCCTTATACTCGGTGTACTCTCCACTGCAGCGGACTATTTGATTGTGGGCGAGACCAACAGAACTTAGCCTCCTTTTTGGTGCGGTATACTGCATACAACAGATGAGCTTGTTGCATGATAGTGTCACAGTCAAGTCGTTGTTGGTCATGTCGAACGCCTTGCCGAATCGCACCCTTGACAAGTGAAAGGGAGCGGAAAGGCCGAGGCTCGTCAGACAATCGGCCTCTACGGCGCAACGTTGCCAAGCCCGATCGCCGACCAGGTTGCAAACTGAGTTCCGGAACTTGACGAGCGATGAGAGCGCGAACGACTTCGACATCACTTCCTCTTCACAAAGCTTCAAGGTGAATGATGAGTGCGATCGTGGAAAGCGTTCTTCGAGGTAGCGACAGGAACGCTTGTACATAAACTTGCTGCAGCCTTCCTGCAGACGAACTACAACGTTCAAGACAAGTCCTTCCGGCTGATCTCGCGTGAAACCGGCATACCAAGCCTCATTCAGCAGCAGGAAGGCTGGTCATACAGCATCTCGTGTCCCTCTGAGAACGGCACCGAGTCATCTTTTCACCATACGATGAGAACAACAGGCGGTGAAACAGTCGCTCCTCCCTCGGCTTATGCGTAACATGCGTAAGAAGAGAAGCAGTTTGTTTGCAGAGATGAACTTGCTTCCAGAAGGAAAGAACGATTTGCTGACCGCAGTTTCCGATACAACCACGTGCATCGCAAAGGAAGCAGTTGATGACTAGGGCTTTAGCCAAAACCTGCTTGCTGCACTCCCTTTGACCTGATGCAACCTTTGATGGATGCAACCTTTAATGCCGACTCTTAATACCGGTTATCCCCGAGAAGGATCGCAACCTCCCAACCTCCTTGCTGTTAAATAAACATTGGTGACTCCATCACGTATCCCGTTCTAACCAGCTTCCGGACTTTTGCATTCGCGATGGCTACTCCTTCTCCATCGGTGGCTCAGGCCTTGACGAAAAAGCAGCCCGAGGGTATTGACCTCTACGCTCGCTTCGCTCTTGCTGGCGCATTGGGTTGCTCCATCACACATGGAGGCTTCACTCCCGTCGATGTGTAAGCGCAATGTCGACAGCAGTCTTGTCTTTGTAGCTTATCCATCGTAGCGTCAAGACCAAGATCCAGCTTGATCCCGCAACTTACAACCGCGGCACCATCGCTACCTTCCGTCAGGTCATTGCCAATGAAGGTGCCGGAGCTCTCTTGACTGGTGTGGGTCCTACCTTCGCTGGTTACTTCGTACAGGGTGCCTTCAAGTTTGGAGGTTACGAGTTCTTCAAGAAACAGTCGATCGATTACCTCGGTCTCGAGACCGCAAGAGCTAACCGTGGCATTGTCTACGCCGTCTCTGCTGCCAGCGCCGAGTTCTTCGCTTCCGTCGCCTTGTGTCCTCTAGAAGCTACTCGTATCCGCCTTGTCTCTACCCCTGGATTCGCAAATGGATTGGTCGGTGGGTTCAGCAGAATCCTGAGAACCGAGGGTGTTGGTTCCTTCTACTCAGGTTTCGGTCCAATCCTGTTCAAGCAGTAAGAAAATCTTCGAGCCAATCTACAACCCGAGTCAAACGCAAAGCTGACGAGAGAACAGGGTCCCCTACACTGTCACCAAGTTCCTCGCCTTCGAGAAATTCTCCGAAGCCATCTTCGCAACAATGGGCGACAAGTCCAGCTTGAGCCCCGGCACCGTCACATCTGTCAACCTCGGCGCCGGTCTCCTCGCCGGTTTCGCCGCTGCCATCGTCTCTCAGCCCGCCGATACCATGCTCTCCAAGATCAACAAGACCAAGGGCTTGCCTGGCGAGAGCACTGTCTCGCGCCTCGTCAAGATTGCTGGCGAACTGGGTCTCCGTGGTTCTTTCGCCGGTCTGCCTACAAGATTGGTCATGGTTGGTGGTTTGACTGCTGGTCAATTCGCCATCTACGGTGACATCAAGAAAGCTCTCGGTAAGTCTTGATTATGCTTTTTGTGTGTTGCTGTGTTTTTAATCAAAGCTGACTTTGTGCTTGCAGGCGCTACTAACGGTGTCGAGATCGCAAAGTAAAGACAAGTAGGGTGTTTGCATGGCTTCCACCAAGCGTTAGGAGAAAAGGCTCGAGTAATGAACGTCAAGCATAGAAATAGAAACAAGCGCGTTTGTGGAAATACCTTCCAGATTGATATCACGCTCCTATGAAGTGCCTTGCCGGTGAGTTCTGTTCCTACAAACTCTGATCGGACAAGACTACATACGGTTGCTCGGAGCATCGTGCACTGCAAAGGTACCGCTTGTCACGGAAACAAAGACACGAAGGATGACCTGCCCTCAAGCATCTAAACAGCAGCAACGATGTATTCACCAAGAAGCACGCATTATTGGCAAAGACCTTATTAATATTCTGTGTGTCGAAGAAAATGAGGAAAGCTCGAGATATGGGAGGGACACGGTACTGCACTGCACGTCTATGCTGAGTGGCATCAGGGATCGATATCGCATTCGTTGAATCCCTCCCTCCCTCCCTCCCTCCCTCCCTCCCTTTTCTCTTCTCTTCTCTTCTCTTCTCTTCTCTTCTCTTCTCTTCTCTTCTCTTCTCTTCTCTTCTCTTCTCTTCTCTTCTCTTCTCTTCTCTTCTCTTCTCTTCTCTTCTCTTCTCTTCTCTTCT
>JAHRBU010000047.1:0-165409 GCA_019677095.1 Aureobasidium sp. SLJ-2021a
CCCCAAAGGCAAGCCTGGGTCTCAAACCCTCATGCAAATTTGATCGCTATTTGCCTTTTCTCACAGAAAAATACAAACCCTCCTTTCTACCTCTTTTCCTCTGCCATTCTACAACCCCCCAATCCTCCCAATACCACACGAGATCAAACAGACAAGAAAACAAACACACCCTACTATCCAAAATCCCATTCTTGATTTGTAACAAGCAAGATCCATCAACCCACTGCTATACCCACTACCAAAACTCTTCCAAACTCATGTCAGAACCAGAATTACAATAAAAAATAAAATAAAAAAGGAGACATATTCCATCGAGTCAGAACTCAACAACCCTATACCCTCTGCATCACGCAACCTCTTAATATCCATCTCCATCAGCATTAGCTAAACGCAAAGAGTAAAATTAAATAACTATAAGGTGCTAAACATTTGTACATTGCTACTCCTACCCCTTTCGTTCTCCTACCTTTTCGACTTCTTCTAGAAACCTAACCCCTGTTCCTTTACCTCCTCCTTTATTTCCTTGATTTCTTTTCGTCCCCTTGCTATCTTTTTAGAACGTTAACCTCTATTCCTTTCGTTCTTTTACAGTTTTTCGCTCTTTTATTCCTTTCGTTATTTGGTTCTTTTTTTCAAAACTCTACCAAGTATCCCCTACTCCTTTACCTCCTTCCTATTCTTACTCTTTTTCCTACCTCTACTTTTCACTCCTTTCGTTCGCCTACTCCTTTCGTTCGCCTACTCCTTTCGTTCGCCTACTCCTTTCGTTCGCCTACTCCTTTCGTTCGCCTACTCCTTTCGTTCTCCTTCTAGAACCCTACTCTTATCCTTTTTCTCCTTCCTATTCTTTCGTTCTCCTACTCCTACTTCCTACTTCCTACTCTTATCCTTTCGTCTCCTTTCTATCCTTTCGCCTTGTTCCTACTCTTTTACCTCTTTCCTACTCTTTTCATCCTCCTTCCAGCAACCGTTATAACGCAATAAACAAAACATACAAATGCCCAACATAATCTATAAAAAAAAAATATAAAAAAAAACATAATGCCCACAATAATTTGAACAACAAAGGAACATGCACCGAGAGAGCCATGGCCTGATTGCTAGCTCCCCTCTAATCAATCTCTGATCAGAAACACACAATGGTACATTTTAATCACCAAACAAAAGAAAAAGAAGATGAAGAACATGCAAACGCAAACAAGAAGAGGAATGAACATACGGGACAAGTAGCATCGTACATTTAAAAATTCACAAATAATGAGAGAAACCCAAAATCGAAGACTTCAAGAACAGTGGTTGTTGGATTTGGTTTGGCGGGGGTATCTATCCTACAAACAGCAAACAAAACAAAGGGGGCTATACCATTCAGTTCCCTTTCTTACAACTCAATCAGACTTTCCTCGACCTTTGGCTGAACGGGAACGTTCTGTGGTGCTTGCGGGAAGCTTTCCTGACCGTAGCCATTGTGCGTCGAGGGCGCCTGAGGCCACTGTTGCTGCTGTGGTTGTGGAGGTTGCGAGTATTGTTGGTGTTGCTGAGGAGGTGGTGCTTGCTGCGGATAGGGTTGCTGGTATTGGGGTGGGGGTTGCTGATGCTGTTGGGCAGGTTGCGAATACGATTCCGGGCTCACGGGTTGAGGAGCTGATGGTTCAGAGTACGACTGTTGGTGTTCGGGAGGAGAGACGGGATTCTGCTGTCGAGGAGGGGCGTATGGTTGAGGTGGTTGCGAATAGGGTTGTTGTTGTAGATGAGGTGTGCTTGGAGCTTGTTGCTGGGGCGGGTATTGAGAGTATTGTTGTTGATAGGCAGCTTCGGGAGGGGCTTGCTGAGGGTAGGCCTGTTGGGCATATGGTTGGTGTTGGTTGAAGGTAGGATAAGGACTCTGGTTGTAGGCTTGAGGATCCATAGCTGGTGCCGAGCTGTTGTAGTAGCTCTCGACTCCACCCATGGGAGCGGTAGGAGGTGCTCCAACGCCAGCGGACAGAGACGGATACATGCTAGACTGAGGTCGAGAAGCTCCATAACGAGACTGATTGTATGTGTTGGACAGGCGCTCCTCCAGCATACGGTCGTAGTATCTCACGACAGTGGCCAGCTTTGAGTGCAGGTCGAGAAGTGTATCGTGTTTGCTCATCGTCTCTCCGTAGGTCCTTGCCAGCTTTGGCCTCAACGAACCAATGCTCTCATACAGCTCTTGGAGCTGAGGCTCACGCAGGATGGCACCTGGTGGCTGGTGTTGCAGGCGATCGACCAGAGTAGCGAACAAATTGATGTTTTCGGCTTCGACGGGGGTGAGCTCGTTGTTGGTCTTTGGTGCGTAGACGCTAGGTGTGCTGGATCTTTGCTGTTGTTGCTTGAAGTTGGCCGTGTGTTTCTTCTTTTGCTCCTCCATGTCTGCCAAGGATGCAGCGATTGCAGCTGCCAGCTCCGGATCATCTTCCTCATCTTTCTTTGGTGTGGGTGCCTTTTGAACTGGCTTGGGTGTGGCCATCTGCGACTGCGGAACGTATCCAGCACCAGAATGGCCCTTTGATTCTTCCAAGCTCATCTCGAGTGCTCGCTTCAAGTCGGCGTCGAACGAGTCTTCGGCAACACGGGGGTCGCGGGCTTGCATACGACCGGAAGTTGGAGGCTTCATGGCGTTGATGTAAGAAGGTACGGGAGTGGCGCGTGACTTTTCGGTCAGTCTGGCGTAACAACCGTCGTCGACGCGGACAGGCTGGAGGATGCCAAGGTGAGGCAGGGGTATCGACTTTGACGAACATTGACCACAGAAGACGTTTCCACAGTTTCGGCAGTGGTGCTTGCGGTTGGTGAAGGTGAAGCGTTCTCGGCAGCGCATACAAACGTCAGAGTCGGCCCACTCGGGTGGCTAGACGGTGGTGTCAGTGGTGGGTCTGGTGTAATGGAAAGGGCAGGACATACAGCGCTGCTATCGAACATGGTTGCAGCGACTTCGGTCTTGGGAGGGAAACGGAAGCCTTCTCTCTGCAAGGAGCGATATGTCTCGTCAATGTAGCCAAGCGAGGAGCGGCCTGTAGCGGCAGTGGCCCAAGACTGGATCAGATCGAGGATCCTCGTCTTGACCTCGTCGTTCAGCGGAGTGTTGAGGAACGAGACGAGGTTGTCCATAAACTCGCGTGAGGCAATCTCTTGAATGAAGTGCTCTCCGCCGTTCTTTACACAAGTGTCGGTCAAGTTGAGAGCGGCCAGTTGGATGTTTGGGTTCTTGTTGGCGATTCGTCGTTTGAGCGAGCGCATTGCCTCCTTGGGTGGGATGGTCTTGCTTCGGATCAGGTCTGTGATTTCCAGGTTGAGGGCAATGTCCTCCAAGCTGCTCGAAGTGGCTCGCTCGACCTGTTCGTCCATGGCCGACGTGCCGGCACCGAACCACGACGCCATTTTGCTTGTTGGTCTCTCGAGGATGTGCTGTCCAGCTGGATATCGTGTGTCGAGAGCGGGGAGAAGCAATCCGGAAGTGGTGAGTTGGTCGGGATGTGAGTTGGTGTGGAGGGTCGGATGTGTTTGGTGGTGCCTAACGGCGAGTGCTTCAGCTTGGGGGAAGGCGCGCCGCACAGAGAAGGCGTGGCGGGCGCCGAAGCCGACGTCACCCGCAGCCGCGCCTTCTCTGGGGAAATGCCATTGCTTGCACCAGATTCATCATTGTCACCCAACACCAAACGCCTGCCTAGTTCTGTCAACCTTTGCTCACTAGATACCTTCCGCTTCCTGCCGACCTGTTTCTTCACGATATGCTCGCCTCCGCATCGCGCCGCCCGACTCAGTCATGAGCCCGCCCTACCCCATCTCTCCCACCAACATGGCCATTCCCGACTCCAGCTCCGCCGCTGCACCCAACAGGCCGTATCCGCACATTGAAGACTTGAAAGAGAAGGCAAAGATCAGCACTGTCGACAAGAACCAATCCCTCAATCACTTGCTCGCCGAAGCCGCGACCGCCGTCAAACAGGCCGAAAGCCTCGTCGAGTACCGTCGCCCCGATCTTGCCTATGTCGAATACCTGAGAGCCTTTGAGATTGCTGTTGCCATCATCCCACAACATGACCAGTATCCTACACTGAGCAGCCGACGAGGCTCTCAATTCAACCAGCATCAGTCCATCCTCCGCAAGATCAGCCAACTGGCCGATCGCTTCGACAAGATCAAGGAAATCATCATCAACGACAACCGCCGGAATGCCACCCAAAAAGCCTCCGACCTGCCTGTCCGCCGCTCTTCTATCCAATCCTCCCATTCTGCCGCTACCAACGGCAATGCCGCCCTTGCCGATCGCTTCGCCAAACTGCGCATGCAACCCGTCGACACTTCTCTCGTGAGCAGGCGGCTCGACTCTCGCGCTTCCATCACTTCCAGCAATGGTTCCATCACCTCACCTACCTCCTATAGCAACCGCTCCTCCATCGACTTTTCCAACTCTCCCTTCGCAAATGGCTCCTCGATCAGGCCTGTTGGTCCGCGTCAAATGCCCAACGGTGCTCCGGGCCACCCATTCGCTAACCGCCTGACCCTCGATACATCCGTCAACGATGCCTTGCCCATGGCCCCTGCTCCTACATACAGTCCAGCTCGCAACATGAACACACCAAGTCACATCGATCCTCCGAGGACCACTGCCCGTAGTATGGTCGGATCGGGCGGAAGAAACAACTCTGTCGCTTCGACTGCCTCGTCGTACGCCCCAGGGAATGAAGGAGAAGAATCAGCAGGCTATTTTCCTCGCATGTCACAAGACCGACCGCCGGCAGGCCCACCTCGGAGAAAGTCTGTACATCGTCCAACGGAATTGCGCATTGGACCTGAACGCCTCTACGACTATCTGAAAATGCACAGTGTTCTGTTGATTGATGTACGGAATCGACAAGACTTTGACGAGGGCCATATATATGCTCAATCCATCATCTGCATCGAGCCAGCTGCACTCGAGCCCAACATGTCTGCTGAACAACTCGAGGACGCACTCGTCCTGTCTCCCGACGCCGAGCAAACCATGTTCTACAACCGCCACAAGTACGACATTGTTGTCTACTACGATCACGATATCTCCTCAGAAAGCTTCATCCACCGGCCGGCATCAGAAAGAGAAAGATACCTGAAGTACCTGTACGATGCCCTCTACGAGTTCAATTCAGAAAAGCCGCTACAACGACCGCCAATCTTGTTGATGGGGGGTATCGAAGGCTGGGCGGAGCTGGTCGGTGACCAAGCATTGAAAAGAACGAATACTGTTGCTCAGCAAAAATCTGGCCGTCCGATCAGACGGGTACCAGTGGCCAACAAGGAGTCGAGATTGTACGTCCCCAAGAAGCGACTACGAGATTACAATCCGCTCGACGCTGAAGAAGAGAGAAAGTGGCACGAGAGAGCTCGCGTTGAGAGCGTGGTTGTTGAACGAAAACCATCTCTTGATGAAGGCGACGAGTCGTGGCAGGCTGAAAATGGCACACCATCCTATCAGTCCATCGACGAGTTTGTCCGTCGGTTCCCAGAAGCTGGGTCTCTCGAGCAGCGATATGGAGTCCAAGAACATCCCGCATCACTACTACCAGCACGACCGCAGCAAGTACCATCATACCCGACACCTCCTCCAAAATCCGCCATGCCTTCAATTCCATCAAGACCGGTTCCTGCTGCAGCTCGTGTGTCGTACAGCGGTGTTAGTGATCACCGTGCTGTGTCAGCTCAAAGCACTGGCTCTACATCTACAGATCTCGCACCATATGTGCCTCCAAAATTCCTGCCCTCCAACCTACGACTACCACGAACCGGCCTTGTCAACTTTGGTGTTACCTGTTACATGAACGCGACGATCCAAGCTCTTTCAGCAACCACTCCTCTTACTCTCTTCTTCCTCGACGACAGGTTCAAGACGTTGGTGCAACGAGACAACTGGAAGGGCAGCAAGGGTGTGTTGCCCGAGCTGTACGCAAACTTGATCAGAAGCATCTGGAAGGGAGATGTCGAGGCAATTCGTCCAAGCACACTACGGTCTTTCTGTGCTCGTCTCAACAGCGAGTGGGGTATTGATCGCCAGCAAGACGCAAAGGAATTCTTCGACTTCTTGGTTGATTGTCTACACGAGGACCTGAACAAGAATTGGTCAAAAACACCACTGAAGGCTCTGACAGCAGATCAAGAAGCTACACGCGAAAAGATGCCCAAGCCGATAGTCTGTCGAACTGAATGGAGCAGATATACACATCGAGAACAATCGTATCTTACACAACTCTTCGGTGGTCAGCACGCCTCTCGCTTACGATGCACGACCTGTCACTTCACATCCACCACCTACGAAGCATTCTACAGCATATCGGTCGAGATTCCGCGTTCTGGCGTTGCCAGCATCCAAGACTGCTTGAGGTCGTATTGCGCAGAAGAAAGATTATCCGGTGACGAAGTCTGGAAATGCCCACGCTGCAACCGCGAACGTGAGGCCACAAAGCAAATCACCATCACCCGCGCCCCCCAATTCCTCGTCGTCCACTTCAAGCGTTTCAGTGCCGGTAGAGGCGAGTCTGCCCGCAAAGTCCGCACGCCCATCGACTTTCCCCTCAAGAACTTGGACATGTCTCCTTATATGCTTCCTTCACCGGCGGACCAAGACGCTCATGTCATCGCCAAACAATACGGTGCTGATGCGCTGAAGCCTGATCCCACCATGCAGCCACCGTATCTGTATGACGCGTATGCCGTCATGAGGCATATCGGTACAACACTCACTTCTGGCCACTACACATGTCTTGCCAAGGATCGAGCGCGGAACTGCTGGAGACAGTTCAACGACACTTGGGTGGGCGACTTTGATCCCGAGAGGCTGAGCGAGCGTGACCGTCTCCAGAACGAGATGGCGTATATAGTGTTTTATGAGCGAAAGTTGGGGAGTTGAGCAGATAAGTGAAAAGGGTGAGGGGGCTTTTTTATAACGAGATACCTAATTGAAAGTTTTACCAACCTTGTCTCCGAGGAATGAAGTGTGTGTTTGGTGTAGCTGTGGAAATGCAGGATGGCTGACGGATAGAGGTGGTTTCCATTGAGATGTGCCGTTTCAGAGGCTCTTCTGCGGATCTCGTGATGATCTGGAGATGACTGTGCATTTTTATAGCATTGTATATCATCTCGCATTGCATTGGGAGTGATGGTCTTTGGCTACTGTTAGTCGTATGGCTTCATGTAAGCATCTCCACGTAAGTATCCAACACATTTGTAGTTATAGAAATGCACGACTGAAGGGGTTGCGCATTCTTCTTCAGGCGGTAAGGTAAAGCTCAGAGGATAGAAGATAAGAAGTGAAGAAAGAGAGTAGGGATTTAGTAGGGGGTCGAGGAGGAAATGATGCAAGACTGTATGGTGCGGAGTAAGTTTGAGCAAGTTGAGAAGAGTGGACTGTTTTGAACTCTTGGCTGTAGGCTTCCCTGATCAGGCTATCAGAGCGTTCAACTTGCAGAAGGTATGCAAATTGCGGCAAGTTCGGTTTGATGGGTCTTGTGCTTATGTTGAGTTCTGTTAGGCTGTCGTTCGTGGCTGTCGAGGAAGCTCACCAAGCAATCGCATCGCACTTGCATCGTTCTTGCCATGGTTGATTGAATCTGTTTGGCCCTTGCTTTTGGTTACAAAGAGGGCGAAGATTTGGAAGCTTCAAAGACCTGTCAGAGGGTCGCTCTTGCCTCGAGCTGAAGCTTTACCATCGCAACCACGAGACGACGTCGCGGCACCACCTTCGCCCATCCACGCTTCTCTTCAACAAACTGTATGTAGGTCAAGTCTCGTCCTTGCTGCTATTATACAAGACAACATTCCGTCCATGATCGCTGTCTGAGTCTTTCTTTCGTTTTTCACATTGCGCGAAAGAGAAGAGAAGATTTGGCTCTGTATGGCACGGCCAAGCACAACTCCATCCTGTGCTCATCATGTCTAAAGTTTGTCACATGTGGCTTTTCCCTCATAGTAGCACATGTACGTTCGCAGAGAGCTGTCCAGGTCTGTTACTATCGCATACTTCCAACCATCACTGTTTCAATTCTTTGCATCACACTCTTCTGCCTTTTATATTCTTCCACAATACATCTCTTGGCACTACAACACAGTGCAAGACTTTGCCTTTTCCAACTCTATGCTTCATGCACCCCACCAAAAATCACCCTCACATCATCCACACCTTTCTCCTTGCCTTTGCTATTAAAAGCGATGCCCTTACGAGTAAAAGAAGAGTTCCACCAGTGTCGCAAAGCTTTGTTCCCCTCCCCGACTCCAACACCTCCACCCAATTTTCCAAAATTCTGCTCCACTCCTCCCGTATTATCTCTATATCAAAACAGATGCCCTTACCGGCACGACAAGGCGCAAAAAGGGTCTCGCCGGGAATCGAACCCGGGACCACTCGCAATTGGCTTAGAGTTTTCAAGGCGTGCTGTGAAGCGAACCTCCCTAAGCGAGTATCATACCGCTAGACCACGAGACCTGGGCAGCGAACGCTGATTGGTTGATGAGATAGTGCTCCAATCAAGTTATATAGATACACTCATTCTCAATGAGAATGGTATGCATGTCTATCGAGTCTCAATCGTTTTCTAGCCAGGCTAGGATGAAGTGAAAACTCGTGGTAGTATACATCTACAATGCTTTTTGAAGTTCTCGAGCTCAGTACGCTTGATTTGACTGTGTTGTGTACCAGTGCTTGAACACGGGCATGACTTACACGTCTCCACAACAATCTTCTCGGATTTTGTAAATACGAAACAAAGATTTGTTTATATCAACTGACCCTCCGCCAGAATTGTAGTAAGACTCCTACAGTGGATAAATGACCCCTGTATTTCAAGATTGAAGCAGCGAGTACACCCACAAGATGTGGTGGGAAGTCGTGATCAATCAAAACAAAGGAAAAAGATTCGAAAATTGTTGATGGAGGTCAGACCCTGGTCGAAAGGTCGTCAGCGGAGTATCCTCGGCAGTGGGAGTGTAGGCACTCTTCGCGTCTTTTTTGCTCTTGCTTGTCTTTCGCCTTGTGCATAAGTATTCTGGTCTCTTTAGGAACAGGAATAACCGAGACTGGCTAGACACAGACAAACCGGAAGCTGGTCAGACAGATGAGGATTTACAGAATGTTGCAACATAAACAGAAGGTGTTCCCTATAGTGGCAGTGTGTCGCTTGGTCATCGTGCGGAATGAGTATCTGTATCACATCTCTCTTGCTCGAGGGTACTATTCAAGCTTCATGCAAGGTACAATTGATTTATAGTCAGAGCCGTGTCTCTTGAAGACGACAGGATCAGCGCTTTCGATGGGACATTCTACAGATCTCGAATGCCCTTGAAACCATATCTTCCTGGAATACACCTCGAATCTGGGAACATTCCTGTATTACAACAACTAATAGTTTTCCGGCAAGCCCATGCCTGCATAATCAGGAATACTACCACACTTGAACGTCCTTTCCCACGTCTTTTCTGGCAAAATCCCTGCCGCCAATCCATCTCTATAGCTCCACTGTGTGGCCGTCTCGGTCTTCCACGTCCAGTAGAACCAACCCCATCCCTGTTCAAAACTAAACATTTGGGCTTCTGCAAAGTCTCTCAACCACTGTTTATAGCCTGCCGAATAGGATGAGGGAGAAGCGTTTGCATTGGAGCAAGAGCAGCGAGGTGAGTTTTGCGTGGGACATGTTGGGTTGAGAACAGAGCCGTCTAGGGAACCGCCTGGTGTAGACACCATGTTCAAAGTGCCTTCCCAGCGAGACCCGACGCCCACGTTGTTGAGGTAGGTGGCACAGTCTGTATCTGCTTGACTCCATTCCCCACACAGTGTAGGCCCAAAACCAGTGGCTTTGTTGCTGGAGCGCAGAGTTTGATTCGTCCAGCCGCCGCATGCAAAGTCGACTTTTGCGGCGTGGTCGAGGGCGATTTGTTGGTTGTTGAAGATGACGTATTGGTGTACGTCCAGGAGTAAATCATCAAACCCTTGGAGTTCGCCTTGCCAGTTGTCTAGGCCTCTGAAACCATCGCCGAAAGTGATGATTGCTGTCATGTTGTTGGAGCGGATCTTCTGGATCGCGGTCTTTGTCCAGGTGAGCACAGTGTCGACGTCTAGATAGGTCATTTTGGGTTCGTTGACAAGACCATAAATGGTGATGATGTTCTTGTAGCGTGGTTGGGCGAAGAAGGTGCTTAGTTGGGAGTGGATGTCGAGGGTGCGTTGGCCGTTTATTGTGCCATCGGTGCCGTTCAGCCAATTTATGGCTCCTTGGTGTCCACTGTGGTTCCAGCCGTTCTGACTACCTGGGGCACCGTGGAGGTCGAGGTTGATGCGTAGACCGTATTTGCGAGCCCACTCGATGGCGCGGAGGAGATAGCGCCATGATGTTTTGGCGACGTAAGGATCATTATCGTAAGTCGTGATTGCCCAGTAAGAGAAAGGGATGCGTACGTGATCGAATCCAGCTGCTTGGATTCCAGCAAAGTCTTCTTCGGTGATGAAGGATGCGTAGTGTTTTTCGAGTGTCGTTTGGGCTCTGCTTGCTCCTAATTTGCTGCATAGTGTCCATTCGTCAATGACTCCATCGCTGGTCTTGAAGTCGGAGAAAAGGGAGGGTGTGATGACTGGTTCGATGCTGAGCCAGCCTCCAACATTGACACCTCTGATAGGCATCTTACCGTATTCCCAAGCCTTGTCGAGGGCCGGCACATTGTCGTTTGCTTTTGTAGAGTCGTCCCATGTCTCGTTGAGTCCCATTATAGAAAGTCCGCCTACAGTCGCTGCTGTGTATGTAACATTGTAATCTGTGGTGTCGTACCAGGTGAAGGGGTCCAAGACTGTTCCTTGGGCTTCCTTTGGTATGTCTGATTTAGATATGCCGTCCAAGTTCTTATTCGAAGGTGAATTTGATAAAGCAGATGAGTCGCTGGCTGTATCCGCAGGAGATGACGACTTGTTCTTGTTGGACAAGACCACACCTACAGGTATCGCAATCGCCAGTATGACTATGATCACGATGCCAATGATACCTGAAGAAACCATCAGCAACAACTCTCAGGCTCTGTTAAATGAAACTTACCAATCCTCCTTCGCTTCCGCCTCCGCACCTCGTCCTCCTCAGACTCTACACTACCAGCACCACCTCTCAACCGAGCTCTCTGATCAACCAACACAACCTTCTCATCGTAAGGCTCAGCACCACGCTCAAGATACGTTCCACTTATAACCCTTGACTGCTTCTTTCCCTCCCTATATCGATCCTCCCTTCCCTCACCCCTCTCCCTCCTCCGTCTTTCTCTCCTTTCTCTCCTTTCCCTCCTCTCCCTTCTCTCCGCCTCTTCCTCAACACTCATATACCTTCCCGCACCTTTAACACCTCCATTACTATTCCAACCCACATCTCCCACATTCAGTGCATCCAATTGCTCCAATGCGCCTGCACTCAACGCATTACTGCTTTCTGTGGTTTCATCTTCGGGATAATGGTATCGCTTTTTCCTTGGTCTCTCCTTCCTCGGGCTTTGGGATGTGGAGTCGCGTCTGCGGTGGTGTTTCGGTGGGGAAGGTAATAGTTCGCTTGTGCTGTCGTTGTAGCGGTGTCCTTTGCGCCGTTGTTGATGGCGTTCGTTGCGTTCGCGGGATCGATTCCTTCTGTCGCGTTCGTGGGGTGTTGACGGCATGGCAGAATGTGATTTGGGCCGTTGCTTGATATTCGGAATGTAGCAGAAACGGTGGACTGAGAGGATTGTAGGCGTGTTGCATCATGTTTCCTTGCTCTCCCCACGGGTTCTGTCAACACTCTCGTTGGTGGGGAAACGCTGTGGGAGCGTGGGGAAGCTTTGGCGTTTGCGAGGTGTGAAACATGGACGGAAGCATCTTTTTTTTCTTTCCCGCCGACAGCGAGAGGATACGGAAGAATCTCTGATGCACATACGATGACTTGTTACATACCAGGTTGGAACCCCTGATACGTTTCCCGTTGAGTGGCAGAGCCAGACTAAGTCTTATCCCGGATTCATCGTTCTACAACGCTTTTGTAACTCTAGTTTATTCTAGTCTTGTGAAGCGAAGTGTGAGGCTCGTGTTTGAAGAACCAAGAGACAAGAGCAGCACCGTAACCCCCAAGAGAAGCATCGCTCCTTGGAAACTACATTTCCAGGAAAGAATCACCACATATCCAACCCTCCATTAATGTTCGAGGATTTGTTCGAACCAGTGTGCAATGTGCCGCAAATCATGCGTCTGACCCAGCGACCACAATCGTAGAGAATCAGGCTGCCTGTGATGTATCTGGCGCTCAGCAAGCATATACGCAGCTTCCTTGGCCATATCGTCTCCCTCAGCCTCCACAGTCTTCATCTCTTGCGATATGATACTTTTTTGTATCAGTCGAGCAAACTCTTCAGTCTGGTCTGACAGTGGGCTAGTCACTGCAGATGAGATGCGCATCTGAGGTATCCTCAACCCACTACCTGCGTTGGGCCATCTTCGGTGAGACTTTCGCGGCTTCTTTGCCTCTGCTGTGTCGTCTTCCTGCTTGTCGGGATTCTGCAGTCTATATGACAGTGAGCTCATCTTCATTTGCTGACGATAGAAACCATCGCGTTCGAACAAAGCGAGTTCGGCGAATTCGTCGGCGGGAGTCTTTGGTTGCGATGGTGGTACAGCAACTCCTGGAGTGCGGAAGTTGAAAATTGGCGATGCGAATGTGTCGAAGTAGTCCTCAGGACGTCTGAACAGACTATGCCTCGCCTTGAGTAATGTGCTGCCGTTGAGGATACCGTTTTCACCAAACGTCGAGAAACTCGTCTGTCGAGGTTTTGGTTTGGCTCTTGGTTTTCGGCCTTGGGCGTACGAGGCGAGACGGTCGACAGCAGATTCATACTCGATCTCTTCGTCTTCTGGAAATACCCAATCTACGATGGGCTCATTAATGGCAGCAGCGGCGACATATGGCCCTTGCAGACGACATTCAGTCAATGTAAGCATGGCTGCAAGACTGCCACCAACGAGTTCACCACATACGCCTAGCTTGACTCTGTGGTTTGCAGACCGACCGGGACGATAGAAGGATCTGCTAGGAACTAGATGCTCGAGAACCCAATCATAGCCTGTCAAGACGTCATGAATGGGTGTAGGATACCGATGTTCTTGCGAGCAACGGTAATTGATTTGCACGACAGTAGCCGAAGTCACTGATGAAAGTGCGGCACCAACATCGATAGTGGGCAAGGCAGCGGATAACAAAGGGCCGGGAGGAAGATACAAGATGATGGACGGCGCGGGGCCCGAAGCAACACGAGGGTGAAACAGACTTTTGGGAAATTCGAGTCAGAAGGAAGTGTTACGCAAGCCAACAGTACTTGTGAAAAATACGTTGAGGGATATTCGGGTCAAAAAGTTGACGACGACGGCGACGACGACTTGCCTTAATGTGATGTGGCCATTTGATCTACACGGGATGGTCACCTGCTCTCTAAGCGAAGAAGATAGTGTCGAGTAATGGTTGTGAGAGGCGCAGTAGAATTTTGGATTGAATGTCTTGAAAGAGCGCAGCAGACAGCGACCAGAAGGCAGCATGGAGAGGGAAGCAGGAGCGGGGACACGAGCAGACCGAGGCCAGCTAAGTCAAGGGAGTGGATGTCACTGCGGCAGAATGTTCCCGTGGGCAAAGTCGGTCGAGTACAGGTTCGCGGTGTGTTGTCGAGGATATTGCGGCTGGGTGTGTCGTCGACAGCGGCTGGTAAAGGAAACCGGCACGTGTTTGCGGAGAGCGAAGCTCTTGGAAGTAAAAAATGACAAGCTTTGATGGGCGGACGCTAGACGGACCTTTCTCGACGAATGCGGCGCGGATCGACATTTCTAGTCCTCAGCCAAAACATGGCAGCCATCACGACATCATGAACCCGGCCTTTGTTCATCGCTTCTCTGCAGCCTAATGTAATACTCCGACCTCCCCACTGTCTTTATCGCTCCTGTTCTTGTCACAGTCTGCATTTCTCTCTCTCCCATCATACCTTTAATCATACACCCGATCTTTGTTGCACGAACCCCGGACTCGACCATTGTTATGTGCAGCTGATAACTCATCGATAACTCGATCAAAATCACTGAATCGTCCGATACCTGAAGAAACTACTCAGTCTCTTTATCCTAGATCTGACGGTTTTGATATCATTCCTGCGACTCCTGTAAACCTAGGTTCCTCCGCCCTGGGCTTTCTCTCCTTGCATTGCTAGGACATGTCTAACGGACGAGCTCGCGCTTGCTTCTCACTCATCCGCAATCTATTCCTGGCTCTGGTTCTCTATATCTCAATCTATGCCACCATCCACCTAGCACAAAATCCTTCAGCGAGACAAGCAGCGCGACAGAAAGTTGCCCTCCTAACAGATGCCGACACAGTGAGGAAGACAAAGTCAGGTAACGTACAAGTCAAGCTCACTGGTGCTTCCCGGACCGTCACCATCAACCCTTACGCCAATGTCTTCAACCGCCCTTCGAGCGCCGTTATCCCCCGTGACGACTTCTTCGGACCCAGACCGCATGTCGACACTGAAGCTGACATACAGATGCTTGTGAATGAGTGCAGGGGAACATACGATGGTGTTGAGAAGATGCGAGATGTTTTCAGTTGCTTGAAGTTTCTTTCAGGAGCCGAGGAGAAATATTACCACTTGCCAGAACGAGTCGATCGCGCAAGTGAACAAGACCCCAGGAGGGCGGAATACTTGAATGCAGATAGCCATGGGAATACACTGGAGCACTACGTCTCTATCAAGGATGCAAAACCTTCTTCGAAGACGAGTCTAGGAACGTGCGCTGGTCCCATCATTCCTTACCATGTCTACTGGGCTGGTCCCGCGACATGGCGTCTCGAGGTCTTTGTCAAGTCCTATCTTTACACACAAAACTTGTCTTGCAGTCGACTCTGGCTCTGGGCAGACACTGACAGAGCTCCCGATGCTGTCGATAAGTTGTTGAATCACGATGCTCTATTCGCTCGCTTCCTGCCGCTGGTTGAGAGAGGCGATATCAAGGTCTTGCCCTGGAAGTTCCCCACTAGAATGCCTCTGCCCAAGGAGTTCGACAACACAGATGGAGTGGGCTACTACAAGACAAAAGGCAAGCCAAATGCCAAGAGCGAAGTTGCCATAGCGGATGGCCTCATTGAGGATGTTCACGGCCAGCAATGGATCACTCTCACTCCCAAGCAAATGACTTTCTTCCCTCAAGCAATCTCCGACACAGTGCGCTTCATCATCTTGCATCAGCATGGTGGCGTATACTTGGATATGGATGCGCTGATGCTCCGCGACATGCGACCTTTGCTGATCCCTAAGAAACACGACTTTGCCGAGCGATGGGGAGCTCACAACAATCCAGGCGACTACAACACTGCAATCATGTCTCTATCCGCCAACACCTCTCTTTCCAGTTATCTGTTGCGAGGAGGCGTACGCATGGGTCTGAACTTCCATCCTCGAGTCATTGGCCGTATGATCTGGAAAGAGGGTCGTGACCTTGAGTTCCCCATGCTAGAGACCGCTGCATTCGACCCCATCTGGACCGAGTTCAACTGGGATCGTCAAGGTCGTTGCACAGTACCATGTCTACGCGACTACAGTGCTGTTTTCAAGAGCAAACTAAACGCCTTGAAGGATGAATGGGAAAGCCACGACGGTCCTCAGCTTGAGCGTCTCGATCTCAACACTACCTTGTCGCACAGAGAAGGCATCATGTCTCAAGTATCGCACTCCCTTCAATCAGCCAAGTTCTCCCGAAACGTAGCACCCGATAATGCTTATTCACCCGATCACATCTCCATCACCCCTATGCCCGGCCCAATGGACAGTTTCACCAGCACAAAATCCGAGATCGCAGCTCTGAAGAAGGCGGGCATAGTCAAGGAATACAGGCTGCAAGAAGACATATACCCACCCAACAACCGCACGCTCGAAAACTTCTTCCGCGGTGCATGGACATATCATATTCATAATCAATGGTTGAAGGAACCTGAACCGAGTTCGTGGCTTGATGTTTTGCAATCCGCTCATGATGGCTTCTTTTCTGGTGAAAGGGTCAATCCGTATGGTGAAAAGTGGTCGGGACCAGAGGTGCTGGCTTACAATGAGTGGAGTGATATGGTATAATGCCCCTTCTTTCTTGTTCTAATGCATAGTTATCAGTCTATTTAATGTTACTATTATACCCATACCTCCAGACCCAGCGGCTTGCAATCATGCGGACTGTAAAGATACACAATACTGTTGAGGTATCCACAAAGAAGACATGCATCACGAGATTGCTTTTCGCAGCCATTACTTCGCACTACTTACTGCCCGTTTGTTCCCGCGATCAAGTCGGATCTTGTACCTGAGGCTGCACCTGCCCGATGGGTTCTAGCAATATCAATGAATACGCTCAAGCTTTTCGACAAGCCTTTGCATCTAGAATCAAGCCTCGTCAAGCCTTTTTCATACCGCTAGTGAAACCTTCAGCGGCTGACAGAATCGTATCGTCAGTACTATAGTATAGAAGAGGGACGCGCGTCACAGCGGTATACGGGTATATCGGCTTCGTGCTGGCTTCTTCATATGTAGTTGCGGGAATGTAGCGATGTTATGCATCGGGATCTTATCACTCTCTGCATCTGCATTTTCTGATCAAGTTGCAGCAAAAATATCTGATGTGCAATAAAGAAAAACGCTGTTGTGTGAGGTATGTTTGTCTCTATCGGGCTTCTTGGCCTGCATGCTGCATATACAAATCTTGGTAACACCTCTGATTTGCTGCTGTTCTTTGCATGCGTGTACGCGTCCATATCGCCGACAGAGAGCTACGCGTTTTGCTACCTACCTAGTCAAGACAAAGAATACCAATGTTTCGACAGTATGCCAGATTGACCAAAGCACGAATAGTGCAAAGCTCTTTACTCGAGTATCGTCACGCCATCACTCGTCGCACCCTGGGACAACCTCTAGGCAGACGAGCTCCCAGCCAAACAGTGAAGACTTGCGTTATCAAGAGCGACAACTTCACTCGACTACCAGAGGATGGGAAGTTTGAAGAAGAGAGATATTCCGATTACCAGCCGCACAAATACTATCCCGTTCACTTGGGCCAAACGTTCGTGTCAAGATACCGAATCATAGCAAAACTGGGGTTTGGAACCACATCCACTGTTTGGCTATCTCGGGATCTCGAGTTGAGTCACATCCTGTCCTGGGGAAACACTTTTATATTACATCGTTCTGACAACCGCAACAGGCAAAACATCCTGGTCACACTCAAAGTCTGTACCCTCAACCAAGACTCCTCCAACGAACTAGCCATTTGCCAGCACATCTCATCCATCGAGAGCGAAGGTCACCCAGGCAAGCAAGGATTACGCATCACTTTAGACCATTTTGTTATCGAAGGACCCCATGGCAAGCACCAATGCCTTGTATTCCCAGCTCTGGGACGCACGCTCGGGGAACTGGCAGACGCGTTTGACAACCGCAGCTTCGACAAACTCCTGCTGCAAAGATTTCTGTATCCGATTCTCCAAAGCTTGGATTTTTTGCATCAGGTCGGGGTTGTGCATACTGGTTTGTTTTGCCCTTCATCACCATTGACCACCATTCTGACTCAAGAAATCTACTGACTGTATCACTTTATTCAGACATCTCACCCAATAATATCCTCATAGAAACCGATGCGGCAAAAATAGCTACGATAGAAGAAGCAGAGCTGCAAAACCCGTCACCGAGGAAAGTGCTGAGCGATCGTGTGATTTACCTCTCCTACATGATGCCAACTTCATACAAAGACTGCGTTATCACGGACTTTGGTGCTGCAGTTTTGGGCGAACCAAATCAAAAGTACTCTGGCGATGTCATGCCTGGTGTTTATCGAGCGCCCGAAGTGATTGCAAGAATGGAGTGGGATGAGAAGATCGATGTCTGGGCTATGGGTGTCATGGTGAGTTTTTCCATCTTCTATTGCTCATGGTGTTCGTGACCGCACTTTGTTCTCGTCTTTGCTGATACAGAGGGGGCTAGATCTGGGATCTTTTCGAAGACGGCAATTTATTTCCTGCATACAAAGACGGCCATCTTGATGATGAACTCCATTTTGCCCAAATGATCGCTGTAATGGGTCCGCCACCGTCTTCATTTCTCTCACGCATGAACACTACACAGCGTTTCCTCTATTGGGATACTTCCGGTACTCCCCTCTTTCCCCTTCTCTTTCGTTCCCTTTCCTCATCCAGTCATCACAAAACTGACAAGAAAATAAAGGTACTTGGATAGCCCCCACTCCCATCCCCTCCCTGAACTTAGAGGCAAGGGAACTCCGCCTCCAAGGAAAAGATAAAGAACTACTCCTTAACCTCATGCGGAAAATTCTCACTTGGTTGCCGGAAGATAGAGCATCAGCTCAAGATCTTTACAGCGATGGGTTTATATATCAGTGGGTGGAATACGTGACTGATCGTTGCAAGTCAATAGAAGAGGACAAAGAGGCGTAGTCAGGGTGATTAGAGAGGTCATTCTGCTTGAGAAGGGTGGGAGGGAAGGAGTGTTTACCCTTGCACCTTGTCTCACTGATGCAAGGTGAGAGATCATATCACAATGAGATAAAGGTAACTACAACCACTATAGTTTGGAAGGCTTTGATTACGCAATATCGGAGACTCACTTGAGTTCATCATTTGCGTTGGACATAGACAAGTCGATTCACGCCCCATGTGTGAAACCGGGATCAACAACAAACAACACCACAGCGCAACAGCACCGCGTCGAACCTTTTCACGGACAAGTCAACAAATCCCGCTTCCACGACACAACCTCAATTGACAAGCGCACAAGAGACTATCAACTCGAACTCCAGAGCTGCAGTCGCAAAGGATCTGTCTGACAGGGAGCAACATCTCTTTCCTGTCACAGCCATGGATCCCTCAACTCAGTCTGAGGACAATAGTGCATCAAGATCATTCTTTGGCCTGTCATCCAAACCCAAGACGGAGCTCAAGAATGAATCGATTTCTCTATCCAACTCTATGCCTACACCTGCGTCAACACAGGCCATGACCGAACCACTCTTCGACTTCAATCCTCTGACTAGAACAACCTTAAGCACCAAGCCAATCTCATCCTGTTCCCCTCCTTTCTCACCCTCGACACAAAACACAAACACTGCAAACACCACATCTTTGTCCAGTCCTTTGCCCAAGACAACAACTGCAGCTGATTTCACCTTCAGCAAGACCCCTGAAACAAAGTCTCCCGACATTCAAGAAACAAACACTATGGGTAACGAGATATCTACTGATAAGTCTGGCCAACGGACTTCCCTGGCCGATCAAGGCAAAACCCCTGGATCCCTGAATCCCTTCCTCTCGTTCTCCAACATGGCTGATAATCTTCCTCAATCAGATGGCAATGCGAACGGCAAGGCTACTGCTGGATCAATTGTCAAGGATACGCCCAAGGAAGAGGCCAGATCGGCCATTATGCATCACTTAGCTCAGAACTTCGAGCCCAAGAGAGGACCAAGCGAGAATGCCAATATGTTCGCCGAGGCCAAGAAAGAGTTGAGCGAAAAGACCAGTCCATTCAAGCTTCCCTCCATCAAGACTACCAATGGTCCCGCTTACGAATCGAGAGTGACTGCGGCATCAGAACCCACACCTCCTCCCTTCAAGTTTAAGACCAACCCATCGTCATTCTCGTTTGGACCTGCATCACAGGATTCGGCATTTGGAACCACACAGGCACAAGGAGAACGTCAGAAGTTCCTGCGACTCCACCATACCAAAAACAACAAAACCTCCGGTGCAGACGAGCAACTACGCACCACGCCATTAGTCTCACTCACTGTCAAAGAAGCGTTCGCAGCAAGAACCAGCAAGAAAATCATGTTCCCTCAGTACGCCTTTCTGGGTTGCCGTATCCCTGAGCCCGCCTCTGGCACCGATGACGAAGCGATCACAGAAGTCGAACCCCTCCTTCTCAACACAAACACCCCTTGGTCAGCATTCATCTGCGGCTCCCAGGGCAGCGGTAAGAGCTACACCCTCTCCGCTATCATCGAAAATTGCCTGTACGCCTCTCCCACCATCGGAAAACTGCCAAAGCCCCTCGCAGGCATCGTGTTTCACAACAATACCGCCTCCGCCCACAATATTTGTGAAGCCGCTCATTTGGTATCTTTGGGAGTCAAAGCCAACGTCCTCGTCTCTCGCAGCAACTACCATGCCTTGTCTACAATCTACAAGAAGGCGGTCGGTGCAAAGCACCAAAAGCTGTTGAATATCCAACCCCTGGTCTTGCAATCACATCACCTGACTGCCGAACGCATGCATCGTTTGATGGCCTTTCAAGAAGGCGAAACCGCAGTGCCCCTATACATGGAAGTCATCATGCGCATCCTTCGTGAAATGGCCATTACAGGAGCCCCCTTCAGCTACGCAACCTTCAAAGCCAATCTCGACAATGAAGGCTTGCAGCCCGGCCAAAAAGTGATGATGGACATGCGGCTCAACCTCCTTGAATCATTCTTGGACCCTAGTTGTGTAAAGCCCAAGACTGCTGCACTGCAGATAGGGAAAAACGACATGTTTACCGCGCTGCCAGGCACATTGACCATCGTCGACCTCAGCGACCCCTTTCTGGACAGCGGGACCACATGCACGCTTTTCTCCATCTTGCTAGATATATTTCTTGTCTCGCGTCCCCCTGCCGGATTGCTCGTGTGTCTAGACGAAGCACACAAATTCATGAAAAACACACCTGCCGCTGAAACATTTACGGAGAACCTACTCACGGTGATTAGGGAACAGAGACACAATGCCTGTCGCATCGTCGTCGCTACCCAGGAGCCCACCATCTCTCCTAAACTGTTGGACCTGTGTTCCATGACTTTTGTGCATCGCTTCACGAGCCCGGATTGGTTGGGTTCGTTGCGGGGACATCTTGCCGGTGCTTCTGATCTCGTCACCAGGGGTGGAGAGGATGGAGGCAGGAGGCAGGGTGCTGCGAGTCTGTTTGAGAGGATCATCGAGTTGGATGTTGGAGAGAGTTTGCTGTTTGCCCCTTCTGCTGTTTTGGAGGAGCAGCAGGGGGGCAGGGTGAGGAAATTGGGGGTGGGGTGTGTGAGGTTCAAGACGAGGAAGAGGTTGGGTGTTGATGGGGGACAGAGTGTTCTTGCTGTTAGGGAGTAAGGGGGTGGTGGAGCATTCAGGAGGGGAGGTTGCATGGTGAGGAAGGAGTCTGTGTTACATTTGGTAGGGGATTGTGTGATGGGTTGATGTGATGGTCCAAGGTAGTTTTGACGGCATTGGAGACCTCAGCAATGGTGAAAGGCAGGGGAGTATCATTTCTGCTCTTCTTCCATCGACGAGCTATGATGGTCGCGTGAGCATGTAACAAAATACGGAGACTTGAATTTTGTACAATCCGAACAGAAGCTCCCTCCATCAAAACGCCAGCAAATATTCCTACAACAAAAACTCGTCATGCATCACCAAACGCGGCAAAGAACCTGACCGCCAATCTTTCTCTCGACGCACTCTCTCGCCTCCATGATGCCCTTGTCGGTGCTGACGAAAATGCACTCGCCCACCTGTCTCAAGCCCCTGACAAACTTGCAATCCTTGCCCCTCACAATCTCGCCCAACTCGTTGCTGCTCAGCCAGATGCGCTTTGTGGGCTTTGACAGCAGTTTCATCTTGCGCAGCACGGGCTCGCCGTCCCAGTACTTCATGCCCAGCCATAGCCTTCTGGACGCGCGGTTCTGCTGTGTGACGTGCTCGACCTCTTCGAGGATTGTTTTTTGCGGTGTGGCGGCGGAGATGGTGTCGTCGGCGTGGGTGGGCGGGAGCAGTTTTGCGGGTGGTGTGGGGCCGCCGAGGGTGACGGTGCTGAGGAAGCCTTGCTTTTGGAGGAGCAGGGAGAGCGAGAGGTGCATGCGTGACAGCGGGATCGAGGTCAGGCCGAGGCGGGCGAGGGATGCGTTTTGCATGTGCGAGCAGACGTGGGCGAGGTTGACCAGAGACATGGTGGTGGTGTTTGGGGGCGCCCTCTCGGCGCGGGTGGTGGTGAGTGTTGGGGTTTTGTGGACAGGTATTGGGTTGACGGGCAGAGGTGGGGGTTTGGAGTCGGAGCGTGTGTGGTTGTTGAGCGAAAGTCGGTCGTCGGTATAGGCAGTGGATAATGGCATTCGGTTGCGACTTTCTCACTTTCTTGTTGCGAGTCTTGGCGCCCGGGGGTCCGCGATCGAGAGAGCCCCGCAAGCGGCCAATCACCGTCCACTTGGCTGCTCTCACCACAAAAACATGTGACGGCAGCCTCGTGTTTGCAATACAGTAAGCGCCCGGGTGCTTGCAGGCATATCTACCTGCCCTCCAATTGCAGTCCAGAGCCCCAGGGCGATTGTAATGCCACTTGTATATTTAGCACCCCTCCCCCACCACCCACATGTCTCCGCTCCTCGTCGTGCTGCTGGGCCTGCTGCTCAAGTTTCCCACGGCCTTTTCCCTTGAATACATCTTCAACTACCTCTGCACCGACTACGTCGCTCATCTTGTCGAGTTTGTCGAGGCTTACATTCATGTTGTCGATGTTGTGAGATATCAACCACATCGAGAGAGGCTACAAAGAGAGCGTCAAACCCATCCGTGAACATGCCTCCTCTGCCTGGAGAGACGTTACTGCTCAACATGTAGGTTAAATACTTCTCTGCTTCAGTGTCTGTTGTTCTGACTCGATGCAGCTTTACCGATGTACACACCTATTTCAACCAGCCGTCGTCGAAGCCTGTTCATCACCGCTTCGACAAGGGCTCGTATCTGTATCTATACTACAATTCCATCCAACGCCGGGCACGTCTCGAGGTAGCAAATTCGGCTGGAACTCCTGACCAGGATGCTTTTAGTGGATGTATGTTTGCTGCCCACCACCTCGCCAATCTGCGTGCCTGGCTGATCAATAATTGCAGACTTGGATCACGCCATGTTGACCAACACATATAAACACCCAAATCTGTTCACCATAGCTGTCGAAGGTGTCAAGCACGGCGGAACCTCTCCGCGTCCTGCAGACCACTCGCACTGGCATCTTCCAGCTTTTGGTCTCACACACGAGCACAAGTACCTGTATAAGATACACACCCTGGACCTTTATCTGTGGACCACCAACGATGCCATGAGATTGCTAGATCTGATAAAGCGCATCATGCCTCATCAACACCTCGACATCACCGAGGCAGCACCACCTCCAGAGCACGATGGCAGCATGAGTCCAGTGGTGCAACAGCTGGAGAACATGGCTATTCATACACCTCCTCATGCTCGAGCACCAAGTACCGCGTCCAACTTGTCACACCAGAGTCGACATGGTCATACACCCGAAGGTCAGAGGACGGTATCTCTACAGTCAGCTCTGGCGTCTACACCCTCCTCGGCAGCTCAATTGGCACCTTACAATCCAGCGGCACCTGCGGCTCCCGAGCCAATCGCTTACCGTGAAAAGACGCCACCACCTGTTGACGCGGGCAACGGGACCGGACTTGCAGCAGCAGCGACACACGAGCAAGCCCATACTTTCACCACAGCAGGTGCTCAATACCACCAAGCAACTCCACAGCACACCTTCCCCGGTCCACCACAGCGGGCAACGAGTCTAGGCTCTTTTCCACCTCCACCACCTCTCGCTGCACACTCGCCGCATCCCGGTCTACAGACGGCCCATTCCTTTGCAGGGCCTCCGAGCAGTTCACAGAGCAGCACGCCTCAGCAGCAGCATGTTCAGGCACAGTATGCATCTTACCCGCAACAACAGTCGGCACACTACGCACAATCCCCAGGCTTCCAGATGCACACACCTCTGCAATCGCCAGGAATACCAAACACACCCACCCAGCTACCTGCATACGGCATGCACACGCCTCTCCAGTCACCAGGATTTGCACCGCAACACACACCTCAATCGCCAGGCTTGCCCCCAACTCCTCTCGGAGGCTTCTCGAACTACACGTACGGACCGCAGTCGTCGCAACCAACGCTACCGACAGAAGCGTACGCGGTGCACAGTCAATCGTACAGACCTACAGAGCAGGAAGCAGCGCATGGACATGCACCCAAGGTACAGCAGCAAGGAACACCAAAACCTGGAGGCTTCGAGGAGAGGCTGAAGAAGACGGAGAAGGGGGTGGGGAGATTCTTGAGAAAGTTGGATCAGAAGATGTAGACCCGAGGGCATGACGATATACGAGAGTTGTGAAGGTTTTTCAACATGGAACTAAAAGACCAGATGAATCTACGGCAAAGGAGTTCTGTATAAGAGTGTTCCAGCTGGTTGCCGATGTCGCAAGTCACGGCGGGGATGACGTGCGGACAGTCAGGGTCAGGGCGAGCCAAAAATTGTAGATGGTAAAGGATACACTTTTGCGACAGCTACAGTACGTACGTTGAGTATTGCAAGATGAACTGTGGTGGAGCATGGCCGGTGTTTGACATGGTACCGTCAGCAAACGATGTTGCGAGTGGTGAGTTTCTCGAGTTGCAGCACGCGACTGTGGATTGATTGCTTGTCGAGCGTGAGCTTGGGACAAGCAAGCTACAAAAATCATGTCTCCATGTCGCATCAACGACACCATGTCGTCGGCGTCTCGATTAAGACTGTCGCTGACGGTGGATTCGTCCAACGCAGGCTCGGAAACGGATGAGCAGCTCCTTCCTCGGCGACCGTCACTTCGTGCCTCTTTCGGCAGTCACCAGCACCAAGACACGGAGACCCAGCAACAGCAACAACCGCACAACCTGCCCACCCTCTCCCACCGCCTGCGCCACGATGCCTCGATCCTCGCCCTCGCCCTCTCGGACAACGCCATCTTCGCCGGCACCCAACGCGGCGAGATCCTCGTCTACTCGCTCGACACGTACGACCGCATCGCCCTGCTCGAAGCCCACAAGAGCAGCGTCCTCGACCTGTGCATCTGCCCCGACGAAAACCTCCTCTTCTCCACCGCCGCCGACCGCATCACAAACGTCTGGGACCTGAACACGTACCAGCACGTCTACTCGCTGTACTCGCGCTACGACACGGGCGATGTCTTTTGCGTCGCCTACTCGTCTCTGCTGCGCACCGTCTACCTCGGCGCCCAGAACACGTCCATCCAGTGGTACGACTTGAAAGAGAAGGACCACAGACCGAAGCCCAAGCTCAACGATCATCCATCACTGAGGGAAGACCCCTTCTTTGATTCGCGGGGGCCCGGTGGTGTCAGGACCCCAAGACCGGCGGATCAGGGTCTTCCTGCGAGGCATGCTGCTGGCGGCGATGTTTTGGAGATTGATCGGGACAACATCAAGCATTTTGCGCATTATGGCTATGTGTATTGTATGATGCTGGCAAAGGGTGTTGTGCCCGATGCTCCGGGCGACCAGGTCTTGATTTCTGCAGGTGGAGATGGCGTTATCAATCTGTGGACTATGGATGCGAATCGTGGCGGTGCTATTGATCTGCTCTACACGCTTGATGATGGCAGAGAGGAAGGCCAGTCCATCTTGTCTCTCGCCATTGATGCCACCTTTCTCTACTCGGGCCGCACTGGTGGTGAGGTCAACGTTTGGGACTTGGAGACCAGGCAGCTTGTCAGGAGCTTGAAGGCTCACAGAGATGACGTCCTGTCAATCTGTATCGGCGGCGGGTATATGTTCTCCGCCGCCGTCACTGGTTATGTCAGGGTGAGTAAACTATCACGTGGTCTATCAAAAACGAGCTAACTTGCAGCAGAAATTCGACCGCCAATACCAGTGCGCTAGCAGACTTCGCGCCCACGAAGGTCAGATCTTGACTTCGGCTTTCACATACCACAAGGGTAAGCCTCTGTACGTGACCGGAGCCAACGACGACACTGTCGCCGTCTGGGATGTCAGCGATTGCATCATGTCTCCTACTGCTGTCAAGAGAACGACCGATGAGCAAATGTTTGACCACCTCAAACGCTTCATCGCCTACCGCACCGTTTCTTCTGATCCCAAGTACAAGGGTGACTGTCGTCGTGGCGCTTCGTATCTGCGTCAAGTCTTCAAGGGCTTTGGTGCTGCCACTGAAATGTTGCCGACTGAAGACGGCTCCAACCCCATCATCCTCGCTCGCTTCAGAGGCAACCCATCTACTGCTGCCACGAGAAAGAAAGTCTTGTTCTACGGTCACTACGATGTCGTTGCTGCCGACAATGAACAAGGCAAATGGATCACCGACCCCTTCGTCATGGAAGGCATTGACGGTTACCTGTACGGAAGAGGCACTTCGGACAACAAGGGTCCAATCATGGCTGCCATTTTTGCCTGCGCCGAACTCATGTCTGAACAAGCCCTTGGCTCGGATGTCATCTTCCTGATTGAAGGTGAAGAAGAAAGTGGCTCACGCGGATTCGCAAACGCTGTCAAACAGCACAAACAGACCATCGGAGATGTTGACTGGATCCTGCTTGCTAACAGTTATTGGCTGGACGACTCGATACCCTGCGTCACCTACGGTCTTCGCGGCGTTATTCACGCCACCGTTCAAGTGGAAAGTGATCACCCTGATTTGCACAGTGGTGTTGATGGAAGTTCGCAGCTTGATGAGCCGTTGAAGGATCTCGTCATGTTGTTGTCCACTCTGACGGGCACGCATGGCAAAGTCAAGATCCCCGAGTTTTATGACCCTATTCCGGAGTTGAGCAAGGAAGAGGAGATTCTCTACGAAGACATCACTCAGGCTCTGGTAGCCAGGAATCCGGATCTTGGTGACCCTCGTGACCTTGCACTTTCTCTTATGCGCCGCTGGCGAGAGGCTTCGTTGACAGTTCATCGCTTCCAGACGTCTGGTCCCGCAAACGCCACAATCATTCCAAGACTCGCACAAGCAGCTCTGTCTCTTCGTCTGGTGCCGAACCAAGAAGCAGACACTGTCGGCGAAGCACTGATCAATTACCTACAGTCAGAATTCAACAAGCTAGGCTCGCACAACCGCATGACAGTCACCATCGACCACCAAGCCGAACCCTGGCTCGGCGACTTTAACAACCAAATCTTCCAAACCCTCGACAAGGCAATCATGGATGTTTGGGGTCCCATCCCCGAAGTTCCCCAACATCGCCGAAAGTCTTCTCTGGCCGTCAGCAAGGAGAACGCGTTGAAGGTGACGATACCCAAAAAGGAAGAAGTGCAAAACACGCATACCTCTAAACCTTCACCCACCACATCATCCGTGCTCGCGAACGGCGGACCCAACACCTCTGCCTTGTCGGACGTCACCAACGACGCCATTTCTCTACCTCTACCTCTTCTCTCGTCTGCGCAAAAGAAACCTCGCACCAAGCCCTTGTATATCCGGGAAGGTGGATCCATCCCCGCAATCAGGTTTTTGGAAAAGGAGTTTGGGGCTCCGGCTGCGCATTTCCCTTGTGGACAGGCGAGTGATTCTGCGCATTTGGATAATGAGCGCTTGAGGTTGACGAACTTGTACAAGAGCAAGGATATATTTAAACGTGTCTTTAGGGATTTGCCTATGAAGTAGTGGGGTTAGTTGATGGTAGAGGAGAGGGAGAAGCGGAGGGGACTCGAACGATTGGATCAGAGGTTTTGCATAGCAGTGAGTGGATACAAGTAACAGGCGTTTGAGGGGTTGAATCCGGCATTGGTAGTGGCAGAAATAGAGATACCCTTTTTTTCTTCTTTTTTTGGTATACAAAAGGTTACGAACGGAAAGATGAGATTACTCTGGATCTTTGTTGATTGTTCTGCTTGCTTGTTTGGAATAGAAGGATCGAAAAAAAGACCCAAAATGCCATCGACGGCGATTTTTGCAGTGGTGAGGCTGATCCCTCTCTGGTATCTGCTGTGGTTCTCTTGTGCCAAAGGGGCTCGATCAGACCATCGCTTTGTCACACTCACGATACGTACACGTTGCCGGGTTATGCATCGTGGCTAAGTCGAGTTTCGTAGCTAGATGGCAGGGGTATGGGAGATGTATGGGAGATGTATTATATGTTAAACAAGATTAGGGAGCAATGCTCTCATATGACTATAAAGCTCTAACCTATAGAGAAACTAAAACGGATAAACATATCTATTAGCAGCCCGAGTGACCCCTCTTTCTTTCTGCAAAAGAAGAAGCAAAAGAAAGACAAACCTCCTAGGGACAGGTGGATGAGCAAAAGAAATTTGGAGTAGCTGGGAATCGAACCCAGAACCTTCTCCACTCAGTAATGCTCAGCAGAGCAATGCTAAGAAGATGTCATACCACTAGACCACAACCCCAATTGTTGAAGCAGTTACGAGCAACACAATATATAATGCGTCACTAGAAGAAGAGGCATGGATCTGCAAAGGGCTTGCATGTGAGAGACCCTGGAAAGCTTGTCGACCCCACCAGCGGTCAAGGCTGTCAAGCTCCTGACACTTTCCCTCAGCATCACACGATCCACATCAACACCCACACGCACAATGGACTTTGCCTACGACCAAATCCAGGAGGAATCGCTCCCCGCGGACCGCTCAGGGCAACAAGCCACCAGCGAGCGCCCACCCACCGACCTCAACGCCGAGTTCCAACAAGCCTTCAAGGCCGTGTCTGCCTCGCCCTGGGGAGCACGTCTGGGCGGCTTCTTTGCCCAAGCGAAAAAGCAAGGAGAGAGTTTATACTCGGATGCGCAAAAGGAATACGCGAGCCGCAGTGAGCAGGCTGCAAAGGTTGCGGGAGAGTTGCAGAAATCGCTGGTCGAGAGCACGAGGAATATGACCATCAACCCCGATGCTGGCGCTGCAAACACGTCCTTTTCAGACCCTACTTTTGCACTACCCGAAGGCACTGCTGCTGCAGAAGCAAAGGGCAAAGACAAGGAAGTGCAGGATACACAGGCAGCAGCACAGGCATCAAGACCCGACTCCCTCCCCGCCGACATTGTCAAAGAAGCCACCTCGCTCGTCTCACTCCTGCGCTCCAAAGCCACGGCCGCAACCGCAAACCTCAACCTCCAAAAGATACAAGCGGCCGAAGACGCAGCAGACGAAGCACTGCTCAAGTTCGGCACGGGCATAAAGTCCTTCCTCCGCGACGCCGTGACCGTAACCGCACCTTCCACCTCGTCCAACAGCACAGAAGTGCTCTTTGAAACAAACGACGCAGAGGGAAAACGTGTCATTCATTCTTCGCGCTTTGATGCCCAGCTGCATGTCATCCATACCTCGGTGCAGAGCTTCACTGCCGACCCCGACAGTGCTGAATACACCGCCTTTGCGAGCGAGTTCGACATATCAGCAAAAACAGACGCCATCGCCGCAGACTTGGAAAAGTACCCAGAGCTGCGGAGGGCCATGGAGAAATTCGTGCCGGAAAAGGTAGAATATACCCTTTTCTGGACGCGCTACTACTTTTTGCGCAACGTGATTCAAGAAGAGGAGGTCAGAAGGAGAGAAGTCCTCAAAGGTATATATCCTCTCAAATCCCCCCCACTGTGTTTCTCAAATGCTGACAAGGCTGTAACAGGAGCAACGCAAACAACACACGAAGACCTCACCTGGGGCTCCGATGATTCAGACGACGAACAAGACTCCAAAACCCCTACCCCCGTCCCTTCTACCACAACTACATCAACACCGCCTGTAAATCCAGCTACATCAACACCGCCTACCGCAAACCCCGCGCAAAAGGAAGAAGATATCAAGTCTGTCTCTTCGTCTGATACCTCGTACGACATCATTCCCAACTCCACCGCCGCCCCCAAAGATGGAAAACCAGAAAAGGTTGCTGTGGAAGGAAAGACGGAAAAGGTCGTTGTGGACAAGAAGGTTGACGAGGAGAGCGATGAGGAGGATTGGGAGTAGATGGTTGACTTTTTGGAGCCTGGACTCGCTTGGTTTGGTTTGGTGTCGGTCTTGGTGTTGGTTGGGTGTTGGTGTTGATGTCGGTGTTACTACCGGTGTTTGTATTGTTTCTCTCCCCCCCTTTTTTTTTTTTCGCTTTCTTGGGTTGATGAGAGGCTGTGGATGGCATGGGTTTGGGGCTTTGGAGTATTGGGGAGGTATGGCTTTGTTAGCTTTTTGTTCTTTTTTCTCAAGTCGCAAGAGGCGATAAGGCAGATGATTATACTTTTTTTTTGTTTTGTTTTTCTTTTTCCCTGGACTAAGATCTGAGACTACGATAACAAATCCAAGCACATGGACATGGTTGAATATTCGCTGCGGGAGACACCATGAATCCACCCGGTCGATTGGAGGTAATCTGACCGTAAGACGCTTCTAGCAGATGGGTATCATGTTTTTTTTTTTGGAATGCGTACTGCGCAAGACATTTAGCCACTTTCGACTCTCTCATATAACTTTTTTTGATCAAAAGAATCATGCACGTGTGCTGTTATATCGTTTGATCGACGGAGTCCATGTGCGCGAGCAGATCTGCTCAAGGCCCAAGGGTTGCATGGGATATATGCTGTCTGGTCTCGCGGTACGTACGCCGACATTTGCAGGGAAAAGGCACCTGATTGGGTTGTTACGGGAAAAGCACCTGGCTGGGTTGTTGGATGCATGTGTGATGGAGTTGGAGAGATCGAGGCAAAGATGCTGACGCTGTACGTTTGAGGCAACAATGTTGATGTTTATTGTGATGGTGATGCTGCTGCTGCTGCTATTCGATGCTGATTAATGCTGTTTGGTGAAGCAAAGATGCTGATGCTGTTCAATGCTGATGTTAACGCTGATACTGTTTGATGCTTTTGCTGATCATGTTGCTGATGCTGACTCTAATGCTGACTCTAATGCTATACACTTGATGCTGGTTAACGCTGACTAATGCTGTTTGATGCTATGCCATATACTGGTGCACAATGCTTCTTTCTCTTCTTTCTATCCTCTCCTCCCTTTTCTCCTCTCTTCTTCTCTCTTCTCCCTTGCGCAACAGAGTCCTCAATCACATACTCAATCACTCTCTTCCAAGATCGAAGGAAGCTGGAGGAATTGATACGCTACGCTAATGCTATTTAAGGCTATACACTTGATGCAAAGATACTCCTTTCTCTTCTCTCCTCTCTCTTCTCTTCTCTCTTCTCCATTTAACGGCGTAATAGAGTCCCTACTCACGAACTCGGATCCAGACTCGGACTGGGACTCTCCCTTCCGAGCGGACTCCTAGGAATCCCTTCCTTCTTCCTCAAGACGCCTTTTCTGCTCTTGTGGTCAGGTGTCCCCAAGCCCCTCGCCGGACTCAAACTTCCTCTATCCCCTCTGACTAGCGGTGAAGGACTAGACGGCATACTAGAACTACTCCTGTTGCCAGAAAAGTAACCAGGGTACTCGATACTCTGCCTCACCCCCTGACCCTGACCCATACCCTCCCACCCTAACCCCTCACTAGCCTCCCTAAACCCCCTCTGATACTCCGTCTCTGCCTCTGCACTTCCACGAGCAGGCGTATTCCCACTCCTCGGATGCTGCAGATACTCCTCTCCCCGTCTCTTGATCGGACTCTCGTCATAAGGATCAAAGCCCACGCGTCTTCTGGCATCCCTGCGCACGCGTTGGCGGTACTCGGCATTGGAGCCCGCGCCGGTGGTTGCGCTGTCTTCGAGGAAGAAGTTGAGGAGTTCATCTTCGATGGTGAGGTGTGAAGATTGGCGGAATTGTTGGAGGGCGGTTAGGCGGATGAGCATTTCGAGGAGGGAGAGCGAGGTGCGGATGGTGGTTTGTGGGGATGTGGGAGTGGGTGGGGGCAAGAGTTGTTGGTTTGAAGGCGTGTTTGGGGCTGGCGAGGAGAATGAGGGGTGCAGGTTTAGGGAAGAGAAGCCGTTGGTGAGGTCGGGGTCTAGAGAGGTTTGACGTTGCTTGGGTGTGGTGATGGGGTCGGGTGTTGATGTTTCTTCTTCTTCGTCTTCGTCGTCCGAGGGTGCTTCTTCGGTGTAGACCTCAAAGGCTATCCATTCCGGGTCCAGATCTGGAGGGAGCCGCCAGTAAGCATCAGCATCTTGTCGTAGTGTAGTTTCCCTCTCTTCGGTTTGAGGTTGTGGTGTCGAGTCTCGCAGGATCTGCGCATTGATTTGTGCTTGTTCGTCTAGGTCTGTGTCGTCACTCTCTCGAGTCTGCGGCCGCTCGTCTTCTTCGTCGTCATAGTAGTCTTGGTCTTCGGTGTATCGCCTCTCCATCATGCGTCTTGGTGGCTCTGCATGGATATCACGTTTGAGAAGGAGAATGGGGTTATTAGTCTCGCCCTCAGAGCCAATGTTGAGAATCTTGCCGGTATCCGCGTAGAATATCTTGGAGATTTCATGAATAGGAATGACGTCTCGGATGCCTGCAAGAGCGACTTCTTCGAACGGACCAGGTTGGGGTTCGTCCTCCTCGAAAGTGTGTACTCTGTCGTCATCCAGGTCTTCGATAACCACCAGCTGATACGCATACTCAACCGATGAGTTGTCAGAAGGCAGTTCCTTGGGAAAGTAGCGTGCACCACTCGGAGTCGTCAGGTTTCCAGGCAGATTGTACAGACTGTCCAATGGAACGCGCACCAGCTTGACTCTGGCTTTGTGGATGACCTCCTTCCAAGTAGCTTCTCGGGCAGTTTCCTCGTCATGCGGTCTGTTGGTGTGACTGGCAAAGAGCATGTAGACCGAGAGAGTGTAGACCGGACCGACTTGAACGTTCTGTCCAGGAGCTGCAGTGTACTGTGAGTCGGCTGCCGTGAGAAAAGTGCTGGCCTGCAACAAACGAGATGGCGAGACTGTAGCCGGCAGATTTGTAGACAAGTTGACTCCAGAAGTAGTGATGGCGAGGTTGATCAGTGGCACGGCGTCTTCGATGCGAGCGAGCAAGTTCTTGACATCCGAAACGATGAGTTGCAACTCCAGTTCATTCTGCTCCTTTGACTTTGCTCGTGAACTGTTCCGCCGGTAGAGCTCTTCCTCGTTGGCGGCGTTTGCAAGACGGATGCCGAGAGCCTGAATCTCCCAGCGCAAGTCTTTGGTCAAAGTAACAGCAGACTCCAGAGAAGTATTTCCACGAGCCGCAATCAACTCTATCATATCGATGGCCGGTGAGATGATTCTGATCTTGCTCTCCAGTCGGACTTGGAGGTTTAGCAGTTCTTCCCGCTTTCCCCCTCTCGGCGCCGTTTTGACCAGTCTTGTGCATTGTCGTATGGCATATGTGCTTGTGATGGCTATGCCTGAACGGATGGCATAGTTCATAGCCTGCTGGGTGACTTTGGCTAGGAGGATGTCCATGATTGCTGCAGTGAAGGTGGTCGTCTGTCAGGTGAAAGACTTGGACTGCAGTAGTCGGACTTTGAGATATCAAAGTAATTAGCAAAATCCGAGATCAGGCTGCAATGGCGTTTGTTTCACGCCGAAAAGGTGTTTGTTTCAAGTGTTTACCCTGACGTCGTCATTGGCTTTTGCGCCTGCGGCCGCGGCTCGGCCCGCAGCTGTGCATTTATGCAGACCGGCGCGTGCAAATTGATGTCTTCTCCTGGTCGCGTCTCCTTGGTCGCACCTTCCATTCCACGCGACTCGCAGTGGCAAAACACCTCGCAATCGCCAAACCCACGCGTCCCATGCGCCGAGTCAACCGAACATGATAGTGGAAACCTCGACCTGTCTTGCGCAACCCCCCGATACAGGCCCGTCATGGTGCTCTGTCGCATCCGATTGAACTGCCTGGACCACTACCAAGCCTATCCTGGACCCCTCGATCCTCCGCTATGGGGCGACCCTTCGTTGTTGTCGCAGAAGAATCTCCCTCAAGTTCCTGTAGTAAGAGTGTTCGGCGCAACCGAGACTGGCCAGAAAGTCTGTCTACACATCCACGGCGCATTCCCGTACCTATACATCGCATACATCGGTCCCCTCGATCGCATCTCTGTCGACGACTATATCGCAGCCCTCCGGCTATCCATCGACCATGCCCTCGCAGTATCGTATAGAAGAAACACGGCAGACGCCAAAGCCGTCTTTGTCGCTCACATCAGCCTTGTCAAAGGTGTCCCGTACTTTGGCTATCATGTCGGCTACAAGTACTTTCTGAAGGTCTACCTTCTCAACCCTTCCAACATGACTCGCTTGTCCGATCTGCTCCACCAGGGCGCCATCTTGAAGCAAGTCTTTCAACCCTACGAGAGCCATCTGCAGTTTCTTGCTCAATGGATGTGCGACTTCAACTTGTACGGCTGCAACTACATCGACACGGACAATCCCTTCTTCCGTGATCCAGTTCCTGATGTGGCAGATCTTGTCAACCCTTACCACGAATGGCACGACAGGTCCATTCCCGACTCGCAACGTCTACATCCAGACCAGTTCCAGCGCCAGAGTCACTGCAGTGTCGAGATAGACATTCGCGTACAAGACATCTTGAATAGACACGAAGTCAAAGACAGGTCGTTACACCATGACTTTGTAGAACGTCTCAACCATCTGGCACCAGAAGAGAAATTCGTACAATCTATGGCTGGTTTGTGGAGGGATGAAACCATCAGGCGAAAGAAGCGCATGGGCATCACAGATCCCAGCAGTAGTCCGTTTCCGCCCGAAGTCCTCGTCTCAATGTCGCATGATCCAAGGAATACTGAAAATGGTGGCTGGATACACGAGGAAGAGTTTCGGAAACTTGTTGAAGAGCTTGCCAAGGACGAACGAGAGAGGATGGGTGGGGATGCTCCTTCGTTCGATAGCTTTGTCAAGCCTCGCGAGGAAGAGTCTCCAGTACTGACTACCCTTGAAAGCGTTGAAGAGCTCTTCCACGAAAAGTGGCAGATCATCTCAGCCGATAAGACCAAGAACCTCACGCAAAAGCTCGAAGAGAGTTTCGGGTTTGGCGATGCGCTTGTGGATGAGTCCAGTATCCTGCAGCTGATGTCAGACGAGCAGTCGTATGAGTCTGACGAGGAGCTCGCACGCGAAATTGCCTTGACTCAGGGTCAACAACCCAACGGAGATGCTGCACCGGATGTTGAAGCTGATGACGAAACTCGTCCCGATGGCGATGAATATGCCCGACAGTTTCTTGACCCTTTGGACTCCATGTCTGCAGCAACTTTTCCTCGAACTTTCCAGCCGAAGAACGATGAACAGCCACCTGCCCCTGCACCAATAGCACCAGTTGTCGAATCTCAATATGGCAAGAAGCGCCAGCTAGTCGATGGGGAGGCGTCTGTCAAGCGCCGAAAAGTGGTTGGATTCACGGAGAATCCTCAAGACCCTCCAGCTCGTGAGGCCGCACAACCCAGACGCAAAAATTTCAAAGTCAAGGATTGTGTGACCGCTTCCCAGATCATGGCGAGTGTCGAAGTCGATCAGGAAAGTGACTTGATACATGACCTTCCTCCCGCCTCCACACAATTGTCGAATAGCCAGAGAAATAGCAAGAGGAGAATCTCACAGTCTTATCCGGCCGTGAAGAATCCCCATGACCCTGACACTATGCTGCGTCTCAGCCAGAGAAACCCGATCACCCCAGCTAAATCAAGCCAGTACCAGCATCATAACCTTTCTTCCTCGTCCTGGAGTAAATCGAAGTACACAGCAAACGCCACTCCATCGAAGCATGCTATAATCTCCCCAGCTGCGAGGAAGCTAGCAAGCAGCTATTGCAAAAGCTTTGGAGAAGGCGTTAATGGCGTTGTCATTCTTGGTCAGATGCCACCCAAACGAGGAGAAGTCTCAGCTACAATGATTGATCACGGAGTACCACCGGTTATCTACCAAGATGCATACTACAGCGACGAACAAGACGTGCCCGAGCGTTCCAGAGAGTATGCTGGTCAGGAGTTCAAGCTTGAGAGTAACACTGTCCCTTTTCTGCCCGATTTCAATCCTACTGGCGTGTCAGATGCTTCAAGAGGAGCTAAGGTTCCAGTCGTTCTCGACAAAGCAAAAGAAGAGCTCGAACATCAAGCCCGGCGGAGAGACTGCTTCCTCCAGCGATGGGAGATTGAAGCTCGCCCTCCATCTTTCTCAGAAGTACAGAACTGGCTTCGCGCGAAGTGTCCTACTGTTGAGGATGTTCCCGAAGAAGACGATGGCGAAGTTGATCATCCTCCTTCCCAGCAAGACTTTCTCAAACGAGCCAAGCCAATGCTGTCGCAGATCGAAGGTCCGACCCAGAGGAACAAACATGGCTTCAAGTTCTCTCAAAAGAAGAAATCGACAAGCGTGCAACATGAAGTACAGTACATGTCTATCATGAGTCTTGAAGTACACGTCAATTCCAGAGATGATCTCGCTCCCGACCCTGAGCACGATGAAGTTTCCTGCATTGTCTGGTCTTTGAAGGCTAACGATACTGGCCTTGTCGGCAATGCCGGACATGATGATAAATATGTGGGAGTCATCGTGCTGTCTACCGAAGGAGATCTGACCGAACGGATGCGAAAGTCAGTCGGTGTAGATGTCGAGGAAGAGGACAACGAGCTGGATGTTCTGAACCGACTAGTTGATATCGTTCGCGAATATGATCCGGATATCCTCACAGGTTATGAAGTACACAACTCGTCATGGGGATACCTCATTGAACGGGCTCGCCTGCAGTACGATTTTAACTTGTGCGAAGAACTCTCTCGTGTCAAGTCTCAGTCTCATAGTCGCTTCGGCAAAGACGCTGACAAATGGGGCTTTGAGCATACTTCGACAATCCGCATCACTGGCAGACACATGATCAACATCTGGCGTGCTATGAGAGGCGAACTCAACTTGCTGCAGTACACCATGGAGAATGTTGTGTTCCATCTCTTACACAAGCGTATCCCCCACTACTCGTTCGCGGACTTGACAACATGGTACAAGAGCTCGAAACCTCGAGATCTGGCCAAGGCGTTGGACCACTTTATAACCCGTGTTCAACTTGATTTGGAGATTCTCGATGCGAATGAGCTCGTGCCTCGCACGTCTGAACAAGCTCGGTTACTTGGTGTAGACTTTTTCAGCGTTTTTAGTCGAGGTTCGCAGTTCAAAGTCGAATCACTCATGTTCCGCATCGCCAAACCGGAGTCTTTTGTCCTTGTCTCCCCCAGTCGAAAGCAAGTTGGCCAGCAGAATGCTCTTGAATGTTTGCCGCTTGTTATGGAGCCACAAAGTGCTTTCTACAACAGTCCACTGCTTGTACTTGACTTTCAAAGTCTGTATCCAAGTGTCATGATTGCCTACAATTATTGCTACTCCACATGTCTTGGTCGCATCACTCCCTGGCGGGGTCAAAACAAGATGGGCTTCACAGACTTCAAGCGCGACCCAGGCCTGCTTGATCTCGTCAAGGACAAGCTGAACATTTCTCCAAACGGCATGATGTACGTCAAGCCAGAGATGCGCAAGTCCCTGCTCGCCAAAATGTTAGGCGAGATCTTGGAGACGAGAGTCATGGTCAAGTCAGGCATGAAAGTGGACAAGGATGACAAAACACTACAACAACTACTCAACAACAGGCAACTCGCCCTGAAGTTGATTGCAAACGTGACTTACGGCTACACATCCGCATCTTTCTCCGGCCGTATGCCGTGTTCAGAAATCGCAGACTCTATCGTCCAAACCGGCAGGGAAACACTAGAAAAAGCTATTGCTCTCATTCACTCAGTCTCAAAATGGGGCGCTGAAGTCGTCTACGGAGACACGGATTCCCTATTCGTCTACCTCAAAGGCCGCAGTCGAGAAGAAGCCTTTGTCATCGGCGACGAGATCGCAAAAGCCGTCACCGACCTCAACCCTCGCCCTATAAAGCTGAAATTCGAAAAAGTATACCATCCCTGCGTGCTGCTTGCCAAAAAACGCTACGTAGGCTTCAAGTACGAACATCCTTCTCAGAAGGAACCAGACTTCGACGCCAAAGGCATAGAAACAGTACGCAGAGATGGCACACCCGCCGAGCAAAAAATCGAGGAAAAGGCATTGAAGCTACTATTTCGGACGCAAGATCTGTCGCAAGTGAAGCGATACTTTCAATCCCAATGCCACAAAATCATGACTGGCAAATTTAGCATCCAGGATTTCTGCTTCGCAAGGGAAGTCAAATTGGGCACTTACTCCGACAAAGGACCTGCTCCCCCTGGTGCTCTGATAGCCAGTAAACGCATGCTCAAGGATGCGCGCCAGGAACCTCAGTATGGCGAAAGAGTGCCATACGTAGTCATCGCCGGCGGCCCTGGCGCAAGACTCTTCGAACGCTGCGTAGAGCCCGAACGCCTCCTTTTCGACGAACACGCAGAACTAGACGCCGAATACTACATCAGCAAAAATCTCATCCCACCACTCGAACGCATATTCAACCTCGTAGGCGCAAATGTAAGGGCATGGTACGACGAAATGCCCAAAGTCCAACGGATACGCAATCTCGGTGCCGCAGGTGCCGGCACCAGCAAAGGCATCCACAAAACCATGGAGTCGTACATGCAGCTTTCCACCTGCGTGGTTTGCCGCGTAAAGTTGTCACCTCCTGCTCCAGGTACAGTGGCACTTCCCCTCTGCGCTACCTGTGCTGCAACACCTTCCCTCACTCTCCTTGCTCTGCGCAACAAACTCCGCGCTGCCTACGCGAAAAAGGCGGATATGGATGCAGTGTGCAGGAGCTGTGCGAATGTGCCTAGCGGCGATGAAGTCAAGTGCGACAGTAGAGATTGTCCGGTCTTTTACTCCAGGGTCAAAGCTACGGCCAAGTGGGGTGTTGAGAGGCAGAGGTTGGAGGGTGTTGTGGAGGCTGTGGAACGGGCTGAGGAGAAGAAGGTTAGGGATATGTTTGAGTGGTGAATGGAAGCATAGATGATTGTACGAGGACCAAGCCCGCGTAACCTTTACAAGAGAGATTCCAGGTGTTTCCTTCGATTGCTCTGAATACTTGTAGCCTCCGGGGCTGGAAAGGAATAAGGATCCGAAGAAACTTGGAAGCAAGTCGAGTCACAATTGAAACATGCTACATACTACCTGAGTCTCGCCAACTTGAGTATATCATGCCTGTAGAAAAACTCCCTATTCCTCTTCCCCAAAACATACATCGGAACCCCCAACAAACAAATCCCGACCTCAATACTCCCAAAGATAACAAACATCCTCTGGAACCCCCTCTCCAAGACCCACTGATACGCATAGTAAGCCAGCACAAACGAAAACAAATTCTTGAATATGATCAAGCAGGTAAAAGTCTCAATGGCGATATCCCGATACGCGTCGAGGAGATACTGGGCAGAGGCCGTAGCACCCATGACCATGGAAATGGTGATGCAGGCGAGAAACACTTCGATGACCATCCAGCCGTATTTCTCGATATCCGAGGCCGCGATGCCGAAACCGTAGAGACCGATGCCGGAGAACAGGAGCGTGGGTATCACGAGCGCGATGCGGAATTCTGGCTCGTATTGGCCGCCGTTGCGGAGGATCAGGAACCGTGTAACGAGTTCTGTGTATATGCCTGCGAGCACGAGACCGATCACCGAGCCGACGAAAGCGGCGGTGTACATTTTTCCTGCTTGCTCTTCGGTGAAGAAGAGAGGGGGGCCGAGGAATATCAGGGCGAGGATCACGCCGACGATGACGGTCCAGCCGATGATGACGCCTTGCATTAAACAGCCCCATACCACTGCCGGTTGCAGAAACAGGGGGAAAGGGCGAAAGAGAAGCTTCAAAAAGCTTTCGTCTGTTTTGCGGCCACTGAAGGGGGCGAGACGGTGCAGGAAGGTGTGTTTGGATGGTGGGGGAATGGGGTCGTGGAAAGGGACTGGCCCGACGTTGATGTCGATTTGAAGGTAGCGGGGTCGTTGGTAGGTTGTTTCGGGCAGGAAGAGGAAGAGCAGGACGAAGCCGGCGCCCATGAAGATGGAGAGGAAGTAGAAGGACCATTGCCAGCCTAGGGAGCTGCTGGATGTTATGAAACCGACTGGTGTGCTGGTTAGTGGGTGTTTCGTTGGATAGAGGTGGTGATACACGTACCGCAGACTGGGGTCAAAAACGCAGCACCGAATAAGCAGACGTTGGTGAATGCCATGCGGAAACCTCGTTCGTGGACGAAGTACAAATCTCCAACCACATCGTTGACCAGCGACTCAAAAGGCGCAAGTGCAATTCCTTGGACGATTCTCGCCCAGATGAGACTCTTGTAGTTCAAACTCTTTTGCGTCGAGCCACCCCAAGCCGATGAGGCGACCATGAGCAGAGCACCCACGAGGAAGACATGTCGTTTTCCCCACACCCTGGCCAGCGGAACAAAAAGCCAACTAGCAACACCGACACCGCAGAGGTGATATGCAGTAAGTAGTGCAGCTTCCTGAAACTTGACTCCGAAGACAACGGCCAGAACGACCGAGTTGGCAGCGACCAACGGCGACGCTGTTGTTGCAATGGCGGCGACGACACAAAGAAGCAACAGCATCAGATCTCGCTGCCATAACGGCCAGTTCTGTAGATGCTGTTAGCTAATTTCCTGCAGTGGTGTTTCCGATAGGCGTACCAGAGGATCGTTCGGATCTTCACTCGGTTGAGGTACAAGGATGATGTTGCCAGTCTTGTCTCGTTTCAACGTCGGGTCGCGTTTCCATTCTTGATCCAACACATTCGCCGTTCCTGGTACTTTTTTTGCTCTGGGTTCGAGGATCCCTAGAGGCATGATGTTATCGACATGGAGATATGACTCGTTGTGAAAAAGCAGCGGAAGTCACTTGTGGTTGTTGAGGAACACTTGAAGAGTAACTGTGGGTGGAACACAACAAGCGATGAAGCAAGGGGTGAGAAGGCATGCTTAGGAGACTGGAGGTATGCTACCAGGTAATCGCACGGCCACGTGTGGCGAACAAAGCGACGGATCACGGTCGGAATGCAACCTCTGACGCTGCGGGGGGCTTGTGACAAAGAAAGCCTACCAATGCGGCAATGAACGAGGGGATATGGTCATCAATCCGGTAGTGGTCGAGCATACAAGCAGGACGACGCGAGAGGTTACCTCACGGAGACTGTTTTGCTGCGGGTATAGAGCGACTGTAGTTGTTTATCTAGTATTGTGCCTAGGGTGTGTGAGCCCAGCACAAAAACATCTTAGGAAGCGATTGGAAACGTACGTAGAACAGATCGAGAGTCAGAAAATCACCTAGCAATCTCAACCGGTAGTACCTTAGAAGTCAAGACTGCCTATTCTGAGCAACATGGGATAGCTACCCCTTCAAGATGGACTGCATCCTGGTAGCCGACGAGTAAACAATAGAGCTTTGCCAGGGTTGTGGCGGCAGGCACGTTGGACCATGTTACTACTTCGTAACTCGGTATGATTTGTTTGACCAAGCCAGTTTTGACATGCGTCTTCACCGCACTCTCGAGCATTGATCGTGGACGTTTGAAAAGATGCCGGAGCATGCTGCGATAGCTATCGTCGGGAATATGCGGCCTATTGCCGGGCGGTCAGTAGTGGGGATACTTCCCACCAGCCGCCTCGCTATCCCTCGTCTTGACCACAGATCACTCGTCATGGAAAATTGTCAGATGCGAAGAACATGGCACTGAGAGAATGCGACTCTATCACCGGTCGTCATGCGACCGGTCAGTGTACTGATGAGAGGCTGAGCTGGACGCTAGCTGTCTGCCTGCGCAATCGTCTGATTGACGCTTCAAGGATTGCGAATTATTGCGGAACACCGTCGGATCCTGCTTATCGGCGAGTTTGGTCGATTATATGCCCAGCCTGTATTAATCCAGGGCAATGTTTGCTCTGGCGATACGGCTACGTTCTCAGGATGTACACGGAACCGGTCAAGCAATAACATGCTCAGCCTTGGCCTCATGCAAGCCATGCTAGGCACAGCTCCAGCCTCCTGCTGGAGTCTATAAGGCGCCTCAATCCGGTATCTCGCTCATGTCGCTTTCGCACACACAAGACAAGCACATCATCTAGGCCGGACCGTCGTTCATCATGGTCCCAATACACCAGAGAACCGATCATACCCCTCCATCTCCTCCCTCGGCTCCATACGCTGGAAGGCGTGATCCCGAGATAACTTGGTTTCTCGCTGAGCCTTTGGGCAGCCAGACAGTGGACGAAACCTTCTGCGAAGAACAAGACATCGAACCTGCATCTGAGCCACAACTTCATCATGAATGGCTTCCCCTCACGTTGAGGCCATCTTATCTAACGTTTCTTGCTTGTATTTCTTTCTGCCTGAGCGCTATCATTTTTTATCTTACAGCGAAGTCATCTAAAAATCATGGCATTTGTGATGACGACAACTCAGCCATGACTTTCTTCAGTTGGAGATTCTTACCAACATTAATTGCTACCATTTACTCACTGCTCGTGGCCACCATGGTCAACGATGTGCGCAGAACGGAGGTCTTTGCACGGCTGTCGAAACCGAGAGGTGCAACTGCAGCACACACCATATGCATGCCGACAAGATCATGGTGGAATGATCTTTCCGATGCCTGGAGCAAATCAAGAGATAGCGGAAACCGCAGTTGGGCTTTGTTGTCTGCTTCTATATCCAATCTCTTAGCCCTCCTTGTGATTTCACCCTTATCAGCAATCTATCTGTTCCCAGCAGACTCTCAGTTCACGGAATCGAGGACATTCAACAGAGCACAACCAGTTCAAGATCTTACCACAACTCCAGCCACATCCGAGATGATCACATTTCGAACAACCATTGCGACAGGGCTTAATCAAACTACTTCTGTTTGGGTGTCAACCGAGTACGTAATTGTTCCTTTCTGGCCTGGGAACCTCCCTAACCCCCCTCTGGATGCTTTGTTCATTGGAACCTCTGCCCAAAACTGGTCAAGTCGGACTACAGTATACCAGGCTGAACTGAATTGCGTCCCAATGTCACTCGTCCAGACCGGGAATGTCACTTATGTGGGACCACTCACGTCTAACATGACTAAAGCACCTAGGAATCTCACGTTGAGGGCCACTTCCGACGATGGATGCTCGGTCGTCTTCTCTGGTGTCCCTGGTATCAACAAAGTATTGAAGAACAGCGGCGGCTGGTGGGCGCCTTCACCATATGCGAGTCTCTCTCAAGGTCTCGAAACGAACAACGTGAATCTATCTGCTTGTGGAGATCGCAGTATGTTGCTTGTTGGCCTCGCGAGGAATATGGTGACGGACAACTGTCTGGGGTATTGTTATGATGAAGAGACTCCGTCCTTTGATACAAAGATACAGCTCTGTTCGAGTCAATACTTCTCGGGCTTGGTCGACGCAACTGTGATGGTTAACCAAAGCTCAACGATGGTTGACTTCGATGCCGAGAGCTATAGAAACAGTCGCAAGCCGCTTCCTGAAGCTGTCTACAACTATTCCCTGATGGAGAGCGCGTTCTTCAGTTCCAGCTGGTCAGCCAAATATGGACGCAATGACGGCGATCTTTACAACAATGGTGAAGAACCTTGGTATGGCGGTCCTTTGACAGCCATCGCCGCTGGTCCAACATACAACATGGATCCCCACAAGTTATACAACAGTACGAATTTATTGTCGGACGCCACAGGTTTGCTTCAGCAATTCTTTGGCGAGACGCTTCTTGCGGAATGGAAGCAAGACACAGCTAAAGATTTGGATACCTTCGATGCCATGATTATCACCTCCAGGTCGAGAATTGTAGCCAACAAAGGTATAGGGTCCTCCCTAGGAATCTTGCTCCTTCTCTCGGGGTTTCTGATCTCCTATGCTTTCTACACAACGCGGTTGTCCCAAAGACCTCTTGGTCTGTACCAAGATCCCGGAAAGATAGAAGCTGCTGCTGCGTTACTTCTTGGAGATTCCCGAATAAGGGAAAAGCTTCATGGCACTGATCTATTGTCACCAAAGTGCATGTCATTGACGCTTGATGGCTGTGTGTTCGGTATAGCCGAAGGGACATTGGCGATCTTGGACCAATCCGATGATCGTTCGCGTGATGGTACGTGTAAGCTTGCCTCCAGAAATGACCATTACAGCTTACGCAAGCCCAGATAAAGTACTCTCAAGCACCCTCCCACCAACCGGTGATCCGCGACCAGCAGTCCTCAAGCTTCGAGTGGGGATCTCATTAGCATGCCTCCTAGTGCTCATGTTCGTGGGCCTTGCAGTGCTGTACAGCCTATCTCTCGAAACAGGACTGTATCAGGCATCTTTTCTCTATCAGATCCACATAGACGTTGCTCAGACTTCTGCAACGCTTGCCCCATATTCAATCATCCCAACCTTCTTGGCTATCGGTGCCAAACTGTGGTTTGCAACAGCTGGCAATACTGTTCAAAGATACCAACCTTTTGTTGCGATGGTCAAAAGGCCAACCGAGCTATCCAGATCTGTGTCGGTAGAGTATCTGAACACACCCACCGCATTGGTATTCTGGAAGGCTTTAAGATGTTCACACTGGCTACTTGCGTTGGTAGGTGCTGGAGCTTTCGCCAGCGAAGCATGTACGTTCCAAAAAGCCCTCTCAAAAGTTTTGACATGCTAACATCCGAAGTCACCGTAAGCATGTCTGCTCTCTGGTACAGAGAATCGCGGCACGTTGGTCGAGTACTTGAAGCAACTACACCTCTCATTCTTCGGACCAAGCCAAGCGTACATAGTAGGTCATGGGATGATGGTTCCGTCCACCTTCTGAGCCCAAACGAGACACGGGCTCTGTTCATACCTGATCTATACGATACCTCATTGCAGAGCTGGCTATACGGCGCTACCATTGAGATCACACAATCAGCGGCTACACCAGCGTGGAGTAAGGATGTCTGGAGTTTCTTGCCACGCAATTTGTCGAATAGCGAGGATATAGAGATGCTGTTGAATGGTGAAGCATATGGTCGCAATGTCACTATACCGACAACCGCCATAAAAGCTAGCCTTGTTTGCCGTCCTCAAACCTACCCAGCCGACTCGTCTCTCTGGCTTGACAAGATCGATTTCCAGCCTTCGGCACGAGACATCAAGACTGGAAACCCTTTGTGGAACGAAACGAACAGTCCACCTGGTCTCGACTATGGCTACATCTTGAAGAACCTGACCGATGCGACAGTCAACTTGGAGTTGATCAACTGCTGTGCCAACGAAACCTCAGAAGGCGTCGGAAGTGCTACTGTTGGCTATTGGTCGAATGCGAACGGACCAGAGTTAACTTCCACTTGGATCGATGGCTATCCAGTTGATGGTCTTTTTACACCATACTATACAGAGAACAATGATCTCGGTCCTCCACCACCAGAAGCCACGAAAAACGTCGTCTTTATCAACGGGCCCATCAAACCTGAGCTATTCGTCTGGCAAGAACCTCCCAGGATGGCGGCTATCAGTTGTGAACCACTCATTGAAGAAGCGGAGGCAATGGTTACGGTCGAGATCAAGACAGGCCTGGTCAGAGACTATGAGATAGTCAGCACGCTGCGAAACGCTACTGGAGCCTGGGAATATCCCTATACCCAAGAGAACCTTACATCGAAAAGCTGGACATTAGATTCTGATGGTAACCGACTGGACTTTACAGAAGGTTATGTCAACGTCAATGTCAGGTGAGTTCAGAGTGCTGGTGTTGGTCGTTGTAAGTCATGGCCTTTGCTAACTCTCGTAAAGCTGGGGTTACATCTTTTGGGACACACTCATCAACTCGGGTCAACAAGGCGAATGGTTTCGCTTCCAAGACAGAGGTCTCAATGTTGATTTGATGTCTTACTCCATGTTACACCTTGCCAACAACGATCAACAAGCTCTTTTCGATCCCAAGACACTTATGGAAGCAGCCAATCAGACTTTCGGCATATTTTTCAAGCACTTTGCATGCTTCAATGTCAGCGAAAAGTTAGGAGGTTATGTCTATGACCTACCATACCGTGATACACGGACAGGCGAATGGCCAGAAGCCTTTCGTCCAGTCAATGCAACCCTCAGCACACCGATTGAAGAATTGCGCATGTCGTCAGCCGCTGCAATACTGAGCATGTCAATCCTGGCGTTCTTGATCATCATAACGGTTATCATGTACACTACCAACCGCGATGAATACAAAGCAATTCCAAGAGACGTGGATACTTTGGCTAGCACACTCGGCTGGGTCTATGCTAGCAAGAGACTGCTTGCATGGACTGCGATTGCTCCGCAGAGTGAACCTTGGTACAGGATGTTGTTCTCGAGGCAAACCCCATTCGCAACACAGCACAGAGCAAGAATGGGCCCCTTCAGGGATTCTGACGGTCATGAGCGTTGGGGTATTGAACTGGCAAACGAGGACTCGACCGAGACCGTATACAATGGAAAGGGAGAAGATGGCACGCAAGGTGCAGCGTCTGCTGGTGAATGGGTAGAGCTGCACGAGACAAAGCATCTGGACACCAAGTACAGCAGAGAAAACATAGGTCTGAGTGTTCACGAGAGGTTGCTGGACTCTTCTGACGCCGATATAGAGGCGGTTGGTGGTGCGGAAGAGTTATCAGAAAACCTTGAGTACGACAAGATATCAACGATCGGCGGGTCGGCAGACATGCAGAATAGGGACTAGAGCTTATGAGGAAAGTATAGAAGACTTCAGCTTACTTGACGCGAGATTGTCTATCGTGTTCGTGAATACTCGATTAGTGGACCAGGACTCGTTTAGAAGACCTTGCCTGTAGATAGGGCAGATTCTTCGAGAAGTGTGGAACGTATGGTCTGTAACTCGTCGAGACTCAGCCCAACGCCCAGCAAATACCCTTCCACTCCGCCGGATTCAGCTCGCAAGTACTCTTTGACGAGCCCAGCATACTCGGTCCAACAATCGGTCCAACCATCACACGCTTTCAATGTTCCATCCTCCTTCAGCTCCTGTTCATGGAGCCTGCAGACCTTATCAGCTCTCGTAACATTTTTGTCAACACCTAGCAACAACAAAATTAAACATATAACCAAAGGCGTAACCATAACTCCACAATGATCCATAATCACAATCGGATATGCAGCAGGAGTAGCAAGAATCTTGAACAAAGCTTTGATCTCATGCTGTGACTGATCAATAACCGTTCTTTCGACAAACCCGCGCTTTCGGGTCAGAGCAGTACGCATCACTTTCTTGTTGCGTGTTTCGTTACGTTTGTGGGATGTGAAGAGACTCGATAGATCTTGCTTCCAGCTTGTGGTTTTGCTGTAGACGCGGATCCAGAATTCTTGGCTGTCCAGGCGGATGTGGTGAATGTTAATGCCATTGATGTTAGTTTCTTCGATGTTGTCTGGGGACTGGTTGATACTGTGATGGCTGGAGGAGTTGGTGTGTTCGTATGGCCATCTACCAAGCGTCAGCATACTCGAGGGCTGTCATGATTTGGAAGGTGATACTCACTTGCCACGCAGATCTATAACAGAGCGTATCTTGTACTTATCGGGGAGTATGGGCAGGCCATCCGAGCTTGCGTCATCTAATAGATGTTAGCACTAGCTTTACGAATCACAGAGTGCAGTAATTACGTGTACGGGCGCTGCGGAAAAGAAGGCCAGACTTGATCGCTGTGCCAGAACTGGCAAGATCGCAAAAGCTGGGAACGTTAAGCCGGCGCACTGCTTTGTCGTGTTGATGGAAGACCATTTTTGAGAAGTATTGGCGATATATCCTGTTGCATCAGTTACGTTGAATCCTTGCAGCAACTTTATGCGTCAAAGAACGATCGCGTTCACTTTTAGAGTCATATCGATGTGACGCATCGCTGGAAGAACTTGTTTTGATGCATGCTGAGCTCTAAAAAGACTACCTGAAAAAGAGGGGTGCTGTGAGTTCATTTGAGCGTGATCGCGGGGTAGCGTCCGATGAAGCTGGTTTGGCGAGGCGAATGGCATCTTTTCCTATTGGGTGTAAATCCCAGTTGAATCAAGTACCGTATGAACTTTGCATAATTCGTGTTGGTACCATTCTATGAATCACAGAACCGGCCTGCAGCTTTGTGATGTTCAATAGCGACGCGCACTCCGTAGCTGCGGTTTGATTGTAGGTATCAGACATCAACCAGCCATCCTTGCTTCTCAGATGACTTCGAGTCGGAGCGCAGGATATCCCTTAGGGCCTGAAGTTCAGACAGGCCGAGGCCGACACTTAGCAAGTATTGTTCGATTCCACCGTGCTTGGATTGTATGTGTCGTTCAAGGGAGTTGACAAATGGAAGGAAAGGTTCCACTGAATCGTCGGAGAACCCTAGTGCTCTGTTTCCCCTGAGTCGTTCTTCCTTGAGGACGGCCAGATCCTCGTAGGTTTGCATGTAATCGCGATGAATGCTCTGCGTATCCGAGTGTAGGAGGAACAGGACCAGCGTAACGATCAGTGACACCAACTCACTGCCATACTTGTTCAAAATCAAGACAGGATATGTTGAGGGATCTGCCAGTATTTTGAAGACAGCTTTGATCTGGGGAAACGATTGGTCAATGATGGTCTCCGATATCGCCATGCGATCTTTGGACATCTTCGTGCCGAGTGTCTTCTTCCAGTTTTGGATTCCGCTGGCTGGCGAAACAAAGACGTGAGCGAAGGCTTTCGTCTTATCCCATACCCCCACCTGACTGATGATGTACCGACCATACTGCGGCCCACAAAGGGCTATATAATGTAATCGGAGACCGAGTATGCTCGTAGAAGCTATCTGATCTGGATACTGCGGTGCATAATCAGTGTCTTGTTTGCCGGGCAATTGCACTGTAGAGACCAAAGGCCATGGCTGCCTAGATACTGTTAGCACACAAAAGAAAGAATATAGCTCAGGACATGTCTCACATGCCACGCAAGTCTATCACTGAACGTATTCGATATCGTTCCCGGAGGATATCAAGATCTTCTCGGCTTGCATCATCTGAGGTATATTGTCAGCTTTGGCTTTCGACCACAAGATCGTGGATAATCTGACCAATCTGTCCGCTACGAAACAGCAATCCTGGTTTGATGTCCTTGACCAAGGTCGAGACATCGCGAAAGTTGGCAACAGTTGTCAGAGGCGGTGTCTTTTCTCCTTGATAATCATTCATTCTGGAAGTCATTTCATGTAACGGACTCGAACGGCGGGATTCACGTCCTTATATATCCGCAATGCAGCACGATCCTTCCGCGGAGCATTGTCGATATATAGCTACTCGTAGCCCCGAAGGATTGGGCAGGAATGAGTTATGGAAGGTCCGATGATGTTCTTGTGGAAATAGAGCGGGTGTAACGGCAAGGACACCGCCAAGACTGAAGCTTCTGCTGAGTCATCGATGTGTTCATCATTGGCAGATCTCGTTCCTCCATTGTCATCTTGCATTCGACAAAGACGAAACTGTGTGTTTCTACAGCTCGCACTCCACGTGAACGTTACCCGGAGTAAGCGCACGATAATGACTGTGAACAGTCTTGCTTCACAAGCAGGGCTGAACACCATGTTTCTTTGTCTCTCAGGTTGAGTTCACAAAAGACACGGAAGAGCAGCCGAAGTCGACGTAGTAGAGGGCGTGCTCTTTGCTGCTGGCTCAAAGAGTTAGAGCAAGCATACCTGCACGTGACGCGATGATGTTAGCACCTCGAACGGCGAGGGAAGCATGTATACCGAGACATTGTGCCAAAGCAACTCAAGCAAGCATGATATGCTTTCGCGATACCGATGCTATGATGCACGACATTAGTTTGTGTTGAGGTTGTGATGAGTTGAACGGCGAGCTATTGGGAGTCAGAAGGTGAGCTCACGGTCGTGCTTATGTATGACTGCAGCTTTATGAACTACACGTGTGTCAGCAAGCGGGGTCGAACGTGTATATGTCAGGCCAGCATCTTAACTTTGCTTCTCCCAGTCTGAAACCACAACAATTCAGGAGTGTTCGGTTTCGTCATGGCTCAATCCCCTATCGGCAACAACGATTCGAAGGTTACTCCTTTCACGGTTCACATCTCTGATGAAAGCCTCACCCAGCTCGACACACTGTTACGCATTACTCCTATCGCCGAGCCGACCTATGAGACCAGTCTACCTGATGGAGATCGTAAGTTTGGTATGCGATATGACTGGTTGGTAAACGCTGTAGAAGAATGGAAGACAACATTCGACTGGTAAGCACGCAATGGATCAGGTCAGAGAATCTTTCTCACGCACGTTAAGGCGTAAGCATGAAACCCATATCAACACCTTCGATCACTTCCACATGGACATCAAGGATGATCTCGGCGACTTCCACATCCACTTTGTTGCCATGATTTCCAAAAGGCAGGACGCAGTGCCCCTACTGTTGCTTCATGGCTGGCCAGGCAGCTTCTTGGAGTTCTTACCCATGCTCGACAAATTGCGTAAGAAGTACGGTGCTGATGACTTGCCGTACCATCTCATCGTGCCATCCTTGCCTGGCTATGCTTTTTCAATTCCTCCTCCTCTCGACAGAGACTTTGGAATTGAGGATGTTGCGAGACTAATGAATCAATTAATGCTTGATTTGGGGTTTGAAGCTGGGTACATGGTGCAAGGCGGCGATGTTGGAAGCAAAGTTGCCAGAGTGGTGGCTGCAAAGCATGACGAATGCAAAGGTGAGTGCCTGTCAGTCTTCTACTCCATACATTACTGATTCTCGACAGCAATTCACAGTAAGTTTGAACAGCAACAGGAAAGGTAGTATACTGACAGATCGAGTCAACTTTTGTAACATGGAAGATGAGCCTGAGCATCTTGAACACGAAATCACAGAAGCCGAGCACAGAGGCCTCCACAGAGCACGCCAGTTCATGAAAAGTGGCAGCTCATATGCGATTCAACACGCCACGAAGCCTGCCACCATAGGTCTCGTGCTATCTAGCAACCCCGTGGCTTTGCTAGCCTGGTATCTCTTATCCAACGGAAACATGCAAACAACACTGACTTGCATCAGGAGCGGTGAGAAATTCCTCGCATGGACCGAAGAAGACCCACCCACCTCTCTGATCCTCGAATCCGTGAGCTTGTACTGGCTCACTCGATGTGCAGCTACATGTCTCTGGTCTTACCGTATCGTGCGTATCTTCTCCCTCCTTCTTCATTCCTGCTCACAATCAACCCTCCCAGTTCTATACTCCCGGCATCAACGGCAATCCCCACAACATGTCCGAATACAAAATTCCTGACAACAAACCGTTCGGATATTCTTACTATCCGTTTGAGTTGTACCCAGTCCCCAGGGCATGGGCTGCTACGACTGGCAATTTGACCTTTTTCCGTGCTCATGATAAGGGAGGACATTTTGCGGCTATCGAGCAGACGGAGGCGTTCCTGAAGGACCTTGAAGAGTTTGTGCAGGAGAGTCGCGTGGTTGCTGGGTTTGCTGGCTCTGGCTGAGCATCTCTCTACCCAACAGATGTTGTCATCTGAAGCTTACCAGCATCATGAAAACAAATTCAACAAGTCTATGAGAGTAGTCTCGACATAGCGTCTATCAATCATACTTCTATCCCCATCTCCCAGATCAAAATCTTGCCATTCACATCACCATCCTCTCCCTCCACTCCTCAACAACATCCTTATAATCCTCAGGCCCGTACGCCTCAAAAACCTCCCTCCACCAATCCTCCTTCCTCCTACACTCCAACCCCAAATCTCTACACAACATATCCAAATACGGCACCGCGTCAAACACAAAATCCGGAACCCTGCCCCCATACCCACACGGATATCTCCAATACCCGAATCTGGCATGCAGTATTGCCGTTTTCTCTGCTTGTAAAGGAGAAGCAGGGAGGCGGGATAATGAGGACGAGAGATAGGCGCAGATCCATAGGGCTTGGAGGTGTGCGCATAGGGGAGTGGAGATTGTGGTTAGCATGCCTGCGAAGGCGAGGGTCGGGTTGGAGTGCAAGCTGTGGGGTGGTGCGATAAAGCGGTGCAGCAGCATTGGGGGTCGTGTTTCTTCATCGGGTTTGTGTGTCCTTGGCTGTTTTTGCAGTCGCGGGAATCGAGAGAGGATTTCTGCGTCTGCGGCGCTGAAGTCGTGGTTGGGTGGCTGTGTTGTGGTGGACGGCAACCCCAGTGATGTTTCCAATCCTTTGGGGGAGAAGGTTATCTGTGGTGTTGCTTTCCAGCCTGTTGCGCAGACGATCGCTGAGGTGGTGAGTACAGTGCCATCGCTCAGAATCACCTCTCCATCCCTTAATTCCTCCACATCACCAATGTACACTTTGATTTTCCCCCGCCGTACCAACCCCATAAAGTCGCCCGAGAAATTGACAATGCCCAATCCACTCCCCGTCCAAAACGCCGAATTCCACGGCTGCAGCTTCCGCGTCGCGACGTGCTGGCTATAGCCCACCCCTGCACTCGCATCCGCAGACAAGATGCTCCAAAACGCATCCACCACTTTCCTGCCCAACCACGTCTCGTGCAGCAAACCCCTTATACCACCGTAACCGTCCTCGGCGCCCCAGATACAGGGACTCAACCAAGTTAGAAAGCGGCGATGGACCAGTTTCTCCAGCCATGCTTTAAAGGGCGTCACGTAGGGGGGTGCCATCCATGTGGGTCCTTGGCCTGATGCGCGGATAACGAGGTTGACGGGGACGTTTCGCGTGGCACAGGCGTACGCGACATCCCACGCTGACTTTGAGCCACCGAGGACCGTGACCGTGGATGTGGATGTGGTGTCAAAGAGCTCGTTACAGTGTCTGTTGAAATCGCGCGAGTGGATGAGCAATCCAGACTCCGCAAAGGTTTCCGCACCGTGTAGAGTAGGCATAAAGGGTGTAGAGGTAAGTCCAGTCGCCAGCACCAATTTCCTCGCCGTCACAGTGGGCAAGTCTTGCGTGTCAGTCGTCAACACCCAGCCTTCCTCCCCCTCCTGCTTAGCAACCTCAAGCACACGTACCCCAAACACAATACACCCAAACACTCCCCTAGCCTTTGCAAAATCAGTCAAATACCTCTGCACAACGCTTCCAGGAATGTGTTCGCCGGCCTTGACACCATAACTCGCCGTATCCATCGGGAAACCAGGGTACTCGTATGTGCCGAGCATATTATTCGATTTCAGATCCGGGTACTGGCGTTCTTTGCTCCATACACCGCCCACCGAGTCCTGGGCTTCGAGGACTAGTAGCGAGGCAGAAGGGTGGAGTTGCAGATACGTGGCTGCGACGGCGAGGCCGTACCATCCTGTGATGGGTGTCAATCCAACAACAGTTTCGAGTTTTGGATGTTTGGAGTGGGAACGAACCAGCGCCAATGACGATTAAATCATATACCTCCTGCATGGCCCGTTATCTCGTGCACTGTGGCCCCTTCGTGTCCTAGAGATGCAAGAAAGAAGAAGATGGAAACAAGGCCATCGGAGAAAAAAACAAGAGGACAAATAACCCTATATAGTAACAACACCCGGAAGGATTCCACTACTGTAAATCCTAAGCAATATATATTGCCCACCTGCATAATATAGATGGGGTCCGTGCTTACATATACAGGGACCACCGCCAGAACCCCATTCTACATATGCGAGAAAGTGACCCTTCCACGGAAAAATATGTGTGCAGTATGTTAACGCCATGCCAGGTTATCTATACCCTGATATACATCCCCATTCCCATTCCCATTTCCACCCACCCACCTCACTACTCCAAAAACCCCTGCAGCGCATCAGCCCCTCTAATCGCAACCCCCAAATGCCACGGCACACTCCCATCCCCTCGTTGCACCCCACCAACCCCCCTCAACCTCCCCAACAACCCCAACCCCCTAAACCAAACCAAACACTCCTTCAACACCGTCTCCGGCGCCCTGACCCCCAACCACGCAACCCCCGTCTCAGAAACCCTCGGGGGGACAACATCCATCAGATCCACCGCGAGACTCGGGAGGTTGGTCCGTGTATCGTGGTGTCCGCGTTTGAGCAGCAGGCCGGAGGCTAAAGGGCGGGATAAAGTGGTGGCACGCGTGCAGGAAAAGGGCATCAGGAGCCCCCAGGTTTCGTCTGTGTTGTCGAGGAGAAAGGCCTCTGGGTCCTGCAAGGCTGCGTCTTGTGGAGCGGGATTCGGTGTTTCGGCTGGGGTCGAGGGTTTGGTGTCTGCGCCGTCTGGTGATGTAAACGTGGAGGCTTGGGGTGTGGCTGCCGGCGTCCACAGGCCTGCTCCTTGCGCCCCGTTGCCTTCTGTGGTGGCCGAGACTTGCAAGGCGGGACACACGTCCACGTCCAAGAGCGCGATACTCCAATTCTCGGCGGGTTTCTCGCGCCAGATGCGTTTCTCCCAGTCGCGCATCACACCTGCACGGGCCACGAAGATGCGGTGAGGGGATAAGCGGCAAAGGCTCAATGTCGTGTCGCGCACTTCTGTGAGTATAATTCTGCCGTCGGTGTTGCTGAGGCAGTAGGACGCTTTGTGGGAATGTGTTCCTGTGTTGTCCGTCCATGCTGCACTCAACCAACTGTTGTCTGCGTTGACGGCATACGCCACATGCAAGATCTGCGCTTCCTCGAGTAAATTCCTCGGCGTGCGGTCTGTGAGTGCAAAATTGATCTTGCGACTGGGAGGAGTTGCGAGGTGGATGCTGGGACACGTATTAAGAGGCCACAAGGAATTGTGATCGGTGAGTGTGTCCAAGGGGATCCGGTCGTAGATGAAGGAGGCGAGTGAGTTTAGCCAGCTTTGGTCTGGGACGATCAGTGCAGTGGGACATGCAATACGACTCATAGGGACGAGTTGCAAGATTAATGGAGGCGGGTCCTCGCGATCTGAAGAATAAGCTATGAGCAGTGCTTGAAAGCAGCCACATAGGTATTTGATCATCGATTCGTCTTGGAAGGGGTTGATCATGTAGATGACGATGGTGTCTTCGAGGTCGGCATCGTGGAGCAAGTCCCCAAGCGCATTGCAAGCGCTCTGTATACCTTGCAGTATGTTGACGACCGATGCTTGTCCATGCGAGTGGTACGGCATCAACCCATCTTCGTGCTCACCAGTCTCACCACCGATAAAGTGTTTGCCAAACTTGCGAGTCTCGTACGCCAAACGGGTGTCTTGCAGAAAGTCAGCAACGGCTTCACCCATGACACCACTGTCTGGATAAAGAGCAAATGCTGCAACATCTTTCGGACCGTGCGCAGGTTCCAGACCGAGAGTATCCCAGAAATTGATGGCAGTCGGCTGTAGCTCCCACCCTTGTCCTGCTCGGCGGACGTGAACAGCTGGCGCGGGTATCGTTATGACGGAGCTGGCAGTACCAGGCCGCCGCGGTACAGGACGTTGTTGGCTTTTCGCAGCAGCCGCAATGGCTTGTTCAGCATGATGAGTAGCCATCGCACCCACTTTTGCAAAATCGCAATCTTGCGCCTTTTCAAACACCTGTCGCAGAGCATCTTGAGCAGTACTGTAGACAGGTGAGACAACCGTCGGAGCATCGACGACGTCGAGCGCTGAAGCCTCGGCAAATACACTCTGCTCAGCAACAAGCTGCGCTATGTCAACGAGATCATCCGCCGTAAAATCCAGGACTGGCCAAATGCTGCAATCTTGACTCGGTGGTAACGATCTGGATGGTGTCCTCCATATCGAGAGGTTGTCTGAAAACTTGTGCTGCTGCTCGGTGACACGATTCTGAGACTCTCTTGCAGAAACCAATTGATCAATGATGGGCCCAGGATCAGCCACGGCTGTTGCATCAGACACGACACTATCCACGTCACTTTCGACAACCGATTCGGCGAGTAATCTTGGAGTTGGGCCTTCGTCAGCGGAACCTCGCTTCCTTTTCCTAATGTCAAGCGATCGAAGGCTTCCCTCAACAGACGACATACTCTCCGAGTCCGAATCTTGGCTGGTCTCGAATTCAGATTCTTGCTGCGACGCATCGTCATCCCTGGGCGTAAACTTGGCCTCGGCCAGAGTGGCGCGTCTTCGGGAAAGTGGATTGAAGGTGCGTGCTCTGAACGGCTTTTCCGGGAGTGCGATGCTTTTGGATCTGTTTACATTGTCGTCCTTTTTGACAAAACGACTGTCAAATTTGCCCAGGGTTCGATATTTGGCGTCAAAAGTCGAGAGATCACCTTTGAAGACCACGGGCAGAAATGTGCTGTCACGTCGCAATCCAGGAACGCTCTTCTCGTCAGTCTCTGCAGGCAAAAGTCGCTCCTTGATCTTCAGCGGGCTCAGAGGTGGAGTGGAAACGGTCTCCTCGTCCGCATCTTCTATTTTGACGTCTGTATCCTCTTTCTCCTCCTCTTGACTCCTGGGAAGCTCCCGCGGCACATCATCTTTCGGTTCCATTAAATCGGGCGGTGGTTGTAGCACAACAGCTTCAGGTTTTGGCGTGGGATCAGGTATTGCATCCACCATTTCCTCGGAAGGGCCAGTCATCAAAGACATGGAATTAACACGTCCAGGATTGTCGAAGAAGCTAAAATCAGCATCCGTCACACCAGGATTCTCAAACATTTCTTCGTCGGCATCTCCAAACAGATCATCCGTGCTTCCCTTGCGGTAGTGTTCAGTGTCGAGATCCACGTCCGAGGTGTTGCTATTCCTTCTCGTATCCTGGTCTTGGTCCTGGTTCTGAGTATCTTCGGGCAAAGCAGGTAATGTTTCGATAGGATTGTCAGAAACTATGACGTTGGGTATAGACGGATCCGAGCAGATTACAGGAGGTATAGCGTCAGGAGGTGTCGGATAAATGCCGTTAACGCTAATCTGATCCTGTAGACTGCGAGAGTAGACGGGCGAAGTGACGGACAGATGGTCGGATATTGGTTCGTCTGGCGGATTGTTGGCAGCATTCTCCTTTTCCTTTTCAGCGTGACGAGTCTTTTGTTCCTGGTCCGCACGCTCTTCTTGACCAAGAAACCAAGATTCGGCAGTGTCCAGGGGGTTCTGATACGGGTCTTTCGAGTCGAACCAGTGCATGCTGTCTGTGCGATCTAGCGAAGGCGGCGTTTGTCGAGAAGGGATCTGCAAGCACAAGGGGCTGGGCCACAGACATTCGAGCTGGTCTTGGTTGGTGGACGAACGCAGACTGACCCTCAGCCAAGAATCGTTGTGTGGTAGGTTTGATTGATCCAGCCTTGTGGCAGCCGAGCTCTTCCAGTTGTCGTGTTTCGCGCGGCGACTGAGGCGCATGCGAGCCTCTCTGCGAGCTTGGTATGACGATGCGCCGTCGTTTGCGTCCGAGTTGTCCAGCGGAGAGGCAACGGTAGCAGGAGTGCCCGAGGGAGCGAGAAGGACGTTGGCGCCGTCCGAGTCTTCAGCGACGGACAGACGGGTGTTGGTGGCGTGAGGGAGGAGGGCGAGGGTGCCCTGGGCGGTCATTTGGGCGCGCAGAGACAGCAGCTGGTGCTCGCCCTCGCTCGGCAGGATCCACGTCAGGTGGCCGACGCGGATGGCGCCACACAGCAGCGACAGTGACATGGACAGCGAAGCTTCAACGGCGGCGAGGAACATGGTGAAGATGTGCTGGTTCTGCATGACGACCTTGGGGTCGCTGTTGGCGCGCGTCAGGGCGGCCGCCTCGAGTCGGCCTCGCTGGTGCACTGCGCGTCGCTCGTCAGCCTGCGCTCTCTTGTTGATAGGATCTTGTCTCACCCTGCCAGCCCAGGGCCTTCATGTGTTCGTCTGCGGCGTGGAAGCCGCCAAAGACGCAGACCTTCTTCTGCTGGACGGCCGACTGGACCAGCACGCGGCGCTGTCGCAGCGCCAGCAGCAGTTCGTTGCGCTGGGCGGCATGGTCCCAGTCGGTCTTGTGGCCCTGCGTCGCGTCCTGGTGGTTGTAGATGAGGTAGTCGATGGACGAGTAGCCTTCCTGGTGTGCAGACGTCAGCGCCTGCCCTTTGACTTGGCGAGTGGGGACACTTACTACCGCTTGTAGGTTGGTCCAGCACGACTTGAGAGAGTCCATGACATTGTTGCTGCAGTACAGAGAGTACGGAAGGAGTGTCTGCCAACAGTCGATTATCTCCGAGCCTGGCCGGGCCCCAAGTCCCGCCAATCCGCCGGTCATCACGCACTGACCCACTTACCCCACACAAACACCTTGACCAACATCTTTCTCGGCCCGTAGCATGTGCAACCCTGCATTAGCGACCAACCTAGCCATCGTTGTTTGCTGCATCCACTGTGCATGCCATACTCACTTGCTCTGCATTTGATTCTGTGCTCTCCATGAACTACCCACCTCTTATTCTACAGGAACATACAAGAACTCGGTGCCTGACCACCGCTCGGCTGCTCGTGCCCATCTAGTCACGTTCATTGCAAGCAGCCAAATCTCGCTTCGTCAATCATTGCCAAATCCACCCTCCCTTGCTCCTCCCCTTATATCTTCTTCACACCCTGAACCTCCATCACTGTGCACCACCAAAAAACTCTCCGTCCCCCACCCCCTCAGCATCCAACAAATCCATGTGCAAAAAATCCGTCAACGGCCGATTTTGGCCCGCCAAACTGCACAGAAACGCCGACAGCGCGTCCTGATCCTGGCCCACCGCCCCAAACCCTTCTTCTGCATACTCAGTCCCCACCTCCGCGGCAGAAGCCAAGGACAAAGTGCCATCAACACGACAGTGCCAACCACTGAGTGTGCGTTGCGAAGTTATGAATGCGGCCGCGACCTTGGCAAACGCGGCGCAGATGTCGTGAAGCCGTTTTGCCGCTGGAGACAGCGATTTGATGTGGTTGAGCGAGTGAACGGTTTCTTGGAGCAGTGTCAGTTCGCTGAGGGATGAGGTTGCGATGGCGTGGATGAAGACGACGGTGAAGGGTGTAAAGGAGGGATATAGCAAGATCCTGTTGTTCTTGTTAGCTTACACTCTCACAGTATGTCATGGGGAACATTGCTTGCCAGTTTACGTATTCCGCTTGCTGTGGCACTGAACGGTCTCGGAACTGAGCAAAGCAGCGGAGATGGTTCTCGAGGCCGAGGCGTGCGGCTTCGTAGCATCGGGGACTGATTTCGGTGGTGCTGCTTGTGAGCGGTTGCGCGCGGTAGATGACCGTCAACACCGAGTAACAGACAAAATCAGCCGAATGTGCCATCCCTATCAGGCGTTCCTGGTAGTAAGCACCGCTAAAGTCAATCTATGTCGCGATCAGTCGACATTCCTCGCCCAACGAGATTTACCGCAACTCACCGACAGAAGTTGATTTCGCAGTGCATTGACCTGCGACGACAGCTCATCAACCACACGACTGCGCTCTTCAAGCGACGAGTTGATAGCCGAGGCAGAGTACAACTTATCATACACCTGACCCTGAAGCCTCGCAAACAGAATCGTAGCCAGCGACATGAGATCCCAAGGCCTTTGTGCCGGATTCGACGACGGCGTGAAGAACTCGGCATCGATATCCGAGTCTGGAAAATTCGATCCTCGGCCGAGATTCAGTGACAGGTTCTTGTCCAGCATGTACAGCTGCCAGAACAGGTGTCGCTTGATGTCTGCGGATTCCTGGTCTTCGTGGGCGAGTGAGGATTTGCGGTGGAAACCGAGCGTGTGGCACATGGTGGCGGCGGCGGACAGAAACGTCCAGCTCAAGGATAGTTTGCACTCTTCCTGTGCTTTGATTGCCTGGGCCTCTGGTCAGATATGTGTGGTATTTCAAGCAGAATGATTTCTCTTACACCCAGCAGAAGCGCCTGGATATTTGCCATCACGGGAACAGTAAGCGTCTCGAACTTTTCGAGTCCGGCACAAAACCTCGTCTCGCAAAGATCAATCACGGCCTGCGCGTCGTACTCCCTCAGCGCTGGATCCTGTTGACCCCAGTAATCGCGAATGACAAAATAGAGAAAGCCGTAGAAGAACGTCATGGAGCCTGCTGGCGGTGGTTCCAGCGGGAAGTAGACTTTTTGGCACAGTGTCTCTAGCACCGCCACTCCTTTGTACGAGAAGGCGACCAGAGATATAGAAGGACGCGCTGTATAATTCGCCTTTTAGCATCTACACACTCGATTTGACCCTTGCTCTCAACTCACCTTTGGCTATATTGATCAGAGCGATTACCAGTGCAGCAGGAGGAAGTTCCTGCCGGTCCACGGCGTCCAGCTTGACCCTTGTGCTGAGATGTGTCTCATGCGTCCTTGACAAAGCTGCATGCCTCTTCAAGCTATCCTTCAACAATGACAGCGCGCCGGCCAACTCACTCGACGGCGCCCCCGCCACCGCCGTCGCCGTCACATCCGCAAGCTGGCCCGCTCGTATCGTCTGACTCCCAAACGACGACTCCCCCTCAAAGATCTCAATCCCCCTGTTCGCCTGCACAGCCGCGCTCACCTCTGTCTTCGCAGTTACAGCAGGCACCACAGCTCCCTTTGCCAACTTGCTCAGACTACTCTCGATCCCCTGCAGCCGCTCTGCAATCAACGCAATCTGCCGCTCATACTGCCCCGTCACCACTATCCGCGGCCGATGCTCTGGCGCCCGTACGGCAGCAGCCACACACTCGATCCCTAGGGTGGTGCAACTGGCGCATGGGATCCTTTTGTCGCATTTTATCTTCCTGAGACGGCAGTTTTCACACTGGGATTGTTAGTTTGTTTGTGCAAGTCTTACCGTTTTGTCGCAGTAGGGACTGACGGCTTTTTGCAAAAAGGAGCGTGCGGGTGATGAGGTGGACATGGGGAGTGTGGTTTTGCCTTCTCCATGGAATTCTCTGGTGTTTGGACGGCAAGAGTGTTGATGGAGATTGAGAAGTTGAGATGGTCGGGAGTTGGCGGTCCTTGTGGTCGCGAGTCGTGAGCCGCGCAACACGACAGTGGGCCGGGTCTTGGCGTGTGAGACTTGTGAACTTGAGAACTTTCACAAATTCCTTCCTCCCCCCATGTGCTAAAGTATACAACGCGTACAAACTATAGAAATACTCCATGGTTTTTGAGAGACAGGGCAAAATCCACTGAGAGGTGAGATGCTATCGGCTCTCTTAGGCTACACCCCTGATTTTGGAACCCTTTTCTGTCTTTTTATAGTTTACCACAGCGCTCGACAATTTTATAGGAGAGGAGTACTCGAGATGGGAGTTGTAAACTTTGGCACACGGGGAGGTTTCCTGTCGCAAGTCGCATTACTCTTGCAGTAGCCATGTCATATGTGGCTTGCTCGTGTCTCGCTCTAGTGCTGAGGTGGCTGTAGTTTCACTAGAAGAGTTTGGAAGAAGTTTGGAAGACGTTTGGAAGAAGTTTGGAAGAAGAAGTTTGGAAAAAGTTCAGGATCAACTCTAAGAAATCGCTATGCTATATACCTCAACATTTTGTTTTGGCTCCATAATCAAAGAGAACCAGTCTAGCAGGAACATCCCAACCGGTATGCATGGACTTCCCCAGTCCTTTTCGTTTACAAGCCCGTCAACACCATATCCACATCTCCGCTTCTGCTTTAGACCGGAGTGTGAAGAGGCTCGAACACTCTCAAAGGCATCCAACCTTGAAGCGCAGTACCACCACGCAACAGCGCACTGATCTCACTGGGGTGAACCCAGAAGAAGACCAACATGCAGCAGAGCATGAGCAGAGCGTCAAAGACATACAGCGTCCACTCGTTCTCAACAATGTATCCACTGTTGCCACCCTGAAGATACTCGACCAGACGGTAGAGCGAACGGACCAGAATCAACATGCTTCCACCATACAGCGCATAAATGTGCTTCTTCCAGGGCAAAGGCATAGTCCTAACCTTGGTGGTAGGGTTGCCAGACATACGGCGATGGAACACCAGCGACGACACCATGAAGAAGCCAAACCAGAGCAACTGAAGCACCAGTCCTCCGATAATGATGTTGTTTCCCATCGTGTTGCCCTGAGCAAGCATACCACCGCCAGCGCTCTGTGCGAAGAAGGAGAGAACATCGCCCAAGACGAAAATCTTGGTCAACAGTTTGCGCTTGATCAGGGAGCGGGATTCGCCTTCTGTGAGGTCGAGGATGCGGCCGAGTTCCATGTAGATGCTTGCGGCGAAGAAGATAGGTGCGAGGAGCAAGAAGAGGGATTGCAGGACGTATGGTATCATGGCGTAGTCGGGATTTTGGCTCGCGGAATACCCTCGTGCCGCGAATCCGATGATTTCGACTATTGCAGGGTGTTAGTGTCTTGAGTGTAAAGAGGGTAAGGTTTATCGAGGACACGTACAGACACCGCCGATGCAGAAGGAGATGAAGAACCAGGTCCGCGTGCGGAAGAGTTGCCAGCAGTGGAGAGCGGTGGCTACAACGAAGATGATGGCGGCGATTACAGAAGCCGCTGTGGACGGAGTGTATTCGTAATATGAGTGTGGCGCCATTGTGGAGTGGGAGTCTGAATGAAAGTGTGTGTTGGTAGAGCGGTAGCCTGGAAGAGAGTGTGTGCTGGTAGGGCGATATTCAGAGTGTCCAAGCGATCGAAATGGTTAACGAGAGTGATGCAGTTGGAATGTATAACAAGAGAAGCTAGAGAAAATGGGCAGAGCACTCAAGGATATACCCACTCCTGCTCGGCGCAGTAAACAAATATTTGCTATCATCCTGTAATGCTGTGCAGCTGGCCCGTATACTCGTACTCTCAGAATAGAGCAGAGTTCCCAGGACGGCGCCTACCAAAATCATGTTCCTTACCGTGCTATCGTATCCATCACGGGCGTATAGCGAATGATGAAACACGACAGGCGCTGTTGGTCTGGAGCAATCATCCACGTTGATGCCTGTCGAAACAGTTGAGTGTACGTGTAAGCTGGAATGAGATTGGCAACCCAACGCTGCGTCTCAGCCTTGTGCATAGCCTGCCGTATTGACCGTGTTTCGTTTCGAGGCAAACCCCCTTCAAGGGGTCCGGTTGTTCTTCGGGTGGAAGTATCTTGGCGTTCTTGTCCTGTCTTGCCTGTCTCGTTTCCTCTTGTCGGACGCACCAAACACCAGTCAAACTCAACGACAACAATAGCTCGAGCAGTAGGGCTCATGTGCTCTTCACCGTGTGCGAGATGAATCTGGTGCTGCTTGACCATCGAAGCCACCAGTTCTGTGAACGAAAGCAACCTCCCGTTGGGCCCACAGGACGTCTTGCACATGTCTGGAAGAGCATTCCTTCAACACCGACTCTTCGATTGAAGGAGTGCATCACATGGCGCAAATGATCGATAACTACATGTCACAACATGTAGCCGAGAAGAAGGAGGAAAAAGAGCAGGGCCACAAACAAAAACGTGCTGGTGAAGCATTTCGATCACGAATGCGGCCTATTCGAAATGTACCAAGGACGAAAGACGTCTCTACATTTGCACGGTCTGCATGGCAATATAACAGATGCCGCACCGGACACCGAATTGGAATGACTCGATACATAACTACGTCCATAAGCCCCAGCATCTGAAGGAACCGTCCGATCGCCGGGTTGCAAAAAAGAGGAACATGCGATAACTGTATTCCGAATTTGAGCGAGGCATAAAGGTGAGATTCTTCAACGGTCCTACTGCTCTAGACTTCGACAAAAGCAGACACTTCCTCTTCAAGGAGACCCTTGCGGGGAGGCAGGTAACCTGGGGGATGAACTCTGTTCACGAGACTCGTCACTCGAGTCTGTATGTATAATCGTATGTTCACACGCATAAGTCATCTGTTGCTGATGGAGAAACGATTGTCTTTCTTTCTTACTCCCACATCCAAATGCGCCATTCTCCAAAGTAGGTGTCAGCATCCGGAGTACGAACATGCTAAAGCAAGATCTGAGGTATCTTGCATCACCTTCCAAATGAAGGTGAGCGACCTACAAAGGGTAAAACGTTGGAAAGGGCATAACGGTGATATATAATATCTGACGCCACAGCGTAACGGTCTTCCAGAGCACGACTTCGATTTGCCTGGCCCGCCTTCTCTGATACCCAACCAAGCGGTACAGCACGATCCGCCAACGATCTACACGAGGAACTGGTTCGAATGTCATGATAACTCAGCCGGTGACATCGGCTTTGCACTATCAATTCTCTTCGCTGAAACATTCAATCGTTCTGGTCCAGCCATACCTAGGCGTGGTATATAACCCAGCTTTCGCCATGTAGCGCCATGTTGCAGAGCCACTGTTTGAAATACTTGTACACCATCCAAGATGCGTATCGTCGACACCGCTATCCCCCTCCTGGTTGGCTTGTCCACGCTCGTGGAAGCCCAGAATGTCGACTTTAACAAAATCTATTCGGTCAAGCCGCAACTCAAGTCGGCGAGCAACACCGCATCCTCGACTTCGTCGGTCAAGACTTCCTCGGTCGCTTCTTCTATTGTCTCGGTTTTGAGCTCTCAGCATGCGGCAACCATGGTTCCTTCGGGCTCGACGGCGTCTTCTTCCAGGAAGTCGTCGAGCTCTGCCAAGTCAAGCGGCACTTCAAAGTCTTCAAGCTCCGCCAAATCAAGCAGAACCTCAAAGTCATCGGCTGCATCGTCACCGAAGCTATCGCCAAAGAGTACACAAAAGGCTTCGAGCAGATTGTCAATCAAGTCTTCTTCCTCGATCAAGCTACCCACCACGTTGAGCACCAAAAAGGCCACCTCGTCAGTTAAGCAGTCTTCTTCGTCGACTCGTAAGACTTCTTCATCTGCTGCTGCTTCAAGCAATCTCTGCCCTGCCATCAACAACAAGAACATTACCGATGCCAAGGGCAAGGTCTACACCATCAAGTGTAGTTCGGACACTAGCGTCGGAGCGTTCACAAGCAAGGCAGCTACCAAATCATACGCCGACTGCATGACCGCTTGCGATGGTACATCGGGATGTGTCGCATTTGCCTACGTTGGCGGTGAATCCGGCTCAGGGTCAGGCACCTGTTGGTTGAAGAACTCTGCAGGCAGCCCAACCGCCGCTGGCACGAACTACGTTGCAGGGTTCTTGAAGTCGCCTGCACTGTCTTCCCAGAAGATGAGCACTTCTACAAAGAAGAGCTCCTCGTCTTCTGTCAAGATCAGCACCTCCACTAAGAAGGTCACATCAACTTCTGGTAGAGCATCATCGTCAACTTCAACAAAAAAGACGAGCTCGACCAAGGTCAAGCGTGCCACTGCGACGACATGCAGCAACCCCAACAATATCATGTACAACTATGCCCCTAATCCCAACACGCCCACACAGTTCTTGGTCGACACAACTCTGGCTGGCTTGGCTGCTGCTCAGTGGCATCCCCCTGCTGGGTACAGCACCAGCTTCACTAGCCAGTTGGCCGGTCTTTTCGCACCGAATTACCTTGGCTACCAACAGCTCGCTTCTTACGACACCAGTGCATGTGCCGCTTACTGCAATGCTCGCTCCGATTGCAAGGCCTTCAACATCTACATTCAGCGCACACCTATGTTCATTCCCGATGACTCTTGCCCTAACCCGAACGCCGCTGCTTCGATCACTTGTGCGCTCTATGGTAGTCATGTGGATGCCTCGCAGGCTACCAACATCGGCCAATACCGCAAGGACTTTATGGTCGTCATTCAAGGATCGAACGGTTACAACCTCAATCCCGCTCCCGCGCCAATCTCAACCTTCCAAGGCCCCAATGCTCTCGATGGAGCCACCTACAGCTCCGATATCTATCTCAGCCAGAAGTACTTCTCCACCTACGATGTCACTCAGTGCAGTTCCTTGTGCAAGGCATACACTGCCAACAGCAAGGCGTCTGCGCAAAGCAGCAAGTCTTCAACATACACTCCTTGCAACTACTTCAACGTCTTCAACGTCACACTGAATGGACAAGCTCAGTTGATGGGGTGTTATCTCTTCAGCTCGTCTGATGCGGCAAACTACGACTATTACACAACGACAGGAGATCCTTCAAGTGGTACTGTTTACAACCTGACGAACTCGTATGGCTATGCGCTCTATCCTCAGGATAAGGGTTTGACCAGCGTCACCTGGAACGCTGCGCCTACCGGCAAGACTGCCACCTGCTCATCTCTCGGAAAGGCCGGCGACTCCTTCACCGACTACAACGGTGTCAACTACACCCTTGGATGTGGCTACGATGTCCAGTATGCAGCTGATATCGGCAACCAGACAACTCCGGACTTCTACTCTTGCTTCGCCATCTGCGACAGTGGCGCTTATCCCGGCTGCTCAGGGTTTGCTTATCTCGGCAACACTTGCTACTTCAAGAATCTGGCCGGCACTTCTCGCACACCTCAGTTGAACAACTACAATGTCGACATGGCTTGGCTTCCCTCCTACGCTGGCTTCAACGCCTACACAGTTCCCGGAACCGTCAGCTACACCACAACCACCACGGTATGGGCGGGCCCGGGCAGCACCACAACCACCACGATCAATGGCCTTGCTGGAACCGTCATTGTCAAAACTTCGGGCCAAGTCCCAGCGGCAACGGCTACGACCTACATCACAGTCACGGCTGATTCGGGTACTGCATCCACAATCGCAACGTCAACCATTGCTCCGACTAGAGGCTTGACTGGCACTGTTTCGATCATCTACCCTACACCAGCAACTACTTGCGGTAACAAGGGAGCTGCGGCCGGCTTCTACAACAATCCGGTCCCTGGTCAACAAGCCGTTTCCCAGTACCCAGCTTTCAAGCCCGAAGCCCTCAAGACGGTATCACCTTGGGCACAAGCCAGTGGAATCTCTTACGTTGGTCAATACAACGATTACTCAAACGGTGCCACCGTCTACGGCAAATACCAATCCAGCGGAACGCTCCAAACCCTCGCTCTCAACCACGTCTTCTACGTCTTCGCCGGCCACGGCACCGGATACTATTACATCAACCTGCCCCAAGCCGACGACGTCACACTCCTCTGGGTCGGCCCCAATGCACTGTCCGGCTACAACCGCGCCAACGCCCAGTTGATCCAGACGTGGAGTGCACCCGCCCCCGCAACCCTCGGTTTCTTCCTCACCGCAAACACATACACACCTGTTCGTTTGTGGTTTGCGAATGGTGGAGGTGTGGGTGGCTTCCAGTTCACCATGACTGCACCGGATGGTGCCACCATCTTGGAAACTACACCGTACCAGAATGCAGGGTTCATGAATCCGGATATTGTTATGTTCCCTTGTGATGGCTCGAAGGGTGCCAAGTTCCCTGCTTTTGGCAGTGAGAAATAGATGTTTCCTTTTGTCATGTAGATATGTTTTTCTTTCGTTGGTGTTGGAAGTTTAGATGAGCTTGTTTCTTTTCTTCTAGATAATTGGTAATAATAGATGTTTATCTTTGTTCTACCGTGCGTTCTGTTCGTTTTTCTGACTTTGTGAGTGTTTCCTCCTCTGTACTTCTTGGTATGGCGTGTGATAAAGTGCCTACGCGACACAAGCTCCCCTTGTCCATGAAGTTGGCATCCTCGAGCAACCCCCCATCTCCCTTCTTGTCGATGTAAACTAAATCGATTTGATAGCTTGCTCATAACGGTCAGGGCTGGATGTTCCAGTCGCTCGAGTGGAGGAACTGCGGTGCCCTAGACCGTTGCACGAGTTAAGCAAAGAGAAATCGGAGAATGTTCCTCCGCGACGTTGTAGAGTTCTACATTGTGCTGAGCTGACCATGTGTCTCAGGCCTACGATGGAGATCTCTTTTCGCACGGCAGGAGGGGTTGGCAGGTGGTGAGCAGGCCAATAGCCGAGATCTTTGATCAACGGCTAGGTCATTCGTGAGTTGTCCGGTTTAGGTGTGTGGGCGGCGCTTACCTCTGTTTCTTTGGTCGAGTCTCTTCGTGTGTTTAGTCAACTTCTTTTCCCTGTCGATAATCATACAATGCAACCTGCTGTGCTCGGGATTGAGCGAGACATACAACCGTTTCTAGCGACGAACAAAATTCAACGGTCGAAGCCCTATACACTGTTGCCAAGCAGAATCTTTGGTATACCTAGCCCCGCCATGTCTCAGTGAATGGTATGGACAGCGTGAAGAGGCATTTGTATAAAGTCGTACCCTTTCCCAGTATCACCATCAGCATCTCATTCCTTCTCTACAAGCCTATCCAGTACTCCGGTACCAGTCTCTCTTTTTTCCTCTCCCGCTTCAGACAAACTCGTACACTCCTTAGACAGCTCCGACTTCCTTCTATCCCCACCTTCCTACCCTCCTTTCGAAGCCCTTCCCTAAAATTACCATGCGTCGCGGTGTCGCAGCTTTGGCCGTCTGTTCCTCCATTGTGAGCGCTCAGAGCACCACCTCCATCGACATCGATGCCATCTCTGTCGCTATCCCCACAACGGTCTTCAACCTTCCAGTTGTCTACGTCACCGCTGAGAATGCTCCTACCGTAACTGCAACCACTCTCGCCTCCAGTGCCATTGCATCCTCCGATCCTTCGGCTACCAATGTCTTCGAATCTCCCGCGGACGTCACCGCAGCTCTATCTTCCGCCTCTGAGCTCGCCGTGGCAACCTCGAGCGCTGTTGTTGACAAGCGTGCTGCTTCGAGCTGTGTTCCTCAGCCCACTGGCATCAACTATTCTCTCCAACCTGACACCGCTGCTGGTTGGGTTGCGGACACCTCGTTTTCTTCCGCTGCCATCTCGGCCAACAAGGCTTTGCCCGCTGGCTATGTGTCCAGTTTCGTCGCTTTGAACGCCTCCAACTCTGCTGACGACTACATGGGCTTCACCCTCATGACCTCGTACGATGTCCCTGGTTGCGCGAATAAGTGCAATGCAATCTCTGGCTGCAACAGCTTCAACATCTACTTTGAGAGAGATCCTAGTGGTATGTTTCCTCCCTCTCTTCCACACGAAATGGCGATGCTAATCAATATCCCAGTGAACCCTGACGATGACTCATGCTCTGACCCTGAATCGACCGTTCAGGTGAAATGTGTCTACTGGGGTGGAGCCGTCACCACCGACAATGCCAACAACTACGGCCAATGGCGCAACCAGTTCCAAGTCCTGATTGCGGGCAGCAACGGATACATCAACTCTGCCTACGCCGCTGCTCTTGCCTCAGGCAAAACCCCTTCCAACTCCATCGCTCCTACTTCCCAGGAGTCCAGCTCTCAAAGCACTTATGACATCTACTCTGGTTATGATTCCAACGTCGGCGCCTACTCCAACGCCCAAGCTTCCAAGTCTTACAAGGATTGCGAGACCGCTTGCGATGCTGACACCACCTGCAACGCCTTTACCTATGTTGGAGGCAACCAAGGAAACGGCGCAGGTACCTGCTGGTTGAAGCAAAAACTTGGCAAACCCACTTCCGGAGGCAACAACGTCGTCACTGGCGCAAAGACAGGCGAGACCAACGTCCTCAGTATTGTTTCCGCCTTCTACGCCGACGTGGACGTAACCGCCGAAGCCAAGAACTTCATGTCCGGCAACAACATCCTCATCGACACCCAGAACTTGATCGCCACTTTCGGCATCTCCGACCCTTACTCCAGCCAGCTCAAGACCTTGACCATCCTCTTCACCAACGGCACTGCCACCCGTGTCTTCAACGCCGCCGACTACACAGGCAAGTACACTCTTGCTCCCTCGGGCAGTGGCTCGGCACCCAACTGTGTGGACACCTTTGTTGCTCCCAACACTGCCACCACTGCTGTTTTCAGCGCTGTGTGGGGTAAAGGCCAGAACACTCTTCAAAGTGTCTACGACAACTTCAACACCTTGCTCGCTTCGAAGGGTCAGTTCTACTGCGATAACACCATCTTTGGGTACCAGGACACCTTCTATGGTACTGAGAAGACTGGAGTTGTTTGGTACACTTCCGGCGGTGCCATTGCTGCCAAGGCTGTCAGAGAGTACAAGTACTACAACTTCTAAGTATTCCATTGCTCTCGGGGTTTGGGGGTTAGGTCTGATGTTGGTTTCCTTTCGGTCTTGTTGTTTTGCCTTTGATCTTGGCTTTCTGTTTCTTGATGATCAACTGGAAAGGAGAGAAAAAAAACAGGCATCTGGTTTTGAATTAGCAGCAAGAGTGTTTGGGAGTGGCGGGTGTTTGAGTTTAGGTTCATTGGTCTCGCTGTTTTTGGACATGTTTCTGGCTTTTCTTGTCTATACCCTCCATAGCCTTTTCTGTATATATTCTCTCAAGGCAGTCTTTTGGTCGAAACACATTTTCTTGCACAACAGTTGTTCGTGTGAGACAAAGGACTTTTCGAACTTCAAGCAGAGCACCAATGGAGCTCGCACTCTGCCTAGGATGTTCATGAACCAGGGTTTGGATATAGCAGCCTTAGCATTACTAGACAACGAAAAACTGCTGTGCGTCAGGGAGAGAGAGTTTGGATACTTAGGGTACAAAGACACTTCACCATCCCATTAAGTTATGGGGAGTGTTGGATCATAGCAAACAAGACTCAAAGGAATGTGTGTCTTAGGTCCTTCATATCTTAGCTAGACGCTTCTAGCAAGCAGGTAAAACCTATAGAGTAGTCATTCTTTGTTGTCAGAGCAGATATATAGAATCTAGCTCTAGCCAGTGTATTTAACTAAGTCTTGCACCTTATATAAATATATGTATATATATTTCTAGCCGGTTGACGGAAAGATAGTAACTCGACTCATGCAGAGCTATGTCTTGGCTTCCACTCCCCCTGTGCGGTCTGTATCCCCACCGCATATATAACTCGCTTGCAGCACGGTTTTTCGTCTCCTGTTTACTTCGCAAGCACCCACTTTTATCACACCTCCGCAGCACCCCTCTCAATCAATACCTCTAACCAACTCACTCATCCCACCATTTCGTAAGCTTACCTAGCCACGCCTGACGGAAACTTAGAACTAACACCGCTATGGAAATCATGTCTAGAAAGCCCAGCAACAACAAGAGTGACAGTTTCCTCACATACACGGAGGAGAACCTCGTGCAGATATGCGTGGAGGGCGTTAGACGTGTCCTTAAGGAGGTAAGTTACTCACATGGCAGCGTAACTGTAAATGGATACTGATGTATTGTATAGGACTCTAACGCCGAGGAGGAGGAGGACAAGAGCGTCGACAAGGGCAAGGAGGAGAACGGTAAGGAGGGTGATAAGGATGGTGCTGGCAGTTCTGCTGCTGCCGGCTCGTCCAAGGCGTCCTAGATATCCTTGTGTCTCGCTGCCGGTGGTGTCTTCGCGACGTCTGGATATATACGACGTTTAAGTTGTTGGAATTTGGTCGAGTACCCTGAATTGGTCCTTGGGAATCATTGAACGCCCTACTATTACATACTTGTAACCAAATGTATGTGACTCAGGTCGTTATAAAAATGCACAGTTCCCGTGGTATACAAGGAGCATCCACTGAGAGTCGTGCCTTTATCGGCTCTCAATGGATTTGACTACCATCTGCAAACAACTGTGCATTTTTACAGCTTCATCTACTACTTGTGTGTAGTCGCGAGAGTGGTAGACAAGAGCCAATTCGGTGGATACCCGTCGCAAGGTCTCATTGTTGGAACTGCCAAATCTGATCACCGCTATTCTGCGCATTCAAGCCTGCCAGCCAATCAAATTCGCTATGCCCAAATCCAGTGCCAGTGTTCTCGAATATATCAGTGTCCGCAACAGGCACATCCCACATCATGTCGTCGAACCAGAAGTTGTTCATCGCCGCAGCTCCGTTTGGTGAGAGGCCCCATATGTCTTCTGTAACCATCTCTGAGCCCGGTATCGGTAGTTGGACATTTCCACGAATTCCGATTTGATTTGTTTGACTGTTGGCATTTGATCCGAGATTCGGAGGGTAGTTGTTGACTTGGAGGAAGTGCTCAGAAAGACTTTCGGATCCGTTGCTGGCCAAGATCTTGCTGGCCTCGTACAGCCGCGACACAACGTCGCGAGACTTCTTTGCTGCCACAGACCAACAATCCATCCTCTCGAAGAAGTGTAAAGCTTTCTCGACTTGGGTTTGCCAGTCTTCCATCTCATTCGAATCATGAGATCTGAGATCCTCGGTAGCAACACCGGCGATAGTAGACTCTGCGGTTATGACATCTCTCTCATCGTCTGTCTGTCGCGCCCGTGATCTACCAAGAGTTGAGAAGATACACACGAGCGGGACCATGACTGCTTGGTACCTAGATCATCGTCAGCAGAAAAACTCGATAACTTCAAGATACTTTGCTCACATGAACCAAACGCCATTCCAGCCAGAAAGCAGATCTTCGCAGCACATATCGCTGATATCTGCGATCGTGCGAGCTGCAACAGCCTGACACCGACCCACACCTACCTTCTCCTCCGCCGAGAGTGTGGTCTCATCACCAGTGCGCAGAGATGTAGCCAAAAGATAAGGTCTGTGCAATAAAAGTCGAAGGTTCTGGTATCTCCAATGCATGATCGTCCTTGGCGTCTCCAGTATATCTGTGGTCGCTGACTGTTTTAATTCTCTAGACTGATGAGATTTCAGGTTGAAGTCGGGCTTTAGTTGAGCTGGCAAGTCAGTATGCCATTGCAGCAGCTCTCTGTTGAGTCTGTTCAGCTCCTCGAAAGGTAGAAGTGGCGTGGCGGACAATGCGTCTTGAATCTGAGTAGCGATCTTACAGAATGCGACATTGTGTACGAGAGGCAGGAATTTGATTGTGGCTGGGTCCGACATATCTCTAACCTGTGTTGAGATCAGTTGAGACTCCTCCGATCAGGCGTTCTCTATGTCTACACTTACGTCTGGCACTTGGACTGTGATACCTCTACTCGGTTGTCCTAACGATGGTCTTCCTGTGGTTGTACTTAGTCGTATTAGAATTGCCCTGGACTGATCATAGCATACTGACTTACTTTGCCCAGGTATCCAACACGTATAAACTCCACCATGTCCGCCGCCTGGCATCGGCAGACGTAGCTTTGTGCGCGACTATTCCGTTAACTATGCCTACGTCGGTATACTCTCGGTGCAAACCCAGCACAGTGGCTTGTCGTAATGTTGCACCCATGAGGTTGTTTGCCAGGTTCGGCCTGCTGACGTAGTGAAGGCTACACATTTCAGTTTTACCCGTGGAGTTCCGGAGATCCATCTCGAACTTACTAGTAGCCACTCAAAAGACCCAGACTTTGAACAACGAGTGTATTGCCACTCCCAAGACTATCAATGTCTAGGAGTTGCATGGCGCGTTGGTAGTAGGCTTCGTGCGCACTGCTGGTACAGTCCGACGACATGACAGATCCTAGAGCCAGCACTGTGTTGAGCAGAGCCAGCCAAGCATGGTCCCTTCGTTCCCCATAAAGCCATGTCTGCCAGAATTGTTGTTCGTCCAGCATGGGCATGAGTGGATGAATTTTGCTAAAGTACGTCTCGATCAGGACTTGTCCAAGCTCAGCAGGTGGTAAGTATCCGGGATCCACACTAATGTTCTCGGAAGAAGGTGAGTCTACTCGGCTAGGTAAGGCAGTCTCTGCCTGGCCCAACGCTAGTAACTTTCGTGTGGCAGGAGCCACTCTACAGATGACCTTCAGAGCAGCTGTGATGGACGAAACACCCACGTACGAGGAAGGCCTATCCAATGAGAGCGAGAGTCCGTTGACATCGTCGGAGATACCTTGAACTCTACTTTGGTGTCGCGTGGCCTCGTCAGCGACAGGATCTTGCTCTGGCGCTTGTATGAGTGTCTCCAGGCTATCTGCTGCTTCAGATCCTATGGTAGATGTTGGAGAGCCGAACTCAGATACTCGTGTAGGATGGTCAGTTACTCCTGGAGGTACTCCAATAGTGGCCACAAGATCCTCCTTGGACAGTGAGGCCAGCTGTTCGATGGTTCTACCAGGAAAGAGACGCTCGAACACGGAACGATACTGCTCTACGGACGCTGATAGATCTTCCACTAATCTACATGATATCAGCTTCTCGTTTGTAGACGTGTTGAGAATGAGATTGGACTTACTTCTTGGACAGCACGATACGCGGCGGTGGCTTCGAGTACAGACAAGCATCTGCTTGCTGAAGGCGGCATCAGTGACTGATCTATCCGCAGTGCAGCAAGCTCATACCTGATAGTAAACGCCTAGAGTTGATTCAGAAAATGTCCTTGATTTGTGGTATCATTTCCTCTGTACTCACACTGGCCGCAAGGCGTGGCGCCATCACACCGTATCTTTCTCCGTCTGCAAGATCCTGTCGCTCTATCAGTGTTTAATGAATCAGACTCACGACAAGAATCTACTGTACCGCATGCATTGCTTGTTGTGATACGTCTCGTTCCTGTTGGTCGTGATGATTTGGCAATATCGGTGGTGTTCTCGTTGGAGGTGTCAGTGGCCTGGAAGGTATGGAACATCCTAGCGGGGTAGATGCCAATTGACCGAGGTGGCGTCTGTACTTCCAATCGTTCAGGAAGGTGGAAACGTGGGGTTGTCCACAAGTGAATTGCACATCGAATGGAGATGGCAGGGAAGTTGCGGTATTTGAGTCTGGGGCCCAAGACCTTCTTATAGTCAGGGCTTGAAATTAAGCTTTCCATCGATCGTCCTTGCCATAGGGCGTTGGGTTGACGGAATACTTCTGGCCCCACCCACTTGTTATAGCCGAGTATGCTAATAGCATGCTATTGATCTTGCAGTACAAGAGACGTATCATCATCTTCATTATTCTGCCGTTAAAGATCAAGTATCTACTGTCCATAGTATCGCCATTTCAGGAGCGCGTCTCCAGGCTTCAATCCTTTGACTGTGATGACCTGCTCATCTCCGGGCACGATATCCACAGCGCTGTCATTCACAAGAACTCCTTCTCGTTCTTCAAAGACTAGGCCTTTTGTAGGCTTGTCTGATGTCACTGTAATTTTGCCGTCATTGAAACTCACTTTAACACCTCTTCCTTCCATGTTGATGTACTTGAGCGGTTGAGGCCAGTCAACATCTCGCGAGACGACACCGTCCTGTTCACCTATCCAGATTCTCGCCGCTAGTACATGCGGTTCTTCCTTCTCGTTGTTGATCTCACCATCAAAGATGTTCGTTGTGCCATTTGCTGTAATCTTTAAGTTGTTCTTGACCAGAGGTTCCTTGATGTCCTTGCCAGTAGCAATGGAGATGAACTTGAGCTCTACCTTGGAGACTGTGACGTCTTTCGCGTTGTTGCTCGATACCCAGCATTCATAGGAGCTTGTCTTCGCAGGTCGTGCATGAACGACACTCCAGTCGTGGTGCGCACGCTTGACTGCAACCGCAATTGGAGCCAAGACTCTTCGCATGGCATAGTAAGCTGGCTTTTTGCGCTGAAAGTAATCGATGATGGCCCACGATGTGACAGGCCAGCAGTCGTTGAGTTGCCATACAAGAGCGCCACCACAATGTCGTTTTTGGCCCCATTGCTGTCGCCAACCACGGTAGCCGTACATCAGTGCATCTGATTGACTGAGTTGTGTGAGATGAATGTATGCTTCGAGGCTGGTGTCTGTCGTCCGGAAGTTCTCAATCAAGTACGTCGCGATTCTTCTTTCGTGTCCATCTGCCTTGTTGTGAAAGTCAATCATGTGTGATTGCGGATAGAGCTCAGCAGGATCGGTGACATAGTATTTGATGGTGTCGATGTGGGGGAATGCTTCCATGCCGAACTCGCTGTTGAAGCGGCCACCAAGAGTGTCGAAGATCTGGTATTTTTCTTGGGTACCGTGCCATACATTCCATTGGTGCATGTCCCCGACCGTCTGGTCAGAGGATATGAGACCATCTCCCCAGGGCGACCCTGGGTGATAGGGTACGTGAGGCGAGTGGGAGGCAACGACTTCAGGTAGCATCTGCAAAAGCGTTAGTCAGTGCTTCGAAGAGAATAGCTGAGATGGTTACATACCTTCTCGTAGATGTACCTCGCTGGAAAGTCGCTCTTGAGCCAGTTCTCGGGATCCTTGTCGGCATAGTCATATGTGAGGCCACACTGCTCTTGCACCTGATAGTCTTCATTGTTACCAGCGTAGATGACGATCGATGGATGATGGCGGATGCGCTTGACCTGTGCAATGCACTCAGCCTCGACAGAGTCTCTGAACTCTTTGATGGCAGCAGGATAATTGCCGCAACCAAACATGAAGTCTTGCCAGACGAGGATACCAAGCTCATCGCAGGTGTCATAGAAGATATCCTCTTCCCAGATACCACCACCCCAGATTCTGGTGACAAAGGTCAGTTGGCGACTCAAGTACGCGACGAGAATCAAGCATACCTTAACATGACTTGATAACCATCAACCATAGTTTGTAGCCACGATCGGTATTTTTCTTCTGTTATTCGAGGTGTAAAGCTGTCGGCGGGGATCCAGCAAGAGCCGCCGCAGAACACGTCGATGCCGTTGATTCTGAAGAAGAAGGTTTTACCGACCTCATCTGGTTCCTGTACCAACTCACCGCGACGAAAACCTGTTCTTTTGCTACAAGTCTGCACGTCTCGTCCGTTCAAGACCAGCACGGCCTCACAGGTGTACAGTGATTGTTCGCCATACCCATGAGGGTACCATAGCTTGGGCTGAGAGATGTGAAAGTCTGCCTTCGCAATGCCTTTGCTGTCAACGGATACCGTCTTCTCGAAAATCAGGTCGTTGCCCCAGCGAATCGCAATTCTGACATCGGCTTCGGAGGAACGTTCAGTGGAGACCAAGACATGAACAACGACATCATCCAGCGGCTTGTTGAGGTCGTAATCAACTCGCATATCCGTCATGCGAGCATATGAAGTCTCCAGACGAACTGCTCGCCAGGGACCACAAGTCATTAGCACAGGACCCCAGTCCCAGCCCCTATTCCAAGTCAGTAAATACGCAGTAGCTCTCGATAATCGATCCTCACCAATGGTATTGAGCTTTTCTTGTAGCGAGCCTAGCCATGTCTGCATTGAAACCAACCCATTTGTGTTCCGGATGAGCGTCCTTGATCTTACGACCCTCTAACAGTGCCGAACGAAAGTCAATCTCCAATGTGTTGGCATCACTGTCATTGAGCTTCTCCGTGATGTCTATCCTATACGGAATGAACATGTTGTCGCTTTCCAAGACAACTTCTCCGTTGACTCTGACGGTCGCGAACGTATCGAGGCCATCGAAAACAAGTTCATGGATCTGGCCGTCTCTTGTGGATCCAATCTCTGGAAGTCTTGTTCTGTAGGTCCAACTTTTGTCCGCGACCCATTCACATTTGAGCTCGTTGAAACCAAGAAAGGGGTCTGGGATACTGCAAGTTCGACTCAGCGATGACAATCAGGATAAAAGTATTTACCACTCACACATCATTCGCGATGAGATCGAGATGTACATTGGTAGGCACCGTCTTTACTGGCATCCAGTTGTCGAGATCAGTCTGCTTGAACTCCCATGATTCTTTGAGCTCTTGCACCAGCAAGGCTTCTAACGTTTCCGTGGTACGTGTCATGTCTGCTGAGAATTTCGACAGGCGACAGCGGACGCTGCGGCAAGCGTTGGCATCTTATAAACCACTGGGGCGGTTTGCACGACCCTGAGCCGGGTAATACCTGGCTGTCCGCTTCTCGAATGTTGATGGAGTACCAAGTTGGGATGAGAGCTCGACGGAGGTGTCTCTAAAGCTCCGTTCCAAATGCGGTTAGATCACCCCCAGCTTCCAACCTTGGCAGTGAGTATAGCCGAGGTTCTCAATCAGGAACGGAGCTTCTTCCTCCGAGTCAACCTGCTCGCTCTCCTACAAACGTGAACCTACCAAGTTCATGGTATGTGCAGGTCGACTCTTTCATGTTCACCACGTCACGCGATCACGGAAAAACTCAATGGTGTTCTAGGACACCATCGCCCTGTGAGATACGAGCACCTTGCTGGTCTCGAATGAAGCCGATTGACACCCCTGGGCCCTGAGGCTTGAGCATGCACTGAATACCATCAGGACAAGCGACTTATACCGGGAATGGTACCAGACGTCTTGTAGATGGACAAGTTTCTCCGGAGAATTCGCATCTGGTGGTGAACGATCAAGCCTGTGGTATGTACTCATCGAAGGGGTTCTACCACCCATCACCCAAAGTTCTATACCGCTCAACACTCGATCCTTGAGTTTGCGGGAATTTCGAGACACTCATCTGGTCGCGCAATATTCATGGAACAGCGAAGTAGCCTATTCATCCTCTCTGTCCGAGTTTTCACCAATCTTCCAGGTCATCCAGTGCAAACAATCGGGCATGCGCACCCAGCACGTTTGTCTTTTGAGACGGGTGTTAGGGCCGCAATCCCGTACAACAGCGCCTCTGGTCTTGACCTAAATTCATCGCTTTTCTTCTGGGCGCTCTCAAGCACACTTGTAAATGTCACGCGGCCCCAAATGAGAAGGATCTAAGCGGAGCGCTTGTGCTGATCTGCATGAGGACCTTACAGTATGCATACTTGCGGGGTCGGTAATATCAGCATACAATGTCGCTTGTCCTGCCCTGCGTCAGAACATCACGCTGAGAAATTGATGGACTCTGATCCAGCCATTCAAACATTGGGGTTGGTCGGCCCTCCATCCCGAAACCCCTTTACAATCCTTCACTATTGAAGCCATCTTGCTCAGGCTCAATCTATTGTTACACATACCGACCAGAACTTGGTTGCGAAGCAGAGTATTGAACACCTGACATCGGTGAAGATGTGTTGCAATAGTGTTTCCAAGGCTCGCTAAGCTCCAACGGCTTCCTCTATGCATGCGGAGGGCTCGCCTCCGTCTCAATCCACGCAAAAATGAACCTTCTGGGGTCGCCATGCGGGGTGCATGCAGATCTATATCTATCGACTACATCCCCACACATCTCTCACCCCCAGATCACCATACATTGCTTATCATCGTAGCCTCTTATCAAGTCGCACAGGAACCTATTCCAACCATGACGATGGACGAGAAGAACCCGGTCGAGGGCCTTTCTGTATCACACACCAAGTCCCATGCTTCCGAACCATGCTAACACCGAGTAGAAGGTCGAGACTCATGAAGCAGACAACGAACACATCGAGACGATTGCGGGCAGTACGGCCTTCAATGATGCATTGATGCAAGAGCACCCTACTCTGATGAGCCCGACCACCATGCTTCTCTTTGCATGCACTCTTCTTGGTTGTTTGTGCCAGTGAGTTGCCTGTGAGCTATTCTCCTCGTTTGGCTGCAACTAACACATTCCTTAGAACCATGAACGGCTACGACGGAAGTCTGCTCAACGGTTTACTCCTCAATCCCCAATTCAAATCTTTCTTCCACGGTTCAAATGCTGGCATCTGGGCCGGTATTGTGTCGTCGATGTACCAAATCGGTGGTGTCGTTGCACTTCCTTTCGTCGGTCCCGCCATCGATACGTGGGGACGTAGATGGGGTATGTTCATCGGCTCCTTCATCATCGCCGTCGGTACTATCATCTCTGGAACAACCTTCAAGGATGCAAGTGTCGGACAATTCATGGGCGGCAGATTCATACTCGGTAGGTCTCTCGAACCATATCATCAATAATATGACTGACCACCCGCAGGATTCGGTGTTTCCATCGCCTCCGCTGCCGGACCCATCTATGTTGTTGAGATGTCTCATCCTGCATACAGAGGCAAGGTGACCGCCTACTGCAATACTTTTTGGTTCACTGGAAGTATTGTTGCAGCGGGTGCTGTCAGAGGCGCTCTAAACCTGTCAGGTAACTCCTCTTGGCTCGTTCCTGTCTGGGTCCAGATGGCCTGTCCTGCAATCATCTGTATCTTCTGTTGGTTCATCCCCGAGTCGCCTCGATGGCTCTACGTCAACAACAAGCAAGATTCAGCCTTGGCAACTCTCACCAAATGGCACGGACGAGGCAACCCGGACAGTGCGTGGGTGAAACTGCAACTTTCCGAGTACGAAGATTTCTTGAACCTGAACGGTGCCGACAAGCGTTGGTGGGATTACAGCGCACTGTTCAAGAAGGCTAGCTCGCGTTACAGACTCGCGTGCAACTGCGGCTTCAGCATCTTTGGACAGTAAGTTTATACCTTATACCTATGCTTGCAAGAATCATGCTAATCATGCCCTCGCTTCTAGATGGGCAGGGAACGCCGTCTTGACTTACTTTCTCGGTGCCGTGCTTGACACTGCTGGCTACCATAAAGCTATTGAGCAAGCCAACATCAACTTGGGTTACTCATGCTTCCAGTTCGTGTTCGCCCTTGTTGGATCCGCCTTTGTCGACAGATTCGGTAGACGTCGTCTGATGCTCACCGGCATGTCTGGTTGTGCGGTCGTCTGGGTTGGCATGACCACCGCCAGTGGTTTGTTCAACGAGTCTGCAAACCCAGCTGCTGCCAAGGCGACCGTGGCCATGATCTTCATGTTTGGCGCAGTCTTCTCTTTCTGCATCACTCCGCTACAGGCTTTGTATCCTGTCGAGGTACTGTCGTTCGAGATGCGTGCCAAGGGTATGGCATTCTCCAGTCTGGCTGTGAATGCTGGTGGTCTCCTCAACCAGTTCGCCTGGCCTGTGTCTCTCGAGAACATCAAATGGAAGACCTACATCATCTTCATCATCTGGTGTACCGCTCAGACTGCCATCATCTGGCGTTGGTTCCCAGAGACAAGAAACCGAACTGTAAGTATCTTTGTGTTGCTTCCAGTCATTGGACTTTTACTGACTCTTTGTTCTCAGCTCGAGGAACTCGACGATATCTTCGAATCTCCCAACCCGGTCAAGAAGTCTTTGGAAAAGAAGCAGGTTCTGGTTAGCGAGCAACACGGCGTTGCTGTGATCGAGAAGGTCGTGGCTTAGGATGAGGTTGATACTGATGCTCGATGGAGAGTCTGGTGGTTGGATGTTTAATCAAGGACATACGGACGTATATCAGAATTACTGACTCGTGTTTTCCCATGACGCAATGAGAATCCTTCTTTGGACACCGCGCTCTCGGACTCGGTCTGATGAAATGACTCTTTTCTTTGTTGATGGCGACTCACTAACTAAGAAATCATGTCAGTCACTTGGGCAGATACTCAGAGAAGCGACAAATTCTGTTCTTCAAGACTGGAGGAACAGAAGACCATAACCATTATCCAAGACCTTCTTGACAAGTCCATCACCCCCGAATCAGCAGCCCATGGTATCGCAGCTATCTACGAATCTCGTCTTTTGAAAGGAGAGAAGATATCATATCACCCATTTTCCCTACTGTCTCACGCAATCACACACCCAACAACCACATTAGAAAATCACCAACACATCGTGGAGATGCTCATACATATATCGAAGCTGCCTGATGTGCTCAACAATGGCACACCTTGCAAAGAAAACGGACGGACTTACTGGCACTCCATCCCCGGATTCAGTTTCTGGTTCTCCGAACACGCTCTACGTTAGTCCTCTTCCCCTGTCTCGCCATCTCTTACCTCGCAATCTAACAATCCTCAGACGTCCACTTCATCGAAGACATAGACCTAGGAAACTGCCCACTAGCCTGGCAAGAACAAGCCCAGCAATACAAACACGCCAATACCTTTGCCGCTGTCTATATCACCGCTCTTCCATCCTCCATCACTCACGAATACAGAAGTATGCAACACACAGCACTTGAAACCTTGCTCCAAGCCCTCGAGGTGGAAATCTTCACCCATCCACAGATCCGCCGTGCAGGTATTTATATCCCTGCCGCTGCAGCATGGATCTTCCACGCCGTGCCCCAGATCTGGGATTTTTGCAAGAGCAGGGAGTTGTACGAGGGGAGCATGGAGGAGAGATGTTGGATCGGAGGCAGAGATGGAGGAAAAGCTCTGTGGAAAGGTGAGGAGGGGTTTAGTGTTGATCGATGGGAATTTTGGAAGCAGAGGTTTGGGGTTGTGGCGGGGTTGAAGCAGAAGGGGTTTGCTGGACGCGTGGTTGATGATGTGGTGGGGTGTGCGAGGCAGGCGGTCAAGACGATGCGGGAGGTCGAGCAGGAGGATGGGTTTGCGCTTGGTAATGTATCAGATTTGTTTGAGCCTGATGACGGGAATTCGAGTCTGTTGGATGGAGTGTAAGAAGGATGGATGTGGACGCGTAGTGGACGCGACGAGGGGCTGGGGCTGTGGTAGATTCTCGGGAGATTGAGCCGCTCAATGTCCAACCATGTAGGCGCTTAGACGAGCAGAATAGATGCACATCTTGATGGATGTTATCTTTCTCATTCATGTGAAGGGGTTAATGACCAGTCTTAATGATCCTTGTCATGTCTTTCCACGCAAGCGGTTGGCTAGAGCGTTTTTTGTGATGAACTCCTTCGACAGATGAAAGTCTTCTCAATCTCCCGGGTTCCGAGTCGGGATGTTCAGAAACACAAAGTGAAAACACAAAACTTGAATCCACGCAATCACACCACTACCCAGAGAGTATCAGAGTATATAGAATCATCGAAATACAGTACAAAGCCCTTCTGCAAGTGTTGTATATACCTTCAGACCTATACTCCCCATGTTGTCGCCAAAAAACCGTTCAAAGTCCATGTTTCCCCTACCACCCTGTCTCCTACACGGACCAGAATCCGTGCCGGATCAGCAGAGACATCCTCCGCAAACCTGCATGTGTCAAAAACTCAACCGTTGCTGTGCCGTCCACATACGTCAATTCTAGCCGTCTCATCACGCGTCTTTTCCTGCTTTTCCATGAAACGGTTGGATGAGCGGGACTTGGTTGTTGACTTGTTTACTGCCGCCACGTGTAATCTGCCGTGATGTTGGTGGAGGGGCATTTGTTGAGAGGGGCTGCGCGAGCTGTGGTAGGTTGTTGAGGCTGGCCCATATACCTGTTTACCTACGCCAGCGTGCTGTCATATTTGGAGCTTTCCTTGCTGTCTTGCGTGCCCGGTTTATTATCTGGGTGTTTGTTCGCACTTTTCGTCTCTTTCCGAAACCTCATCTTTTCCTATTCACATTACTGTAACGTTTCGAGACATCATTCCAACATGGGCGTCGAAGAACCTACACCTGAGAACTACACTCTGCTCCAGGGCTTCGAGTGGAATGTCCCTGCTGATGGCAAACACTACACGCGCTTGCACGATGCAATGCCCGCCTACAAACACATCGGTATCTCCAACATCTGGCTACCTCCCGGCTGCAAAGCAAGCTCCCCCAACGTAAGCCCCCCTCACCCCACAACTCTCCCCCAGAGGACCCTTCCATACTGACTCGCTCCACCCAGGGCAACGGCTACGACGTCTACGATCTCTACGACCTCGGCGAATTCGACCAAAAGGGCGGCGTAGCGACAAAATGGGGCACCAAAGACGAGCTCCTCGCCCTCTCCTCGCTCGCAAAAGAATCCGGCATCGGCCTCTACTGGGACGCCGTGCTCAACCACAAAGCCGCCGCCGACAAGAAGGAAAAATGCCACGTCGTCGAGGTCGACTCCAACGACCGCGACAAGCAAATCTCGGACCGCCATGAGATTACTGCTTGGCTGGGCTTCAACTTTGACGGCAGAGGCGACAAGTACTCGAAGCAGAAATACCACTGGTATCATTTTGGCGGTACGGACTATGATGCTGCGACGGGCAAGAATGCGATTTTCCAGATCCAGGGAGAGGGCAAGGGGTGGAGTGAGTCTGTGGATGACGAAGGCGGCAATGCCGATTTCCTCATGTTTGCGGACCTCGACTATTCGCACCCCGAGGTTTGCGAAGATGTAACCAACTGGGGCAAATGGATTGTCAAGGAGGTTGGTCTCAGGGGATTCCGTCTTGATGCCGTCCAGCACTTCTCTCAGCGCTTTACAAAGGAGTGGATCGAGGCGCTGAGACAGGAACACGGAGATTTGTTCTACGTCGGCGAGTTCTGGACTGGAAACAAGCAGGATTTGGTCGACTGGGTCAACGAGATGGAGAGAAGGTTCTCGCTCTACGACAGCCCGCTGCTCAACAACTTTTCAAACATCAGCAAGAGTGAAGCTGCAGATTTGAGAAAGGTCTTTGACGACACTTTGGTCCAGGAGATGCCTGTAAACGCCGTGGTAAGCAACATCTCTCCCTCACGTCGTAACCAAAAGAAGCACACGACGCTAACATTGATTCCAACAAAACAGACAGTCGTAGTAAACCACGACACGCAACCCGGCCAAACCGTCGAAACCCCCGTCGAAGGCTTCTTCAAGCCCCTCGCCTACTCGCTCATCCTCCTGCGCCGCGACGGCTACCCCAGCGTCTTCTACGGCGACCTCTACGGCACAAAAGGCGACAACCCCGAGCCCCCGTCTTGCGGCGACAAACTCGCCGACCTCATCCTCGCACGCAAACTCTTCGCTTACGGCGAGCTGAACGACTACTGGGACAACCCCAACTGCATTGGCTGGGTCAGAAGAGGCACTCACGATAAGAAGAATGGATGTGCGGTTGTGATGAGCAACACGGGTCCTGGAGAGATCAAGATGCACGTCGGGCCTGAGCACAAGGGAGAGGTGTGGACCGATGTGTTGGGCTGGGAGCAGGGCGAGGTGGAGATTGACGAGGAGGGCAATGGTGTGTTCAAGTGTCCTGGTTGCAGTGTTGCTGTTTGGGTCAACAAGGACGCAGAGGGTAGAGAACACTTCCCTGTCAACTTTGACAGCGACATCTACAAGGAGGCCTCCAAGCAGAATGGCGAGGAGGAAAAGAAGGAAGACGACAAGGAATAGAGGGAGAGATGCACGACCACAGACACGGATGAGCAGGGACGCAAGGTGCTGTACATAATACCCACAGAAGAGAAGGACATACACGAACCGATATAGAAGAATACCTCACAGGATAGACAACGACAGAGACAATAAACTCCTGAACCACTCATCTCCATTCTGACCAGCTCTCTCCGCAAAAAGACCGCAATTAAACACAGATCCAAGTACCCCTCAATCATTTACCCCTCGACAGGCACCGGAGTGCTAGCCGGCGCATCGGCAGATCTCCCCCATCCATCACAAAAGGGAAAATGATCAACCACGTGCCTGAAGATCTCGCATTCAAACTCTCGAAACGGGCAAGTCGGCAACGCCCTTCCAACGGCCACCACGCAAGCAGCCCTGGCGCCGTTTTTTGCAAGACAACGGTGTTTGCCGAAACACTGCGCTGGGTAACGAAGAAGAGGAGAAAACCGTGAGCGTGGGTGAGTCATGAGGTGGATCAGGCTGTGGATGGGAAATAGATGGAGAGTGGGTAGGAAGAGACAAGGACGACAGGGCTGAGAGTTCAGAAAAACCTTGATGGGGTTCTGTTGTTTGTTTGTTGGCTAGCCTGTCGGCAAACGCAAGACTGGGTGGAAGTTGGATGGTTGTACCCGTCGCGGGATTTGGTGTTTACCGCTACCGGGGACTTGGCTCCTTGTTCAAAGATACTTCTATTGGGTATTCATATCTGCGCCGAGCACTTGGTTATACCCTCGACTGCGCTTGGTCAAGTACTCGTGTACATGAAGTGAGCACTCAAGGTGGCATACTGGAAATCTCGAGTGCGAGCATCTGTTCAGTATTGCCGTGGTGGACTGAAGCGGGCGTTTTCTGCTTTCGCGTGCCATAGACACATTGTCGGGTATAACCGACAGATGGTATAGCAGAGGTTTCCTAATATTGGTCCAGGTCAACGGTCGGCTCGAATAACTGCCACATACTCGTATCTTTTGCCGGACAGGCGAGGAGTTTCCAGACATCTGTGGTGGCCTTTGACAGCTCCAAAGCTCAGCTTGCTGGTGCAGAAACATTGTCTTACTGCTTGTCAGGAACAACAACAACCATCACGGACCCGAAGCATACCGCCAACTCAGCTACGGTTTCAGCTGCTGAAGATAGCACAGGCTATGAGAGACTGCGTGTTTGTACCATGTACCCTGCAAAGTGCATCCAGAAACGTACGATCAAGCCGCGTCCAAGTGAGGCAATTTGGGTGCTGAAAAGACAATTCGAGCTAGGCCATGCAAGGCTCAGCTGTAGGCTGTGGTATATGCCGTCTTCGAAGATTCATAGAACCTTCTTTTTGAGCTGACGACTGGCTCGGGTAACTATGGAAGCATCAAGCGGCGGTGAGATGTTCCTAATTGAGCGTCGACAGACACGTGGGCCAGTCACGCAGATGCCCGAGAGGTTAAACCGTCTCGAACGGACGTACGAGGACCAGAGCTGAGCAGTCGTACATGGAGAAACATACCAAGACCTTTCACCGCAATTGACAACTGGAGAAGACCCTTGGCCGGAAGCGTGCTCAGACTATCCGAAGACCAGGTTTTCTGCCCGCTGTCGACTGTTTTTGCATCCTTCCAGTCCAGGAACTTACTAGTTTGATCGGAGACTCCGAACCTTCTCACCGCATCGTGATCAATGAGAACAAGTCTGGGGAAGCGATTCGTCAAATTGGACGTGAGACAGGAGCTGAAAATCCAGTCCCAAGCCCGATGTTTCACCCGCGGGGGCGGCAGCAAACGGGATGCTCAAGCCATTGCACTTTGCGCGACGAGCGATCGCGTCGCGGAGTGAGTCCTTCTCAACGTTGTCGTTGATCGAACGTGATTTTGGCTTGCGAACAAGCAGTCTTCGTTGTCGTCGAAGAAGTGTGGTTGATGGTTCTACATGCTGACAGGTATTCTGCAGGAACAGAAGGCGACGCAGCGGGAACAACCCAACCGGAGTTTTCTCCAAGGGTCGGTAAGCTTTTGACACTAACCATTTTCGGACACCATCTCGCCCAGTCCGATCGCGGAAGGATCACGCTTCCCCTTGGCCGCGACCTCACCCTGACTCTTTCTTCACCTTGTTCCATGCCAAGTATTCCTTGCCCAAGGTTCCGATCCCGTAACCCTCAAGCCCCTTGGATATCCAGCTGGTATCCAACACGTCCAGAGAGCAAATGGTGAGCTTTACCTTTACCATCGACGCCTCATGGCGTTCGCATGGACATTGTTCAGAGCTCGGCCAAGCCGAGACCTTTTGTATACCAAAGCCTCCATGAGGACATGTTGTGATATATAAGGTAGGACGACTGCAGCCGATACAGCTCAGATTCAAGCTCATCTTCCATTCCAATCTACTCTCATCTACATCGAGATCAAGAAAGATGCGTCTCTCCTATGCCCTTCCCGCTTTGGCGGCCAACCTGGCTGCTGCTTTGCCCAGACCTCAGGAAATCGACTTCGACCTGGTTCTCGCTGCCCCGGATCCGACTTTCACTGAAGCTGTTGGTGTCACTGCTCAGACAATCACAGTCGACCCTCAAGCTCTTATTGCTTCAGCTACTGCCGCCATTTCCTCCGTCAGCGTCGATGCTAGTGATGTCCTCTCGTCCACCGCCGTCGTTCAGGCCAAGCGTGCCGCTGCTACCTGTGTCCCTCAGCCCGCCGGAGCAACCTCCGCTCCCACTTACACTCCCGACACTGCCGCGCAATTCCTTCAAGAAGACTACTTCTCTTCAGTTGCATCGGCCAATGCAGCTGCACCTTCCGGCTACTCTCAGGCTTTCGTGAACAAGCAAGCCTCCAACAATGCGTATGTCGACGTCTGGAAAGTGTGATGGTCGTGATACTGATTCAGATTAGCTTTGGCTATATGGGATTTGACACCATGAACGACTACGACGTCGCCAAGTGTGCAAGCCAGTGCACTGCCAAGTTTGGCTGTGTCTCCTTCAACATCTACTTTGAACGGGACCCATCTGGTAAGCATATCATGGCTCATCTTCCAAAAAGAACACAGCTAACCAGGTGCAGTTGATCCCAACGACTCGTCATGCTCGAACCCAAGCTCGGTGACCATGATCAAGTGCGTCTACTGGGGTGGTCAGGTCACTGCTGAAAACGCCGTCAACAAGGGGCAGAAGCGTGGTGGATTCGACGTCGCCATTGCCGGCTCAAACGGATATGTCACTACCCAGCTCTCCACCCCTGACGGTTACCAATCTGGCGTCCCCTTCGGCAAGTTTGCCATCAACGCACCTTACGATGCTCAAGGCTACAACACCTACATGGGTGCCAAGATCTTCACCGGCACCTGGAGTGTTGACCAGTGCTCTCAGTACTGCGATGCCCAGACCAAGTACAACCTCGCCACCGCTCCCAAGGACGGCACTCCTGCCAAGGTCTGCAAGTTCTTCAACACCTACCTCCTGACTGCCAAGATGGCCAACGGCGATATCGTCCCTCAGGGTCAGTACTGCTCGCTTTACACCGAGGCCTGGCCTATCAAGTACGCCTCCAACGGCGGACAGTGGAGAGGAAAGGACCAATACACTGTTGACTACAGCTTTGGCTATGCAAAGACTGATGTTGGTGTCGACCCTCTCGTTGGAGACGCAAAGGGTGCCACCTACCAAGCTGTCGGAGACATCAAGTGGGGCACTCTCCAGCCTTACTGCTCCACCCTTCTCGGATACACCACCCCAGTCACCACAGTGACAGCAACCACAACCATCACTCCTTTGGTCACTGTATCCTCGACGATAAGCACCAGTGCTCCCGTTCTCAAGCGCGACGATGTACCCACTAGCGTTGGTGTAGTCACCGATGTTGCTTTCGACGGTGTTCTCACTCTCCACGGTGGCGTCATCACCACACAGGATCTCGACTCGACTGCAGCCGTTGTCAGACGTGCCGTTCCTACCTCTACTCCCGCCGACTTGAAGAAGTACCCCGCTACCGTCGTTTCAGCAGCTTGCAGCCTTCAAGCCACACCAGTGACTTCAACCTCAACCGTGTTCACCACAGCGACCGCCACTGCTGCAACCAGCACCATTGACCAGGTCACCACCATCAACTCATACTACTCGGCCACCACCGGCTGCCCGACTGTGCTGGCCCAACCTGGAGCCAAAGCGTACAAGAGATACTTCTTCGGAACCGGCCTTCGCGAAGCTACCGCTAACGTAGGAAACACCAACTTCCCGCCCCTCACTCAGACCTACCCTGCGTCTGTACTTGAGTGCGACGCCGCTCAGCAATGTGCTTCGTATGGCTTCTCGAGACCCAACACTGGAGGTGGCTACTGGTCCTTTGATCTTCACTTCCTGCAGTCCACCGCTGCCTGGGAGTGTACTCTCTACTGGAACCCCAATTCCGATCCAAAGGCCTTCAATGTTGTTGACCCTGATATTGTTGCTGGCTACGGTTACTGCACCAACTGTTAAAAGACCGATGGTGATGATTTGGCGGGCGTTTGTCAAAGGCTAGTGCTGGATTTTGTTCCGCTGCATATGGTTAGATGAGGTTTACTGGATCGGAGGACTTTTGGAAAGGTGTTGTTTATTGGTACCAGAGGCTGGATATAGGAGTTTTTGTTTCCATCATCTCTTGCCGTTTGTTTAGATATTTCTGCAAAACGTTTCAAAGCTATCTTTTCTTCTGTTCAAACTTGTGTTTCTTGTGTGATTATAACAACAATCCTGCCAGGTTTACCCCCTACATGTCGACTTTGTATTAAGATGGCACGTAGCCGGTATGGGTTAAACAGAAGCTGATCCCTTAACTGAATCTCAATCCCAACAGAGCGCATAAGAAAGATTTGTTAGTGATGTGGATTGTCTGCCCTTCTGAAATCTGTCACCCCCATGCCAAATTGCCAATAGCGTTTTGCAATCGATAGACCGTGTGTAAGGGAAAACGCCATTGATCCTCTTCCTTTGCTATGAGCGTCTTTTCATGAAGAGTGTTGCGAACATGATGGAAAGGGATAGAGGGGAACTAGATGATGTTTGGGCATGCGCACAAAATATCAGGAGAAAGACAATCACATGGCGAGATTGGAAAAAAAAAACAGATATAAGAATAAAAATGTCATTCAAACATTAAACGAAAGTGTTCTCGCTAAAACTAAACAGATATTCATCCTCAAAACCCTCTATCTTATCATGAACGTATTTACAAGCTTTGTCTGGAACAAAATTGCTGACTGAGCAGTTTAGTTGTAGGTGTAGACCTGCTCGGGGCCAACGTTGCCGTACGATCCAGAGCCCTTGGGGTTGCTGGGAGTGACAGCCTGACCGTCAACGTTGCTGACACCGAACCAAGCCAACTCGTTCTGCTTGTCGACGACAGTGACAACAGCGTAAGCGGGAGCGGGCTCAGCAACGTATCCCCAAGAAACGGTGAAGTCGCCGTCGGCGCACTTCTGGTTGCTGAAGGACTTGTTGGAGGCGTTGACAATGGTGCAGTGCTCGGTCTTGCCGTTGGCGACAATGTCGAAGTTGTAGTCGCAAGTCTCGCCGAGGCAGTAGCGGTTCACGTTGTTCAGAGTCCAGGTCTTGCCGTCGACCTTCTTGGGGTTAGAGCCGGGGGCGGCAGCGTTGGTGCCTGAGGCCTTGGGGGCGGCGGCGCTGGTGGAGGTGGCCTTGGCGGTGGAGGTGGCCATGGTGGATGCGGTGGCGCTGTAGGGGAGGAAGGAGGAGGCCAGGCTGCCGTTGTCGGTGAAGGGGTCCTCGCCGAGGCAAGAAGAGTACTGGGCGGCACACTGGGCCATGTTGGCGGACATGCCGTTGGTGCGGGTGCTTCTGCACTTGTTGTATGCGTCGTAGCAGTCATCCTTGCAAGTTGCGTCGTTTGCAGAGCACAGAGATTGGTTGGCAGAAGAACCGTTGGGGCCGCGGGCGGTGCGGCAGGCGTTGACCTTGGACTTGCAGTCGCTGGCAGCGGAGGAAGTGGCGGCAGCAGCTACGCTGGTGGAAGATGCCTTAGAGGCGGCAGGGGTGGCCACGGTGGAGGCGGTGACGCTGTAGGGAACGAACGAGGAGGCCAGGCTGCCATTGTCCGTGAAGGGGTCCTCGCCTAGGCAAGAGGAGTAGTTGGCGGCGCACTGGGCCATGTTGGCCGACATGCCGTTGGTGCGGGTGCTTCTGCAGGTGTTGTAGGCATCGTAGCACTCGCCCTGGCATCTGGCGTTGTCGGCAGCGCACTGGGCCTGGTTGGCCGACATGCCATTGACACGAGTAGTTCTGCAGGTGTTGAACTTGTCGACACAGCTGTCGGAACCCTGAGCTTGACGACGAAGGGCGGGAGATGCGGTGACAGCGGAGGTCAAGGCCAGGATGGAGATGAGCGATGTGGAAAGCATCTTGTTGGTTGTGAAAGGGGTTCTGGTTGGTGTGTGTGGATGGTGGTTATGAAGGGAGGAAGGTGTGTTTGAATTGTTGTTGTTGTTGTTGTTGTTGTTGTTGTTGTCGGGATGCTGTGTTGTGGAATGTGATGAGATATGGGTAGATGGGAGGAACTGCTCAAGGTCTTATATATCTCCGTCTCCCTACCTTCTGTATGATTCTCCTCTCCACATGACTGAAGCCGAGAATAATTGCTCGCTCACCGTTACCATGTCTTGCTCTCAGAAAGTCATGAATCCAATTATGGTGGGCTTGGCAGTCTTCCACACGAGTCACCAAACTGGATTCACGACGGTGATGATGCTACTGTCAATGCACATTCTCGTATACAAGAGATCGGCCCCACGTTTGTGACGTTTGTGGGCATCTCTTCAGCGATCTCCTCGTATGGGCACAATTTCGCCAAGAATGAGGCGGCGAAACGACCTTGTGATACCTCATTGGGGTGTAGTACGGCAATGGAGATGTCTTGCCGGCGGCGAGGGACGTTCAAAACGGTCGTCGAAAATAGAAATTTGTAGGGTCTTAGCCGAGGCTAGAGTCAAACCATGATATTTTTAGGCCTTCAGTGCCATGACATCAGAGCTGTTCGCGCACTCCATCACCTGTCTCATGAATGATTTGTCCTTGGTGCGAAGGGAAAGTGACTCCATCGCTAAACGAGACCTTCTGCGCCATCGATACAACCTCGTAAATGCAGACTCTACCATCACGATCAAACGTTTTTTCTAGCATTGAGCCTGCGGGATATTCTTGTCTTTGCTACGGCCAAGTATTCTACTCCATAAAATTGGTCGGCATCGGCGGACGGCAACGAATCTGCTTCGCGTTGCATGTAAAAAGATCAATGACTATGGGCGGACATGTATAGACGCGACGGATCACTCTCTGCACCCTTTGGCAGAACCGTATTCCTCGATCTTCCAAAAAGACACTATGAGTATCAAGGTCAATGCCCATAGTGAGTATAGATGACAGGCAATAAGCCTACGAGTCGGTGAGCGAAATAACAATCATACGACTCCACGGATCCAAGCTTTCCATATGTACGCAGAGAGTGATGCTCGTTCTGAACGAGATTGATCTGTCATATGGATTTAATGCTGTCGAGACGAGAAAGGAGAACACCAAGCAAGACTGTGTGAGCTTCTGATCGTCCCAAACGAAGCTGATCACATCAGGTTTTGTTCGCGACATACCATCCCTTCGGTAACCTTCCTGCGCTTGTGGACGGTAACTTGCACGTGTCCGAGGGTTTGGAGTCAGATCAGTCCTGGTGGCTAGTCCTGATGCTCACTGATATGCAGGAAGTGTCGCTCGTCGATCTGTACCATCTCCCTGGCTCCATTTCCTCCCTCACCTTTTTTTGGAGGATGATATCTCCTCTCGAGAGAATGTTGCACCATTGGTATCAGATATTGCACCAACGGCCAACATGGCGAAAAAATGTCTCAAGTTCATGTGCAGCGTTACCTACCTAGTCAGACTACCAGCTTGCTGCTTTCCATCGCTTGCAACGGATGTGACTCCGTTACTCGAACATGCACGTTGTCAATGCCGCTCGCTGTTGTCCTCAAGGCCAGCATTCTGATGAACTCAACAGACAAGGGTTGCTGGCGGTGGCTGGCATGCAGGTATGCTTGAGATCCTAGAAGCTGATATCATTGTGATGGTTTCTAGCAGCCAAATACGAAGAGCCTCTACGATCGCTCCATCCGACATGTAGCCAGAAATCGAGACGAAATTGTTTGAAGAAAGCTGTTTGGCATCATGCCAAGACGGATGTACGATCATCCGGGGTGGACCTCGTCGGTCCCGTTCCGATCATTCCGTATCTGATTGCTGCTGCCCTTCCGGACACTCCCGGCTTCTGCACCACGACCTTATTTCCAGACTGCACATCTCATCGGATCCAGCCACGAGCGCGGCTCTTACTCGTGAGTCCTTATCATAGCTGTGTGCGATGCCAGCAACGCAAGACCAAATGCGACGGCCAGCTCCTGTGTGCGGCATGCTTCAAGGCCAACGCAGATTGCAAACGAATCAATCGGAATACATTGGCCACGAGACAAAGAAGACGATATCTTGAGTTCGCAAATGTAGGTCTTACCGTAGAAACTCGTTTTTAGCGGCCCCCTTCCCGCACCGGCCCCTCGCTCTATACCGGCAGGTCTGTCACCAAAATTTTGGTGAGAGGGCCATTTTGGAAATTGTTTCAAACTCCTCATCGGCATGCCGCTATAAACGAGTTTCTACGGTAATCCAGACCTGAGCTTGCAGACACAGACACGCAGATGTCCTCAGGCTTCAGCCCCTGAATGATGATCTCATCTCTCCACCTGAAATTGTGCCACAACCGCTGCTGGGGCCTGTCATGGAGAACCCTATTGCAAGCCACAGCTTAACTGACTCGAGCACCATTGAGAGTGAAACTTGTTCTGTTTGATCATGTGTCCGCTCGACCACTATCAATTTTTGGGTGGCCTCATCCAGTACGAATCTTCCAGCTTTGGCAAGCACACATCGATAATGTCAACCCCCTGATCAATCTCCTTCATTTGCAAACCAAGAGAGCTACCAAAACAGCCACGAGCTTTATTTTCGTCCATCAATCTCGCGGCCATCCTATTGTACAACGAAGATTGCCGGAAACTCAAGATGGCATGGAAACATCAATGTGTTCAGCGATTCTTCGCCGTCACCACAGGATGTCTCGTCAATTCGAGGAGGCTGACGAATCGGTTTTGAACGAGACATGGCAGCAAGTTTCGTTGACGCATCGGTACAATCCAGAACTCCTGACTCGAGAACACAAAAGCTTCTATATAGCTTGGCTCTCAGAGTTTGGAGCCGCAGAGCTTTGACCGCAGCTGGTGCGCCTGACTTTGTGCAGTAAATACAACTTCAATGGTATCAGCCCGCTGGACAAGATATGATTGAAGGCATCGACACCAACGTGCAACACTCTACGCAAACACCATTCCCCGTGCGAAACGGACCAAGATCAACTGAACAGCTTTTTGACATGCATTTAGAAAATGCGGAGCTTGGTGGGCAGGGAATATTGGCTCAAAATCTTTGATAACGAAGAGCTACTGGGAATTTGAATGTTGGTTCAATTTGGCTTTCAAGAGTTGCTAGCTAGATCTTGCTTTCCGCCTCCACGCTCACAGTATATTCAGATGTGATCGAACTTTGCAGATCTCCTAGAAGCCAATTGGCAGGTGGAGATTGCGACGGACAACTTTGTCTTCAGGAATACCGTGAGATCCGTCATCACCAGCAGCAGCAGTCTGATTTGAGGTTGACTCGGGAGTAAACAAGCTTGTGGCGTTCCTGATTGATGTAACGACAGTCAAAATACTTTTGAGTGTCATCGTCTCGTTCTTTCTGGACCAACCCAACTCATGGGGCAAACGCTCATGTTCTGTACAGCAATCAGCAACGAATCTTCCAAGTCGCCTATCATTCCCACTTACCGAAGAAGTACGACACCAAGTCTCTGGGCACAGTCACAGCACGCGTGTCGCCGAAAGCAATGAACGGAGCCGCTACCTCACCAAGACTGAACTCCTCGTTCGTCTTTGTGAATGTGTAGTTGGGGTTGAATGCTCTGGACTCGGTCATTCTCGCCAACTTGCTGTTGGCCAACATTTGTGCGGTAAGAGTCTCGTTGCTCCAGTATCTTTTGGTTGTTGCGAAAACCTCGGGGTTGAAGACGTGGTTGTTACCGTAGTAGGCATCCATGCGGCTGAGACTCGCATCGTGCTCGAGCACATTGTGTTGGTTCAGATGTTCACTGTCCCGAGGTATCAGCATGCTGTCAAGTCCACGGAACCGGGACGGAGACGTACAGGGTAAAGGATGTAGCGTTGGGCTCGGGGTTGGCAATGATGGCTTGATCCCACATCAGACTTGCCAATGCAGCGTCAAAGTTTAGACCATCGCCGAGGCCTTTGATGGCGTTCTCTTTTGTGATGTTGCCGCCGTCGCGGGGGATGAAGCCGTGGTTTGCGAGTGTGTTCATCATCGGGCAAGGTCCTCTGACTGTAAAACCATCAGTAACTGGGACACTGCGAGTTGGGAAGGAAATTCATACGATCGCCTGCAGTGGCAGGGTGCCACGCGTGGACATCGTTAGGCATGGCGACTTGAGCATTTTTCTGAGGGAACGCGGAAGCCAAGACGAAAGATAGAGATGTTGCGACGATGATGGACTTCATGTTGGGCGAATGACAGGATGGATATCTGAGATGATGACCAGCAACATTCTTACTGCGAGAGTCTTTGATTTTATATATCCTTGTGATCTGCGCTTTTGCTTCCCGATACTGATAAATATCACAGCATTCGTCGTATCCATGCAGGAGGCTGGATACGAGAATACGCGATCGGCGTTTCACAGCACCTTAGCACCTTAGCACCTCCGTACCTGTCGTGTCGCATCTGCATACACGTCTAAAGGTTTTCAAACCTGATACAGTACGTGTTAAGGCGCGTCATCATTTCTTGGAATTGTTGCTAGGGTGCTCTTGCACGCCTGGACGAATTGTAGCGTGCTGACGACCAGGAGGGGCTGAGTTTAGCTAAGTCAAGATGACCTCCGTGTATCCATTTATTGGTCAAAAGAATTGAGATGGTTGGGTATCAGATGCAGATGCGATGTAAGGGTGGCAGGATATCCGAAGGTAGAGCAGGGTGCTGTACTTGGCACGGCTTCCGACGACATGCCATGCCACCGCGGCCCCATTATACAGGCTATCTTCACCTCCGTTGGATAGCGCACACATCCCACATTCATGCGTCTGCATATCCAAAGACTGCAGCGAATCGTAGGTGTTACCAAGGTCAGAACAGGATATCCGCGAGTCACGCACTTTCCAACGCAAGCAGACACACCCTGTAGGTTTACTTCTTCTCCGATCCATCAGGAAGGACACGTGGGAGCATTCAACGGTGATAAACTACTGTGGTCAATCACGACGCTATGTGTAAGCCATCGATGGCTTTGTCACATCCAGAAAGGAGTCGGTGAGCCACAAAGAACTTGATCAGTCTCTTTCTCGTGTCGTGTCACATCTCCGTGTGATATCTGCACGATTGTGATTATCATGATTACAATACAGTGTCTAGCCCCTGATGGTTTCTGATGATCCCAAGGCGAATCGAGAAAGCATAACCATCGGTGTCTTACTTCACAGCGCACCAAAGTGGCCAAGAGATTGCAAAACCACTAATGAAGAAGATCCCTATCATCTCTTCACCCTGATAGGAAGATCAGGGGCTCTTCTTGCCACATTCTCCCTCGTCCTCGGCTTGATTCCGTCCTCGGACTTGAGCTTGTCTTCGGACTTGGCCTCGGACTCTTCAGCCGAGTCGTCGACCTTGTCAACGTCGTCAACGTCGTCGGCCTCGTGCTTCTGGCTGTCGTCCTCCACATGGGACTGATGGTTGGCGGTGTGGGTACTCAGCCGCAAAGCACAATTAATCAGAACGAATCAAGCATGCATAACTCTTTGAATAACCTACAGGAACCTTCTCGGGCTCATCGGCCTCGTGTTCATCCTCAAAGGTCTCGTTCATCTCCTCGGCCTCCTGTTGGGCCACCCACTCTTCGTAGGCCCTGTGTGAGGCGACCCAGTCGATATCGCCGTCGCCGATGTTGTCGGAATCCATTGTTTCTGATGCGCCGTCAGTATTAGGCAGCTTTGGTGTGCTACAAGATGGTATTACTGGGATAGATGATGGGCTTTGAGAGATATGGAAGGTGCTGATGGCGTTTGTGGACTTGCGGTGTTGGGTTGCGTTTTGGTAGCTGGGTCGTGCGCAGTATAAAAGAGCCAGAGTGCGTGAGAAGATTTGAATATACGGTATGCTTTCACAATCTGTGTACAGTGATGAGTCGAGCGACATCCAAGACATGTTTGGATGCCTTCTTTATGCTCCGACTTGACAAGTTTCTCTGAAATAGGCTATTTAGATTCAAGGTTCTATCACGTTTATGGGAATCTCCATTGAAAACTTGGGCTTGAGTGGAACATGAGGTAGAGACGGGACGACTGAAGAGCGAGAAGATGGTCGGCAGTACATATCTGATCTTCTTATAACTTACAGTGACCACAGTAGGAACATTTGCACAGAGAATGGGATGACAAAACAAGCGTCGTTACTATAGAGGAGCGGAGAACTGTCCTTTATGACAAAGAAACCCCTTAGACGGGTGTCATCCTGGAGTCTGGAGTGACAGCACAAAGAAAACCAAAGACCATGCCATGCCCAACCTCTCTTTCCGAATTCTTGCAGACAAAGGAGATTGAAACACGAAATTCCAAAAACAGCTCATTTCCACGCTGCATACCACATTGAAGCTGCTATGCAATTTTCTGACACCGTTTCATATTTTTCCTGCACTTCTAACGAGCGCGCAAAGTCGAGTAGTCCAGAACCTCGACAAAGGGCTGAGATCAGGCCTGATACTTCCTGTACAAACATGTTAGCACCACAGCGCGGGAAAAAGCGAACCAGAAGTACTTACAAGTCTTCCAGCTCACCGGCACAGTCCTCCATGCCATGAATTCCATCTCTCAAAACATCAACAAACTGTCTGAGTGCAACTGTGCCCTTGTCGACATGGCCTCTGGGGTTGTAAGTCTGAACATCGTAGGTATTGTAATCGTGGATCAGAACGCGCTGGCGTTTGAGGAGCTTGTGAGAAATGGCCAGTGCCTTGTCGATGAGGGCTTTGATGGTTGCGTCGTCCATTGGGGCATGGTTCACAGCATCCTCGGTAGACTCAAAGGCAAAAGAGTCGCTCTCGTTGATGGCATCGACAAAGCTGCTGGGATTCTCGATGTTACGGGCAAGACCGGTGAGCATGCCGATAGGCTCAGGTGCTGCCGAGTAAGGAGGTGTTGCGGAGTAGAGAGGTGCTGCCGAGTACGGGGGTGCTGCCGAGTAAAGAGGTGCTGCCTTGTTCTTGGAAGCAGCGGTGGTAGTGTCGGCCTTCTTGCGAACACGACGTGGAGGAGGAGTGGTTGGAATGGCTGGGCTGGCCTTGCGCTTGCGAGGCTTGGGGATAGGTGAGCACTCCAGGGTGCGGTCCTCTTCGACAGGCTCGTGTTCAGCGCCGGCGCCGGTGTCGTTGCGAGCGCGGACTGGGGTCAAAGGCGAGGCCACAGGAGTGAGTGGAGAAGCAGGAGGTCCTCCGTCATCGGCGCTGTCATCGATCATGGCGCTCTCTGTAGTAACGACTAAGCTGAGATACCCAGTAGGGCGTAGGTGATAGAGTGCGTCAGCTACACTTCTGGAGCCAGTCTCATTGGTGAATAAGAAGTTGTGCGGCTGAGGGAGCGAGCGAGGTTTTCCTGAGCGAACAGGACGGGCAAGGTTAACCCCGTTTGCGCTACCGGCGATGGGGGTCATGGTGGTAACTTTGGGGAATCAGAACGTGAGGCAGAGGAAGATGCGAGAGCAAGGATTGGAATAGCCGACTTTTGTTGTGACGAAAAGGGTTGGTGAAGGTTCGAAGCGAAAAAGCCAGCCGTACACGGTTCGAGTGAGATCAAAACGTAAACAAACGGAAAAGTGAGGTAGTCGAAGTTTGGGCCGTCATGGAAGATCGAAGATACAGTCTCAATCCCGAACGAATACAACCAGAGACTAGAGCGCTACAAAAAATGCACAAATCACTGTGATCATGGTCCATCGTCCACAGAGACACGCTACCCTGTCGTGCTTTTAGTGGAAAGACCAACGTATCCGGACGATAGCTTGCACTATTTATGTGTTTATTCATGGGTCGATTCTCAGGTTGTTTTGTTACGAAAGATCAATATGCCCTATAGTATATCTACCCCTGGAGGTTCTATAGTGATGCCCGAGGTCGATATAACGATACCTTATCGCGTCCCGATTGTTCTCAGAACATATCAGGAACCGAGAATCATCTTTGCACACTTCCATTCAACCTGGCTCCCGCATCGGTATACATCAACATTTCAAGCTATAAGATTGCACAGTTGTTTGAAAGAGAAAGCTTGAACCAGAGAGAAAGGAAACATCATAGAATTCAGTCGATGCTACTCTGGTAGTGGCATATTGCGTTCCGTAGCCATCATTGTATCTGCAAGTCCGAATGCCAGTTGCATATTTTTCGCCCTGGTTTCCCTCAATGGAGAACCTCGTGCAATATCAATCACTGCTTCTGTTCCACGGAATCTCTGTCTGGGTTGTCCGGATAGGCGATCTCTGTCTGGATTTCCTGCTCTTCCTTGATACCGAGCCTCTCCGGGGATGTTGTTTGAGTCGTGGCATGTGTCTTTCTGAAATACTTCAGACGAGTTCTTCGATCTTAACTTTGCTGTTGGTAAGATGTCAGTAACTTCTCAGATCAACCTCAAAAGCAACTTGAGTACTTACATGAACTTGAGACGGGCCAAGCACCTGTAACAGTGAGCAATCTTGACACCGTTCCACAGGTCCGGGCGCTTCTCCAGTTTGTAGCGGTGGAAGCGAAATTCCTCCTTCGTAATCATCTCCTCCCAACCCTCGACGTAGAACTCGTCGTCGCGGTACTTGTCGTACAGAGTCATCAGAGTGTCGATGGACATGAGCAAGACGTCTTTGTCGGGCACGCTGAGCCTGGAGCAGTCGAAGTTGACCTGCATGAGCTTCTGGCGAAAGCGGTTGTCTGGTCCGCGTGTGGCTATCTCGTGACAAGCCATATACTTGACTTCGAAGAGGTAGTTGTTAAGAAGGGTGGCGGTGTCCTGTGTATCGACAGCCGGGGTGTTGTGATGCTCGATGGATTGAGATTGGTTGTTGCTGGTTGTTCCGGGGCGGACACGGTTGCCGTAGTCAAAGACATTACTCTCGCTACGCTTCTGGATGCGCACGTGAAGCGGCATGGGACCTTCCACTGCTGATCTCTCCTGCTTGTGCCCCTCCTTTCCAGTATCGGCGAGGACCAGGTCCAGTTGTGTTGACGCGGGTAGGTGGTGGGTGGCGTTGAGTTCAGGAGTAATAGGGCGGTGGGAGTCGTCTTCATCATTCTCAAGGTGCCCCTTCTCTGATGTGTTTGCGTCTGGGACGCGAGTGCTTGGTCGGGTTCGCTTGTACCATTCCTCACGTGTCAAACCCGCTGCGCTGAACATGTCCGTGGAAAACTTGTACGGATTCATGGTGAATTCCAAGAGAGTTGATGATGTCTTGGAGAAGTCGAGGTGGTTGTTGTGGTTGTTGTGCTGGAAGAGTTTACTGTGCACACAAGTGAGACTCGAACGGACGGAATTTTCAGGGGCTAAGCGACGACGCCTAGTTCTGAGGCAACCAAGTCAAACGCAACCATACACTCTAATTCTGTGGTTGTGTCCCGTTGTCTGAGCTTCAGCATTACTATGAACTTATAGATCTTCCTCGCACCCGTTGCTCTTGAGCTCCACAATGCATACACCTTCTCAGACCCCTGTAGCAAATCTGGCAAGAGAGTTTGCTACTTCTTGATATATTTATCTACAACATCTTACAAGTTTCCCTCCTCACCTCCAAACGGACTGCCTTGAGGTTTCTCCCAACAATACCTTGCCCGATGGTTCTGTTTCGAGCTCCCAGTTGGTAGATACGATGATGCCATACTCTTCCACTCATCCAACTGACCTGTTCAAGAACGAACAGAGCTACTAAAAGCCTTGATGTTGGAAAGGGAGATTGGGGAGTCGTCAGATGGATTCCATGCGCTTGGAAGCTCGGTATCAAAGATCTGTAGGTTGTTTTTGGCGGAGGATTTTGGAGATGGTGAACTTCCGCCAATAGAATCCATCCCACAGCCGCTGATGAAACTGACACTACTTGAGTTCTCCGACGAGAAATCGCATCCGACAAAAGCGTAGTCGACGATTGTTGGAGTACTGGTTGTTCAAAAGGCAGAGCTGGTAAAGATCACCAGGGATGAAGTGCAATTAAACGATCTTCCAGCGTTAGGTGTTTAGAAACCAGAGTACTGAGAGCAATGCCGGCGAAAGCAAAGGCAGTAAAGTGTACGCGAGTTGCGGTGGAGCGTGAGATAACATGTTGACTATTATGCGCCGAGAGAGTCCAAAATTTCAGATAGCGGAGCGCTGAGTATAGTACCAGCAAATGCAAAAGCAGAAACAAAGGCAGCGAGGCTTGTACGAATCGCCGCGGAGCGTCGAAAGTGCAAGATAATGTTGTGCATCGAAGGAGAGCACACAACAAACGCGCCTCGACCCACACGTCCCCAAATTCAGTGCTGAGAAACTTGACGTTTCGATGTTCTTGCAGTCGTGACCTTTCTATAAATTATGTGTAGTTCCTCTGCTGAGCTTTTCCTCCTTTGCCCTTCTTCTTCTTCGCCATGGGGTCCTGCAATGTAGAGGCAGGACACGCTTCCTAAAACGCTTTGAGAGTGTATAGAAATGTCATCATTATGAAGGTAGCTTGCTTGATTTCTCAAAGGTTACATGCCACACCCCTGTTTGCAAACAGAACAAAGCAGTACTCGCAATCTCTCTCGCTGCTTAATTGGATCAAAGACAATTTCACTGCTATGACAGACATTTCAAGATCATCAGATTGTTGAAATAGCGCGTAGCGTCAAAACTTCTGTTGTCTACTCCTGGGAACTGGAGAGCAAGTTCCCGCTAAACACGCCTATACTATATCTCCCAAGCGCAAGAACTGCCGTCTGCTTCCAACCGTGGTCGAGTATCACCTGAGCTTACCACACTGACTTGTCCGACTGATGTGTTCATGCAGGGCATAGCAACGGTCTGGATGTCACTGGCGATGATGATGGTCGACATTGCCTTGCGAGCCTCCTTTCCAATCATGCTGAAGAAGTTGAGAAGAGTGGTTGCGTCGTCGAAGTGAAGGCTAACGGCGTAGGCAATCAGATGAGTCTCGGTGGTGGAGGCCCGCAGCGGTTCTGACGTGCAAATCAATCGTCAAATTTGGGTATAGGAGCGAAAGACTAATCTGTCGAAGATGGTTAGTTCGTGTAACGAGACAAGACACTGAGTGGGTTATGCTCACCTGCTTGTTCAGAACAGCCATGGCAGTTCTGTGCTTGAACTCCTTGACGTAGTCCTTTGCCTTGACGTTGCCACTCTTGCTCTCAGTGACAAACTCAGTTCTGCCCTTCTGGCGTGCAAAAGTCTTGCCTGGAACCCTTTGCCATGCGAAAGCCTCTAGTATTGAAACAAGTCTGGACGTTCTCGAGATACTTCTCATCGGCGGGAGACAAGAAATGGTCGTTGTCAAAGTCGAGGACACCGGTATTGGGGTTGTTGCTTGGCGACCCGGGTACCGGCGCTGCCCTCGGGCTAGTGGCCGCCAGTGCCATGTGAGTGGACACAGGAGACACAGATCTGTCTGCTGACTGTACGAAAACGGTGATGAGATCGTGTGGTGGAGGATGTCGTGTGTTGTCCAAATGAGCCATTGGCAAGTCCAAAGTAGAACATGCTGTTCGACGAAGGACTCGGTCTGCTCCTCTTCCCATCTAACAAGCACATCCTCCCCCTTGGTAGTGAAGGAATTCTTGCCAAAGATGACTGGGCTGAGAGCAGCGAGCACGATGTCTTGGAGACTGTTCACGTCTTTCCACGACAACGAAGAACAACCGGCGACATCGAGGAAGTAAGCGAGGTAACGTTCGCGGTTGTTTTTCCTGGTTTCGTCCTCGAGCTGCAAGTGGCTGGATCGAGTGCACGAGAGGCCTCTGGCAAGGTGTGCCGCTGTGTTCGAGCCTGTAAAAGTCATCGACTCGTTGGAGACCTTGGCCTCGCCGACCTCGGTGCAAGTTGGTTCAGGAGAGTGCTGAAATTTTCGAAGTGGCGTGAACGAAGTTCGATGTGGTCTTCCAGTCCGTGAACGATGGCGGCTCTGGTGGTGGAGAATTTCTTGGCCTGTATGGGTGTTAGTCGTGAAGAGGTTATATCGTTGAAGCGCAAGACCAACCATTTCGAGTTCGGCTTCAAGCACGGCGGTGCGGGCTCTACCCTTCGTGAATGCCGCCAGATCCGACATTTGGCAGTACTCCATGACCAGATGGCTGTGCTGCGGAGTGTCGACGCATTCGAACAAGGCAAAAATGTGCGAATGCTGGAGCTTCCTCGCTCTGCTGCAGCGCGAGAGAAGAAGCCAATGGCTCCAGCAAGCTGGAGATGGTTTCCTGGGATTGTTAGTACGGGAACCTGATCGTGTGGATAGAGGAGGGGAAAGCGATTAAGCTAGGAGGTGTACTCACAAAGAACCAAATAATTTGTGAGAAAGCGGTAGATGTTTGAGATGAGAGAGGAGATCTCAGAAGGTTGAAGAGTGATAAGTCGAAGCGTGGCGGACGCAGCTTCCTCCCTGGCGGCCATCTTGGCGATGTCTGCTTTGATCTCATCGATCTCGGCCTCGCCAGGAAGGTCAGCCCGGAGGTGCTCGATGGTCTGCTTGAGCACCTCATCATCCTTGTCGTTGATGATGTGAGCGACGTTGAGGTTAGTGGTGTGTGGACCACCGGCACCAAGGACAGAGCAACAACGTGAGGATGCCGAAGTTTCCTCACGTTGTTGACACGCCGCGGAGGACAGAGACAAGAAGACTCCAGTAGACTGGAGATTGTCCTCTGATGTGGTCAGTAAGGGACCCTGATTGTGCGAAGGCTGGTCAAGCAGACAGCCTGTTCGGGAGACTCACAGATGTATGATAAGGGTTGTGTGACGATGATGAAAGTTCGATCAAAGGAGAACAGGTGCATTGTGTTGTGGAGAGTCGAGACCCTAGAAGACTGGAGATGAAGAGTCAGGGTAGTGAGGTATGAATTGAAGTCACGCCGCTGATGAAAAGTGGCATTGGCGCATGTAAAGGTAGATTGAGAGTGAGTTCGAGATGTTTGGCAGATTTCACGAAAAGGCGCTTCGATGAATGAGCTTGGGTCGCATAGGAACTGAACAACCTGCTATCAAGAGCTAATCATACATTGGTACATTGTTTCACTGGCAAACAGAAGTCCTGAACATATGAATGGCTGGCAATTTTGGTCTTTGTTTTCGTACGAATTCATTCTACAATGCCTCTCGATTCTCCTTCACCACCGGAATTTGTCCTTGTTGCTGTCGTTTCCCTCACTGTGTGGCCCCTGACCGTGCTGTCCTACTCGACATTGAGAAAGAATGTCTTCTTGATCTCATCCTTGCTGTCCACGTGTTAGTGTCTCTACTCTAGCCTCCCAAGGTCGTAATGCTCTTACATGACAAGGAGAGTCTTCAAGAACTCGTCGTGTTCTTGTGAGGTGGAGATGCGGGTCAGAGCCTTGACCAGGGAGAGAAGGTCCTTGACCAGGCAGACTCTTCTCAGGTCGACGAGCGAGGTCTTGATGCCCTCAAGCTCCTGCAAGACATCCTCGACCAGCCTGCCGCCATCCAGCTGGGCATCGACGATCTCGGAGAGGATCTCGAAGATCTCCTCCCTGAGAGGGATGCCGTTGATCTTGACAGCGTGGTTGGCGCTGACACCGTCATCTTCGCTCTCGTCTTGCTCACGCGAGGGGAGAGCACGAGCGAGAGCATGACTGGCGACAGGGGGGGCGGGCTGGCCAAGGGCGGCACCACCAGCAGGACCCAAGCCAGGGTTGGCAGCAACAGGGGCGGCGGTTGCAGGAGGAAGACGACATCTTTCAACCTCTGCTGCCAGATCCCTGGCAAGGGTAGGGTCTAGGACCCACTGGGCATCATGGACACCACTGCCTGTGGTGTGATTCTTGTCGTTGTGGTCACTGCATTCCATTGGTCAGACACAGGTATGGTGTGGACGTCACACTGGGAGCTGCTTGTACATACGCTCTGTTCGAGCGGCGCTGGCACCCTTGGTGGGTACAGAGCCAAGGTCCCATGTTGTGGGTACCTGGCGCACCGAGGTGCGACTTCATGTTCCCTCCAGTGCGGAAGTCGCTAGAGACTCCCGACTGGAGGCAGAGGCGGCAACGGAAGAGGAAAGCCATTTTTGTTGTTGTTGTTGTTGTTGTTGCTGCTGCTGCTGTTGGTGGTGGTGGTGGTGGTGGTGGTGAAGAAGATGGTAAGAAGTTGATGGTGTTGTGAAAGCCAACGACGAACTCAGATATCGACGCGATACTACGCGATAGCGCGGGAGCCAGGCCACAACAAAGTGAGGGTTTTCCGCATCACCTTGGTAAGTGATAGAAATCTCCGGTCCAGGACAACCGTATTCGGACCACGTCCTGCTTCGCAACCTGATGTCAAGAAGAACTCGGTCCTTATGAAACATACACCTTTTGTGAGAGATGGAAGTTCTCCAGCACAGAGTTTAACGAGTAGTCTTCTTGGTGTACTTCTGCTTGGATCAATTCAATCCACGTAGCCGTACATGCACACAGTACTATGAAAGCCCAGGAGAGTGTCCATTGAGATGTGACATCCGAAAGGCTCTCGTTGGATACGCTTACAACGTGATGATAACTGTGAATTTCTGTATCTTATGGTATCGCTGAACATCCATGTAAGAAAAGGTATGGGATGACACAAGTTGCCTTAGATGTGCAGATACGACTTCTCTTTACGATTGAGGAACAGAGAAGCGACCATCGAGAGACGTTGAATCTGCGGCTCTCTGTGGACATAGATCTATCAACTCGTTATATCTTGTATTTCTATAGCTTGCAGGTTGGCTGTTATTATAATAAGAAGGGTGCATTGAACATGCAATTTCTATCTGCACAAGTCTGCCGGGCATATCTATAAAAATGCAGGATATCTTTGAAAGAAAGATTAATGTCCATAGAGAGACAGATATCGGAAGTTCTCTGTGGACATATATATTTCCTTGGATTGTTTCCTGTATTTTCATGAGTTGCTTTATCCTCCTTTTTCGCCGTAGGAGCGAGTGAGGTTGGAACGATGCATGCGGAGACGGGCTTCAAGCCGACTCCACACATCACGCCCTGAAGTTGACAAGCTCTTGCATATCTCGAAAACAGGCCGCAATCCTTTCTTTCTTTGTTCCGAAACTTTCATTGATAGATCGCTTGGCTACTGGGGAAAAAAAAAAGGTAAAAGCGACAAAGAAAGAAAAGTTCTCATCATTGGAGTTGGCGTCTTCGATTTCTCGACTGCTTTGAGGCTCAGCCGCCGCGGATACAGCAACATTACGATCTTGGACCGGCATCTTCCATCTGTAGCTGATGGGTAATGCCATACCCATACTCTGAAGAAGGAAAAAGACACACCCAAAGCAAAGAAATGCCATCCACCAACCTCTTATTGCCCTCTTGGTACCCAGCCTCAAACCTCTGTTGAGTTCCCATGCTGTGACATGCAGATGGACAAGTGCTACCCTTCAAATTCCATGTCATCCTCACTCATATTCTCGACGTGGAAGTCATCGTCAATAACTTCCTGTATTCCCGCAATTCTTTGCACGTCCTGTTGAACGTGCTCTGTGCCGATGCCATTGACCTTCGCGTACCAATTGAGTACAATGGGCATCTCACCAATAGTCTCATAAGTTCTCTTCGCCAGCTCCTGCACCGAAGCTTCTTGCAAGTTGTCCTCTTGCATGGCGACAGCTGCGGTGTCGAGCTCGCTGACAACTCGTTGCAGGATGCCAATGGCATTGTCTCTCAGACCTATGGCACTGACTCCGAGGCGGTGTCCTTGGGAGTTGGTCCAGATACAGACCTCGTCTGCTATCTCCAATTCCTCCACCCGATCCAGATAGTAGCGGCTGATGTTTATGGCTCTCATTATGATGCTGACAAGTTGGCTGCGGAGGGCAGGAGAGATGATAATGTGGGCGCGAGAGGAAGAGATATCGGAAAAGTCAGGGGCGCTAGGGGAGTAAGAAATACCGGCAGAGGAAGGGACGCCGGGAGAGGAAGTGGCGAGGCCAGGGGCTCCGTCACGCTGCATTTCCTCGTCCTCATCTTCGTACTCTTCCTCGTCCTCGTCATTGGCACTTGATTCACTACCAGCGAGGGCGACAGTGACAGGGGCTGCGATTGGAGAGCCAGCAGCATGGAGGGTAGGAGCGACGGGAGGCTGAGGGGGGATGAGGGCGGTAGGAGCAGGAGCAGTAGCGATGTGGTTGGGCCAGGCCACAGTATGTGGCCACAGGCAGAGATCGGCCTCGGTTTGTAGAGCGAGACTCAACGGCCCACTGTACATAGTGACCGCGCCGGCATGCATGATTGACTGCAGACCATTGCTGAGCTCGCTTCTCAAATGCGATTCGACTTTCTCTCTGCTTATAACTTGTTAGTATGTTATTCTTGGAGCAGCACGCAAGTTTTCGTCTGCACCACACCTTCTAGATCCGACGTAGGGGTATACTGAGCATATGAACGGGCCCATATTACGAATGTTGCCCAAGTGGGACTTCATGTTCCCCTTGGACACACAGTCGACGGTCATGCCGTTGTGACTGCACTCCCTGCAGCGATACATGATTCGTTGCGTTGCTTTGATTGATGTTTTGATGGGAAAGGGTGCGGAGGGAAAGACTGCGATGGCTACAGCATCTTAACAGCAAAAGTGGACCTAGCATCGAAGTTCGAAACAGGAGCTTGCTTTCGTCTATTGCAATATCTCTAAATCTCAACTCTCCTGTGTACCATTTTGTAGAGACTCAGGTATGTTGTGATTGTGAGGAAAGTTCACTGAGAAATGGAATCAAGTCTGCTCTCAGATGCCATGATGAGTTCCCAGGATAGACCCTGCTTTTCGAGGCCAGTACAACCTCAAGCATTCCAATCTGGAGATCCGAAGTGGTAGAAACAATCACCATCACTTTCATAGCTTCTAGAGAACCTGGTCGGTCTTCTGTGCTTGCTCGACAACCTGGAATTTTCGTTGCTGAGCAAGATCAGGCTAGTCTGTAAATCATTTTCCGTGATCGAAGTGATTCGTTTGTTCATAGATTCACATCTCGACGCCCCTGAACTTTTAATACTCCGATGTTCCAACCATAACAACTCCTTTCTACACGCACCTCATACACAAGTGCAGCAATCAACTTTAATCCTCTCCCTTCTCAGGAAGCATCAGTAAACCCTTCGTCATCAAGGCCCCATCACTTCGACGTGTTACCTCGTCAGTCTCGCATTCGCGTGCGTCGACGCGGGTTTGACACGAGATCACCACCACAACCACCCCTTCTTTACACAGCTCGTCACTTCTCTTCTTCTTCTTCTTCTTCTTCTTCTTCTTCTTCTTCTTCTTCACTCTCTCTCACCCACATGCAGACGCAGAAAATGATTCTGCATCGTCCTCTAGATTCTCTGCCGCGTGATACAAAGCCTTGTACTGTGCTTCCTCCTCAATCAGGCGCAAACATGGCTATCAAGCAACCCAACTCTATCCATGGGTCTAGCATCGACAAAGCAATCATAATCGACGATAACAGCAGCTCCAATTGTTGCTCATTAGACTACGAGTCAGACCGAGTACTGCACTCAAACCCACTTTTGTCTCCCGTCTCGAGTCGCGTGCGGCTTGACTCTGCTACTGCACAAACACTTCTTCTTAGTGCATCAACTCCATCCCAAAAGCACATCAACGACAAGAACAGCACCAGGGTTGTTGGCCTTGGCATCACGCTGGACTCTCCCGTCCAGCCACTCACCCAACAAACACTGTCCAAGAAGGAAGATGTTCCTCGACGCTGCCCAAGCGGCATCCCCGGCTTAGGGAACCCAATCTTGTGCCCGCGCCGTCTTCCCAACCCAACCAGGATCACCTCCACCACTCCTCTTCCAAGCCCCATGGACAGCGTCAACTCTATCCCTATCGATGCTCGTGTTACATACGGGGACAACTCACCTCCTCTTCCCATTTCCAGTACTCGCCCAAGTATTCCTAGCAGGGCAATCCGGACGAGCATGAAGCGCAGGGCTTCTTCTCCTGTTTCCCAGACTCAATCCGCGGCCAAAGTTCCTAAGACCATCTACACCCAACCCCCCGCATCACAAGACAAGCAGAAGAGTCTACAGTGCACCATGGACAAGAGATTCGGGCCCAGACGCGTTAGAGACGCTATGCCACAGAGCGAGCAAAGAGAAAGAGCGGCTCGACTTTGGCAGCTCCAGAAGGCCGAAATCGAGCAAGAAATGAAGCAGGTCACTGCCTCTGCAGGAAGCAACAGATCCTCCAACGAGACTCGACCTAACATCGCCAAGCAGCACAGTGTGCAGGGCGGTTCGCAGCATGCGGATTCCGACACTATCATCGAAGGCCGTGTCGAGGTCGCCTCTCTATCCCTCAGACCAAGAAGATTCTTGCTCGTGCTGGAGACTCTGGCCAACCTCCTCTGTCCTCCATCAAGCAGGCTCACCCTCGCCATCGCGAAGAGAGCCGAGAGAGCACCCAGGACGCCGAACTCTCCACCCAAGCCTCCCATTCCAACAACATCAGCGCTCACAGAAGAGGCCGTGTGCTGAGCAGACTGTCCTCAAAAACCAAGGAGTCAGCCCCCAGCCTCGCAGCCCCAGTCGTACAGAAGAACGTCTCACACGCACCCATAACTTGCCAGTCAGACGTTGTGAAGACAATCCGCAGCCTTTGTGCCCGATACATCCGTCTTCACCCATCCTGCTCCGCCACCCGCCCAACCCAAATCATTCACAACTCTCTCGCTTCCCCCTCTCTCACCACCACCACACTCATGCAAGCTGGCAAAGACCTGAAGGCATTGCTTCAACTCCTCGCAGAACAACAGCAGGAAACCTTCAAGAAGCTCGAAGCCACAAAGGAAACCCTGCAGAAAGTCGGTCTGGAGTCCATCATTGATGATGCTCAGACTAAATTGCGAAGACGGAAAAGGATGTCATGGCCCTTGGTCTTTTGCTCGAGAAGCTGGCTACGATGGTTTGAAGTGCAGGAACATGGGCTGCTTTGCGACGTTTGCAGTGTCCGGGTGTGTTGCAACATATCGCTGTTTCACATCTCGTTCTTTGGATTGGGGGATTGCCGCTCTTCATGCTCTTCAGATGCTGATGTCAGAGCATTAGAGGCAGTATCGCTTGCGGGTTTTGGGTTCTTTGTTTCCATTGCTTCTTCTCCTCTTTGTCTTGAACTGCGCTTTTGTTATGCGATCAGCACCATCGAGAGATTCCGACGGGACGAGTCTGTTTTGTTCTCTCTTCTCTTTTTTTTTTTCGCATGGTATGAGAGCTGGAACACCGAAGGCTGCAAAGCAAACAGACAAAAGGCACGTGGACTGTTTTTGAAAGACGGAATGATTTGGTTTGGCTGGAAAAAGAAGAGGAAGATCATGTTTTGCTTGGTGTTACTTTCTTTCTTTTTCCTTTTTGCTTTGTCTTGTACCTTTGCTTTTGCTTTCTCGAGACGAGAGATGGACCCCGAGAATGAAAAATGGGGAAATACGAGATGGGAATAAGATGTCAGGATGACAAAATAGAAACCAAGAACCGTTATGCGTGTATTCATGTCTTCAATCACAATACAAAGTTTGCCTTGCAGACCTTGTGGCTTCGAAGGTGCTTTTTTTCGTGATATCTGCAGCACCATGGCGTGACTGCCGGGATTTCTGAACATGTACTTCTGTATACAACACGCTCATATGCCACTAACAGATCCACCTCTCGTCTAATATGTTTTGTGTACGCAAGCCGAAGTGCGAGTGCAAGCAGCAGTGCGCAGTGGCACCAAAAGACATAGACTTGTATCGTATCAGCACATGTCATACAGGAGCAGGGATGTCGAGTACACCTAAGAAAGCAACAACGTCCATGACCGTTTGTTGATTGGTTGTTATCTCTGTTCACTAGTTTTGAACGGTTAGTATCGTGGAGACACAGGAAGTTGAGTCTGTGACTTTGTGATACTTAAGAGTACATGTATGCTCGCCCCTAAATAGTAGTTCATAGAGACTATAGCTTTCCTACTATGATATCACAAAGCCGAGTTTGTGATATGAGCTTTACTTCGCTGATGAAATAGCTTGATGCCATTCCATATTTGCGCAAGAACGGGGATCTGCAGCAGTTCAGGATATCAAGGTGTTATACTTCAAGGCACAATACCTAATCCTCGACATTCTCCGTCTGCCTCCACCAAAACTCACACTCCTTAGTCGCCCAAGTATCGTCTACGAGTTGCGCAACAACACCCACATTGCCACCACCAGCCCGTTCATCATTACCCTCTCCGAACAACATTGTCTTTCCCTGCTCCATCCTCTTTTCATCCACCCCACTCCACGCCTCCCACACTGGTCTCTCCCACTGTCCCTCAACAGCATTAGGATCTCCACTCACCACAAAACTAACAATGTAATCATGAAAGGCGCCTGCAATATGCCTCTGTGTTTCCGAGAGGGCAGAAACGGAAGGGTCAAAGGTCTCGTACCACATCTGATCGCCGTGGTTTGCGCCTCCAAGTACCGTGCGGTTGGTCGCCCAATGATATACGTATACTGGAGGATCTTGAGGGGAAGTTGTTGCAAAGGCAGCGGTTTGACGCACGGGGCAGACGTAGGCGTAGTGTCCGTATGCGGCTTCTAGGCGTTTGTATTGGGAGCCGACGTCCAGAGGGCGGGTGTCTGTATACGGCGATTCTGGGAATAGGACAGGGTCGGGGTATAGAGTTTCTATCTCATCCAAGTCCTTGTCACTCAGTTGTGGCAACAAAGTTGACCAGAAAGAGCGGAACTCTGCGGTTGTGGAGATGTGCTTGGGGATGTACATGGTTCCTTCATTGTGGTTGAATCCAGTAAGTATGGGCACTTTGTTCCAGTTTTCAGATTTCCAGGCTGAGAGTGGTCTTCTGGAGATGAGCTCTCCATCGATTACAGGTTGCCATGCCCATCTGACTGAAGGGTTCCAGGAAGCGAAAACAGCGTTTGAAGCTGACACGATAGATGCCTCGGAGACGTTGCGCAGACAGGGAAGAATCGAGGAGGTTAGCAGATCATTACATCCAGTTTCTTTCAGAAATTCCTGAAATTGTGTTTCATGGAGTTGCGAGTTGTAAGGGTGGAGGGCGCGGGATGTGGGACCTCCTGATTCGATGACGGCTTTGTGGAAGAGGGGGGATGGTGTATTGATGTTCATAATGTGATGTCCGATCTGTATGTTGCATTAGCCGCTGTGGTTTGTCGTCTCCTCAGGTAGAGACTGTAGGAGGCAGGGAACAAAAACTCACCGAATGCGCACCGGCACTCAAACCAACCAGCGTGACATCCCCAGCATCACCACCGAAAGATCCGATGTTGTCTCTGACCCACTCAAGCAGCAACACCTGATCCCACAACCCAAGATTGAGCAATCCCTCTTGGTGCGTGAACTCCGAGTTCAGGAACCCCAGCGCACCGATGCGGTAATTGAAGCTCACAGCCACAAAAGGATGGGTAGCCCACCCTACCATACTAGCCGTGTTATGCATCTTTGCAGTGCCACGGTTGAAGGCTCCTCCATGCACATACACCATAACAGGGACTTTCTCGCCTTTGGGCATGTTGCTGGGACGAAATACATTTGCAGTCAAGCAATCTTCAGACCAGACATCTGGGCCGCCACCAGGGGGAAGGAGTTGTTTGCCAGGGCACCTAGAGCCGAACGTGTTGGCCGAGAAAGTTTCATTGCCGGAAGCTAGCGGTTGCGGTTTTGCGAAGCGTAGAGAGTTGATCGGGGGTTGGGCATAGGGAATTCCTAGCCACGCCTCTACTGGGACAGGAAAGTCGTCTTCGATAACTGTACCAATGAGCGAAGCCTGAGAAATGGTGACAGGCTGAGCTATAGTCTCGAGGCCGAGAAAACGTTGAACAGAGCCGAGAACTTGTTGTTGCAAAGATGCGAAGTTTGCTGCTGCAAGTACCAGAGGAATGAGCAAAGCAAAGGCAAAGTGCCTCGGTGGATACGAGGAAGGCATTGCTGATTATTGTAGAGAAAAGATCAAGGTCGCAAGTATAGTAGATGAAGGGCGCTTTTTGGTTGTTCGAGTCGATTGTGGATCACGACATCGGAGCTTGGACCTCAGCTATCAATGCAATATTATAACGCGGCGAACAACTTGACAATGATCGTGGACTCCTTGTCCGGGCGCTTGATGTGCAGTTGGGCTTCGGATTGAGGGCTTCGAATTGGGAGAGGCGAGAGGTACTTTGATACTTGATGTTATCGATAGGGCAGATGGCCTATCGCGGGGAAGCCCTCGGCCAGCGAAAAAGGAAGCATAGTGGAGGAGGATAGATAAGATCTTCGAAGCAGTAAAGATAGACGTAAAGATTGACTCAAACAGACGGTGCTATGGATTGGATGAGTAGAGTTGTGTTTCGAGGTCGGTGCACAGAGATTGAGGATAAGTCCGCTGGAGTAGCGACGGAGACAGATATTCAACCACCTCAGCTCGCCTTCGGAAACGCTTTAGACGTAGACCTAAACTTGTTGATCATTCGAGAGTTCTTGCCCGAGTTCTTCTGATAGGCGTGAGAGCAGACAGATCCAAACATGCTTCAGCCCTACTCCACAGATAGAGGGGAAGATAGGTTATCTCCTGACCACCACGTTCTCTTGGCGGCAGAGGTATACAAAGTCCTCCTCGCAGATTTGCAGCCCAGAGTATCCTTCCAAACAGACCAAAAATGTCTTCACTCGCTCAAGAAAAGATGACCGACCGAGCTCCACAAATTGATGAGATGTCCATCAAAGAGAAATCCCTCCCCGCTTCCAAGGCCACAGAGATGGATCTCAAGGTCGGCGAAGTAGAAGACCTCGATGCAGCCGAAGTCTTCCTCCGCAACAACAACTTCTCCCACGCTTACCTGCACGAGCTGCTTCAAGACGAAGTCGCTTGCAAGAAGCTCGTCCGCAAGATCAACTGGACGCTTATGCCACTGCTTTGCGGGACCTACTTGCTCCAATACGTTGACAAACAAGCGATCAGTTATGCTGCCGTGTTTGATCTGTTCACCTCGACAGGAACGTCCTCGGAGGAGTATGGTTGGTTGACGAGTATATTCTACTTTGGATATTTGGTTTCCGAATGGCCGAGTAGTTATCTAGCGCAGCATTTCCCAACTGGAAAAGTGTTGAGTTGTTTCGTCGTTACCTGGGGGTCGGTTTTGATGTTGACGGCGGCGTGTTCGGATTTCACGGGTCTGGCAATCTGTCGCTTCGTTCTGGGTTGTCTCGAGGCTCCCATCGTGAGTGATGCTCTGCTCGACTATCGTGCGTTTTGCTGACTTGTCTTACAGACCCCTTGCTTCATGTTGATAGTGGGCATGTGGTTCACACGAAAGGAACAGCCCTCTCGTGCTGGTATTTTCTACTGCTTCAATGGCGTTGGCAGCATGGTTGGAGGTATCCTTTTCTATGGTGTCGGCCAATTGAGAGGCTTCTCGGTCTGGAGTCAGTTGGAATTCTGTCATTCAGAGTGCAGGCACATAGCTAACAAACCCCAGGAGTCATCTTCTTGCTCTGCGGGGGCTTGACCGTCGTCTGGGGCATTGTCCTGTTCTTCCTGCTTCCCAGTAATATCATGACGGCCAAGTTCTTCTCGACAGAAGAAAAGGCACTGCTCATCGCACGCAGCCAGACCAATCGCACTGGTGTGTACAACCCAAAGATCAAGTTTTCACAGGTCAAGGAAGCATTGTTGGACCCCCAGATCTGGATCTTGTTCTTGTTTGTGTTGTGTAACGAAGGCATCAACGGAGGTATGGAATGATGTGTCTTCCTTGCGACCAGATGTTGACTCGCACAGGTTTCGCCAACTTTGGCAAGTTGATCGTCAAAGGCATTGCTCACGGTGATGCGCTCAAGACAACAGCGTACGGCATTCCTTCGGGGGCATTTCAAGTCTTCTTCGTCTTTACTGGACCATTCTTGGCATCCAGGTTCAAGAACATCCGGACGTACATAATGGCGCTGTACCTCCTGCCGACCATTATCGGAACCAGTCTTGTGTGGAGATTACCAAGAGACAACTCGAACGGTCTGTTGGTGTCGTATTATCTGGTGGGTACAACAATGTCGCTAGGCGAGATGCAAAGCTGACAATGACACAGATTGGTTCCTTTGTCGCATCTCTCGTACTGGCGCTGCAGATGCCTGCCAACAACGTGGCGGGATACACCAAGCGTGTGACGTCGACAGCATTTGTGTTCCTGGCATATTGCATTGGCAATATCTGCGGACCTCATGCATTCCTGGCAGCAGAAGCACCCGTATATCAGACTGGCTGCAAGTTCATCATCGCATGCGCAGCTATCCAGGTAGTACTCGTGTTTGCATTGCGGGTGCTACTGATCCGCCGCAACAAGAAGAGAGATGCAGAGTTTGGACTGGTGACTGACATGAACACAAGCGAGGAGATGATTGAGGATCTGACAGACTTTGAGAACCCTCGATTCAGATACTCGTACTGAGTTTGTTTAGACGTGGAATAATTAGACAAGACGTTTTTCGGCCTTTTTGACGTCTTTGCGCAGTTTGCGGATGTCCATGTTGACATGACGAAGAGCTTGTGCCGAATTGACGGCTTCTATGACGGGGTCGTGGATGGCAGAGGTGAAAGATTTTTGAGATGAACGCAACGAAGGAGGTACCAAGATTCCGTACCAGTGGAGCGGGTCGCGAACTTTGTTTTGTGCCTTTTCTTTGTCGTCAGACTTGTTCTCCTGTCTTTGTTCGTCGGACGGTTGTTCTTCTGGCTTCTTAGGTGGCGTTGATGGCGGAGTGGGCTCTTGTCGAGCTGTGTCATCCTGCTCATCCTCGGTCTTGCTGTCCGATGACTTCTCGGTCGAGCCTTTGTCCGAGTCCTTGGTCGAAGGTGCAGTCGTGTCGTTAGCTTTCAGGGCGAGCCGGGGAACGTCTTGGTTGTCGACGAAAGACGCGAAGCGAGTGATAGCTTGCATACGGTCGTCATAGTATTCCTGGCCATAGCGAACACGAGTAGTCGACTTGAAGGTCGCTTGGGCGAGGTCGAAGAAGCCCGACGAGAAATGGCGGGCAATCTGTTGTTGAGCCTGGTGGTACGAGTCCAACAGGGTGAGATGTTTCTCCCACAGCGCATCCAGTTGATCGCGAAGCTCGTCCACATCGATTTCAGTCTTGGCCTCTGTTTCGTTTGCCATTGTGTCTATTCAGGGGTGTTGACGGTATACAAGGAGAATGAAGACGACGGCCAATCACGGAGGAGACGCCGCTCGAGAAGCTCCAGAGTCTTGGCATTTCGACACTCGACGGGCGATCGAAGGCAATGAATTAATCAATCAAAGGGCAACAAGAGACGGACAGAATGGTCTTGATATCACGGCCGCCGTCGCTGCTACGGCCACTGCGACTCGCGCGACTGCCGAATCAGTCGTCGTTGCGCCTCTTTACGCAAAACCACCCGCTCCTTCTCATCACACGCACGTCGTCACCCCGACCGCAACTTCCATATCTGTCGCAGCCTTCGCGATCCGCCTTCGCCCCGAGACAGACGGCGCGTTTCTTGACGACCGAAAACAAAAACTACGTCAAAGAGCAGGTCTGGCTGGCTGCCAAATGGTCCGCTGTAGGATGGACCTTCTTCGGCCTCGGACTCGTCGCTCTCTACGGCATCAACCAAGAAGTGCTGGAACGCAAGACGCCTTCTCCTGACGAGTGGTCCTTCTTCTCGCGCAACCACTTCCGATGCGCCAATGCTGCCGTCAAGCCTGATCATGCATACACCGACTGGGCTCAAGTTGCGACAGAGTTCCGGAGATGCTTGGAAAGACTTGAGAATCCCGACATTGACGGCAGGGGCACCACCCCCCTAGCCCCTGGCCTGGACAGTTTCCGTGGAATCAACCCCTCGGCTTTCGACATCTCGGAAAAGTCGTATGCGTGGAAGGAAGGTTATTTCCAGGTTGTCATGCAGTGCGCCCGTGCTTCGGAACACATTGACAACATGGTCCTCGACACTTCTCGCAAGATCATCTTCCCCAAGGACGTTGTCATTGGCCCTTCGAACCCCAACCCTCGTCCTTGTCCTCCCGGCGCCTTTGACGCCCCTCGTGAAGAGGATTGCGAGAGAGCGTATGCTCCACCAGAGACCTTCTACCTCAAGGTCTTGACTGGTCTCGGTTTCTCCAGTCGTCAAAGGATCGAGGCTGCTCTGGCATACGCCAACTGGCTCGAGATCAAGGGCTTGACTGACTCGGCTGATGAGACGTACAAGTGGGCGGTCGACATTGCCGCCTCTGCTCTCCCAGCATCTGACGCTGTCATCGACAAGGACACGTCAATCCTCCGTGTCCAGGAAGCGACCCCTCCTAGCCCCAACCTCCTTCGTGCTGCAACTGCCCTCGCTACACACCGCGCCCGGTCTGGCAATGTCACTTCTGCTCTGCCCATCTTCTTGTCTGTTCTCCGTGCTCGCCACGCCTCCCCAGTCGACATTGCCCCTGCCACCAGATCCGAATACAGACCCCTTTACGTTTCAGATCCTACAAACACCGACATCGGTTCTTTCATCAACATTGTCAAGGCTCTCTTCACCCCTCCCACCTACCCCGCCGAACCTCCATCCGGTGACGAACCCTTCCTGCGTCAACCCACTACCATCCCTGACTGCACCGAAGCCGAACTTATGCTCTACATCGGCGAGATTCTCTTCGCGACCGCTTCGTCCGGCCGCGAAGACGAGGGCCTCGGCTGGACCAAGCAAGCAGTCGCCATTGCTGAAAAGGGCACATCCTCCAACGACGTCCTGCCCGAAAATCGCGACAAGTGCAAGGCTTGTCTCGAGACTGGTATTGCCAACTGGGGTGCCATGGTCGCAAAGTTGTTGAGAGAGTCTCAGTCCAAGCCTGTTGCTTCCTCTTCGTGGTCCAGCTGGTTCTCCAGCAGCCAGGCAGAGGACAAGGAGTCCAAGTGGGAGGACGAGTTGCGCGCAGTCGAAGAAACTCGCATGAACCTTATCGCTCAAGGCATCAACACGAAGCTTGCTGCCGCTCCTCAACGAACTGGCACTTTCATCGGCTGAGATGCTCAAAATACAATCATTGAGCCTATCCCAATACCCTCACCACGCTACTTCGTCGAGCTGTATCGCCTCAAACGCATCGGCTTCCAAGACTGCGGTCTTGCAGACCGAGCGACCGCTTACGCTGCTCCGGTCAAGGCGTCCTCTTCTGCAAGCTCGCATTGACAGACTGTTGAGATGCTCTTCTGGAGCATCGGAATGAACGTTTTCTGCCAAACACTCTTTCTGCTCTTGCTGTAGAGCATCAAAGCTCGTACACGTACATTCAATCGAGCAAGCGAAGCAGCATCAATGGTGGACGACCTGTGCCAATGCGGCTACCACAAACCATCCTTGACCGCATACCAGATCACAATTCGAACTGTCCATAGCTAGGAAAGAAACATAACCAGTTACAACTTCATTGATGTCTACGTTCCATTTCAATTGCTTCAACAAACCACATATCAAGGTTCGGGCAAGTATTGGCCGGATGACTAAGCCAAGACCCGCAAATCGGACCATCTTTCTCTCTCTTGCCAACTGTGTCAACATCTCATCGTGGCAACGTGATATTGATTCACCAACAATTATTGTTTTGAAAGCAGACTTTCTCGCAATTATGTTTGCGGAAGTTGCCAGTTATGCTAATGATGCCGGTATGTGGTCTTTTTCTGTTATTCCTTGCTGTTGTGTTCTCTTGTGCCTCGGGGTAGCGCTTTGCCGAGTGAGGGTTGACCGTACATCTGAATTGTTGCTATGGAGGGGGTTTTGCTTTACAAGAAGAGCAAGAGATGAAAGTGAAAAGAGAGTGATTGATTGTCTCTACTCTTGTGAGATGATTCAATCTTACATGCTCGAAACACCATCATATCCAGCGTTATCACACTAGCAACACATCTCCCGTGCCTTTTGGACGCTTTGCACACTTCTCTTCCATTTCCTATCCACCCATCTCGTTTGGTGTTTTCTACTCTTTCTTCCCTTCTTCTTCTTTCCCATGTCTCCTTTTGACAACTTTGAAGATGTGATTGTCAACTCGTGGTTGGAGAATTGAACTGACGGTTTTTTATCTATAGCGGCGGTAGAGAAATCATTGAGGTTGTTGCAGGCTTTTGTGCAGATAGCAGCGGGTACAACATCTTCAGCGCAAGATGCAAAGACTTGGGATATGGCGAGGGGCCAATTCGCACTGGGTACGTGTTTTTCTCTTACGAATCTTGTATACCGCTTTCTTTTCCATCTTGGCAATGGTGTTGTATAGGTATGGCGTTGATTGATCTTCACAAATCTGGTTGGGTTGTTACACTGCATGTTGCAGGGCGTTGGGTGTGGACTGCTTCAAGGCAAAGATGCGTGTGCGTGTTCTACAGCAAGCATGCGAAACCCGCAACCAACAGAGATTTCTTTCTGAAGCACTGAAGCAACCTAGGATGGTCAGAAACACGACTGACAAGAAACAGCACGTCGCTACCTCCGCCTCTTCAAGTGGATAGACTTCAGCCAACTCACCCTCGAATCCCTAGCCTCTTCCGAACCCGACCCCTCACGCCGCAACCTTAAGACCGCGAAAAACGCTCTGCTTGCGCTATACTTTTTCATGGAGATGTTCTGCATCGTAAGCATTTTTCCATCTCCTCCACCACACAATTCTGGTACCTTTTCAAGACTTTCTCAATGGCGGGCTGACGAGGGCGACAAAACAGACCAATGCCATGAACATCACCACCTCTCCCTTGCTCACCTCACTCCAACACCACGCACTCCAAACCTGGTTCTTTGCCATCAGTATCTCCCTTCTCTCCGCCTTTTACGATATCTTCTGCTTTCCCTCTTCCTCCTCGGCAACCAAAACGCAACTGTACACCAATATCGCGGTTGACTGCTGCGATATCCTGATCCCTGGCTCGGCGGTCGGTTGGATCCCTGTATCCTCTGTGACTGTGGGAATCGCAAGCAGCATCTCTAGCGTTATCGTAGGACAGCAGATTTGGGAGAGGGTGCAGGTGGAGAGTAAGCAGAAGGAGCAGAGGAAAAGGGAAAAGGCGGCGAGGAAGGTTAGATTTGATGCTGGGACCAAGAAGGAGGTGGAGGAGAAGGAAGCAATGTCGACCGATGAAGACAAGAAGGGAAGTAATGGTGTTGTGAATGGGGGTGTCAAGGCGTTGGTGAATGCTGTTGGGGATGGGAATGGAGGTGTGAAGAAGAGATCCAAGAAAGCATGATTGGAAGTCAGATATCTATGTTGCTGTATTCACCGTCAGAGAGAAACAAGAGAAGATTTAACGAACAGAAGGTCTTCTCGAGGACTTTTTCGTGTTTCTGCTATACTATTTCAAAAGTGTAATGGTGCTTAATATACAGCGTACGAAGGTGAACTTCCAAATGTTGCAGACAGACCGCCATGTTGCCAATGCACCAGACGATCCACCCACTTCCCAGCCCGTTCCAAACGAACGCTCTTCCCTCAGCTTGGTCAAGACATTCGACCACTCCCTCTTCCTCACATCTCGGCAAGCTCCAAAAGGCCGCGCAACACCCAATCGATCACACTCTATCCTCGCAAGCATGTCTCTCAACCCCTAAAGATAGGAGGTCTTGTCGCAAAGTACCCAAAGACATAATACGCATGTCTATTGTTTCAGGACTCGAGACTCGTACTTGTTGGCATGAACCCCTTGTCTGAGCTTTTTTGCCGTTTGGCAAAGGAAGGCTTCTTCCGTACCGTACCCTCGTAAAAACACGGTGCTAAAAGGTACAGTACAGTACGAGTACACAGGGACGTCAATTCAAAGGGGGGGGCTTGATGAAACAGGTAGATCCAAACTCGTCGATAGCACTCATCGATTCAACGAGAACCGATTAAGAAGCGATCTGGACAGCGGCACAATGTTCTTGTTGTATGATCCAGTGGCTGTGCGTTGTTGTAGTGATGTGCGGTGGTGATTTGCGAAAAATGTCGTTCGAAATCTTAACAGGCGAAATTGAAAAACATCACGCTGTTGTCGATCGCAACGTGCAACGACTTGAGGCTTTTGGGGGGAAAAAGAAAGAAATAAAAGCTTCAGGGGCAGTAGGCTTTGTTACACGGATACGAATAGAACAATGCCATCACAAGTCAGGACAGATTAGGAGTGATAGTAGATGATGAGTATGGAAAAAAGTTCAATTGGGTTTGTTCAAAGAGTGATATCCAGATAGAAGCGAAATGAAGGGGGTGTATATACATGAAGCTTTGAAAAAGATGGTCGTTTTGATTGTTGTGGTTGTTTTGGGATAGAACATCCAGTCGTGAAAATGGGGAGGGTTGTCGCAAGTCATTGCTTTCCGAGAAAAGCATCTAGTGGAAGGTGGTGCGGACAAAGTTGTTGTTCTGGCCAACGAAGCAGCCACCGCTGGCAGCACCGGCGTACATGCCGGTCTGAGCGCCGGGCTGCGAAGAGCAGTTCTCGAGGGTGTAGCCGAATTCGCAAGAGTCGCCAGAGTCGCAGGTGAAGACGCACTTCTCCATGTCGGAGACGCACTCGGCGCCCTCGATGGTCATGTCGCGGCCCTTCATGTTGATGAGACGAGAGACATCGACGGTCGACCAGGCGCCGTTGTAGGTGTATTCACCCCAGGTGTTGCTGACTTGTCCGTTGACCATCTTGGTGTCCTCGTAGAGGGCGGCCCAGCCGCCCGAGCTGCCGGTGGCAGTCGAGACGTTGACGGCGCTGCCGTTGGTGATTTGGTAGGTGATCAGGGGAGCCTGGACGTTGACCCAGGAACCGACGGGGCCCCACATGACGAGAACAATGTCCTCGCCCGACTCGTTGTTGAACTCGGTGACGTAGTCGCCGTCGTTACCGATCCAGGAGGAGTGGCCAGCAGAGGCAGACTTGGCGTTCTGACCAGTCAGGCAGCCGAGGGTCTGGAGGAGGGAACCGATGATACCGCGCTCCTCGACGGCGGGCTTGGGGATGGCGGCAGCACTGCTGAGGGCCAGGTTGGCGAGAAGAACGGTGGGAAGGTTGAAGCGCATCTTGACGGCTGGTGAAATGATTGTGGGGTGGTGAACAAAGGGTTGGTGTTGTTTGGTACTTTTCGTTTGATAGTTGGTGTTAAGTGAATGTGTGGCCGCGATGGCGTCGACTGGAATACAACCAAAAGAAGGAAAAAGAGAGTGACTTGATGGGAGAAGGAGAGGTGAGAGTGGGACGGGCTAACCGTTCTTTTATGATTCTGAGCGTCTTGCACACTGCCACACTGTGTATTGATCAGTGTTTAATCAAGCCGTTTCCGCCATGCAGGGCCCATCCATTCGTGGGCCGGTCCCCCCTCCCAGTGGACGTAATCAAGCCGTTTCCCATCATTTGGCGCCTCGTCAATGCGCCAGACTGGAGACAGAGATCCATGCTTTGTTGCCTTTGTGGAAGAGCTGTGCTTTGCATACACTTTGGGACTGCATGGACCGGGAGCCCCAATTTTCTTTTTACCTCGCCGAGCCAATGGGAATCGAGGAACCAAGTCCGAATATTCATCGTCTAGATGTTCGGAACATCTGTTGCTTTGCTGGCAACCAGCAGTCTAGAACCCGCTAACTGGGAGACGAGGGGGGAAGCGTCGACCGTTTCTCTGCCGCGTACACAGGTACACAGCTCGTGGCTTTGGCATCATTCGCCTAGTTGGACGGGAGTGCCTGATGTTAACCAGACTTTTGGATGGTTGCTTTGACTCGCGACAGGGAAGAGGCGTCGGAGCGCTTCGAGTTCTGAACGTCTCGTTGCGCGCCGTGCTCTGCTTTTCCGCGTCACCATCCTTGCCTGCTGCGGCCAGGTCCACATCTTGCTGCTACGTACCCGGAGTGATTGGGCCACGGCCGAGTGCCGCAGCTGGGCTGCGCGCGCGGCAAGGCTGCCGTCGTGGACCTTTGAATCGAATATGGATCGGACCAGGGACTCCGCGCGCCGCCGGCGGGCGTCAACAAAAGGCACGCAGATGGTTGCTTGGGTGGGCTTCTCGAATCTTCAGGTACGGGCGTCGCGGATTTTCAGGAACCAACGATGTTTCTGGCTTGGTGTCCAGGTACCAAACCTTGTTTCTCGACCTCGCTCTTCCGCACCAAACTCACCCACACCACCAACACCACCACTTCCGTGACCTTCTTCGGTGGCTTCTACGCGCCCTGCATCGGACAATAACACAAGAGAAGAGACTGCTGGTGTGTGTGGGGCTTTGTGTCAACAACCAAGTGCCGACTCTTTGATTTTTACGATCGCATTGGAGCAGCCGCGCGTTGTTGAATTGTGGCAGATTATGACAGTCGGGTACCTTGTGTCTTTTGGCGAGGACACAGGTTGTGGTGGGAGGAAGCTCGGATCGGCCGTCATATGCAAGGCACAAGCCAGCGCTTACATGCAGTCGCACCTTCCACACGTGGTTACAATGACATTATATTAACACATGGGAACCTTGAAAATGTGCGTGTCGTGTGAGAAGTGGTCGAATTCAAGAGACACCTATCTTATCGATTTCCCATCTTCAAATCTATCAACCTAGTCTCGTAGATCAAAGTCTGGTTACATTGTTCAAAGGATCAATAGAGCGATCGAATAGTCCTTGGGTGTCTCGGTTGAACAATTGCCTTTTGTGGCTAACGACGTGATACCGATTCGACTGACAACAACAAGGCTTTTCGACAAAAGGTGCTGACTTTGGGGGAAAGGATGCCGCACCCATCGGACCGCAACATGCACACCTTTCTGCTGACATCCTAATCTGCATCTCTTTGACTTTCGGGTATCGACTCGTAGCGAAGTGGCTGTCCTGCAAGGACGGGACATGACAACAGGGAGGATCCTCGATTCACACACACAGCACGCGAAAAGTACAGCGCACGCGACGTATAATCGCACATCTTCAACCCTTTCGGCCAATCCACAGCAGAGCTTGACCTCCATCGGCCAAAGCAGTTTCCTTCGTCAATGCTCTTACCTACACCGAAAGATGGAGCGGGCACATCCTCCACTTTTCTCCCACACACGACAACAGCATCGACCAAAAACCGTTGTGCGTGGTTTTCTCTTGGTGTCTTTACATGCTCGTCTGCCCAGACTCGCACCGTGTCCTCTTTCTTGAACCGGAAGCTATGTGTTGCGCAACTCGGAGTTGAGAACCCATGTGTCCACTGTTCCATCATACCCAACAAGTCGGTACAGCCGACGGGACGGTGAAATGCGCAGGCAACGTGGTGCGTGGGTTGTTCCTTTGGGACACCAAAACAACAGAAGTGCACACCATTGACCGGCGGCGGCTCGTCGTCTTTGCTGCGCCTCGCCTTCTATTGATCTCTTATCCACTATCTGTCCTATCGATAGACCCAAAGTCTCTTCTGTAGAGAGACTTCACGTGCTTCGTATTCCTGTAGGAAACATTTTTGCCTATTTTGTGGTTCGAATAGGGCTTGGCCCGACTTGGGGCTTTTGTCCAAACCAAGAAAAAGCATGGATGAACTGTCTTTCATGGCTTACCACGATTCGTTCAGGTCGTAGAGTTCGAGGCTGCATGGTCAATTCTTCCCTTTCGCACGGCTGGCCGTCACGCATGAACGCAAGCACAGGATCACATTCTACAAGGGTCAAGGGTATGGTTGAGCCATCGGGTAAGATCAGGGTCGAAAACAGTAAGGCACAAACCACGCACAAGGAGAATATGCAGTTGAGGGTCTTGGCTCTTGGGGACTGGATGTGCGACAAGGATGCGGCCGCTGATAAGCCACCCCTGAAGGCTACAAGAAACACACTTTCTTCGAAAGTCCGCCAATTGAAACCTTGACAAGTCGGAGCAAAGCAACGAGTTCTTCTTCGGCCGCGTGCGGTTCCGCCGAACCACAAGTCGCTTCCTTACAAAGCTCGGCTGCTGCTGCAAAGCGATTGACTAGCTGACTACAAGTCTACAACACCTCACAACTTGGCCTTGGCAGCTTGGTCGTCTCTGTTCGTCTGCGCCATCTTCAACAGAGCGTACAAGGTCTGCAGCCTCGGCATCTCGAAGCCCTTGTCCCTGGCAATGCGTATGGGATTGCCGAGTATGACTTCCAACTCCATCCTCTTGCCCGCTTCCCAATCAAGCCACATGCTGGGTCTGCTTCCTGAAGTGTTCTTCCTCGTGCTGGCGAGCAGTTTGTCGGCTGATGCGAACTCCGGCGGGAAATCTTGACCGATGATCTTGGGCGCGGTGGTCAGGATCTCGAGCATGGTTGCGTGGAGATGGCGCGAAAGCTCTGGGTCTTTGGCCATTGCTGCGTTTGTGCTGCCGTTGGAGAGGACGCTGGAAGGGTTCATCGAGGCGTTGATGGCGAGTTTGTGCCAACGCACGAGTTGGAGTTTTGCGTGTGTGTAGGCTTCTGCATCTTTGACTCCTCCTTGTTGCAGCAGTTGTGCGAACTTTGTCTTTTGCTGCTCGGCGTGGGACGAGGACGAGGACGACAAGGGGTTTGGGAGGTAAGGGCCGATATTGATGCGAGTCCAGCGGTTGTGCTTGATCTCGCCGTGCTGTTCTTGTGCGGCCGACACGACTGTGACGGCGCTGAGGATGCTTGCTGAAGGGAAGCGTTTCGCATACGCCTCTTCAACCCCCAAGCCATTCTGTATCAGTACGATGGCCGTCCCCTCGTGCACCAATCCCTCCAACGATTTGGAGTCGTCGCTGACGTCTGGCAAAGCCTTTGTGCTGACAACGATATACTCCCATTTCACACCACTCTGCTCAGCCTCCTTCGGATTGGCAAACACACGCGTGGGCATCCATTTGTAGTCGCCGTATTGCGGCGAGCTCACTGCAAACCCATTGCTGGAGACGGCCTTGTAGTTGGAACGGCACACACACGAGACCTTGACGTTTTGCGCTTGGGCGAGTCTGGAGCCGTAGAAAGCTCCCACGGCGCCTGCGCCGAAGATGAGCACTTCGACCGGAGAGCTTGACATGATGGGTCTGCTGTGAATTGATCTTGATTGTCTTTCAACTCGAGGCTTGCTTTGGTATCGTCATGCTTTCCCCCCCACGCAAAAGGTGAACCTCGGCTGAAGCACTCGATCGCGTCATGTTTTCCCTCCCATTTATTCTTTTTTACATTCTACCCAGTCTGCCACTCGATCTTCTCGATTCTGATGCTCAAAGGCCTTCCACTGGAAAGACTGCTTGAGCTCCAATGCACACCTTTCTGTCGCCAGGCCGCCTGTCCCAGGTCTTTTGTGAGCTTCGGCTTGTTCCTGTGACAACCGAAATCGAGTCTTTGCAACATCCGCCCGAAGCACCGCCGACGGCCATGTCACCAACTGCAGGACCAATTAACCCGTTCGATGATTCATTCCATCACCATGTGCATCATTCGCCGAGCGTTAAGAGAGCAGAGATGAGTGAGCAGGTGAATGGCTGAGTACGGCCGACAGATCTCCAGCCTCAGCGACCTGTGCAATGCCATATGGCTTCTCCGACTGTTGCTCCACCAGTGCTCAGGCCAGCAGTGAGGAGTCTGACATGCGCGGCTTGTCCTTTCCTGCTGCTTCCTCTAGCTTGCTGTTCCGGAAAAAGTGATTCTTATACCGCTGTTCCAACTACTCTTCCATCAAGTTGGTTCTGTGGTGTAGTTGGTTATCACTTCTGTCTAACACACAGGCGGTCCCCGGTTCGAACCCGGGCGGAATCATCTCTTTTGTTGTCCTAGCGACCTTCTGGAGCTGTGGTATAGGTGTTGTCGAGGTTCGGGAAATTTTTGGAAAATATTTTTTTTTCCCTTTAGGAAGGTACGTCGTGACTTCCACTTCGATACCCACCTAGTAGAATCTGCCCTGTTACCCGGGCGGAATTATTGTTTTGCTGGTGTGCAGCATCGGTCTGGTACGTGTGGCCGTGGCATGGGAAATAGGAGAAGGCTTCAATTTTGGGATTTCCTTTTTCCATTTATATTTTGGCAAATTACAGACGAGCTTTCTCAAGCAGTGCACATGGTAGGGCAGAACCATTGCTTTTGTCCTTGCGACCATGTTTTTGTAGCCTGGTATGGGTGGTGTCGAGGTCGAGGACTTTTGTTTCGCAATTTTGTAACAAGGCATACTGTAAAATCTGCTTCTGTCTTACTGACTGATATTCCTTGCTTGACTGAGTGAACCAGGTCCTTTTTGTTTGTTTTGGTGTATTGGATACACTTCTAATGGCGAGTGGTGATGACATAGGAGTGGGTGCATTTTCTGAAATTCGAGATTCGAAAAGTCCTTTTTGATATTTACGCGACGACGACGAATGGTAATCACTTCTGTCGCCCTCTACCGCACATCTAGACTAGCAAATGTATCACTGAATACTGCCGATAGTATATAATATGATCGGTGGTCGCGTAATATCGTCGACAACGTCCGAGAGGCTTGCTGAGAGTAGCACCCGGACCACAAGCTGATGGTTTAGAACGATGGAGTCTCAACGGTGTGCCAAACAATGCGCAACCTGTGTCTGAAACCAGCTCAGATGCACAAAACTTATGAAACCAATCCGAGTGCGGCTGAAGCATCGTTGCTATCGTCCAAAAAATGTACATCCGAATGGCAAAACGAGGGTATGTATAACAAAAACCAGTTCCAGGTCCCAAAACCAACGGCCGAACCTTCCAAAGATGTGTGTGTGTATGTGTGTGCGTGCATGCAACCAGCAATTTCTATTGTCCTGGTGCGAAAGCCGTATGATTCCCAAGACGCCTCAAAATGGCATAATCATTCGTGTCCGAACCAAGCCTTGTGTGTTTCTTCTCCTCTGCTCTTTCTTCCTTTCTATCGTAGCGCAATACCAGTGCCGTTTTTGGTCCAGCGGTATAGTGCGAGGACAGTGTGTCGTCGGTATTGTGTTTCTTTTTGTGGTACGTAGCGGCCTCGTGCTTGTGTGACTGCGGAGCGGAGGATTTGGCGATAATTGCGCTGTGGGACAAAACGTTAGTATCGAGATGATAGGGCAAGAGATGAAGAGAGCTTACCTGATATTCGGTATCCAGAGTCGACACGCAAGCCTCGGTCGCTCGAATGATGACTTCGCAGGCATTTATTATCTTCGGGTCTGTTTCTGTTTGCAGTCGATCCACGATGAGGAGAAGTGGAAGACTGCCTTGCAACAATTGGATGCCGAGGAAGTAAGGTACGAAGCTGAGATCTGGGTCAACATCCAGAATGTGAGAGACGTTGTCAGCGGCTGCGATGGCGTTTGCGATGGTTGTGGTAAACGAAGGGGTAGCCATGAAGAGATCTCGGTCATCGAATAAAGACATGGGGTCCCATTTGCCTGCTAGCAAGACTCGCGAGACTTGAATGACGAGATTGGCGTAGGCGACGACAGTTTTTGTGTGATGGATGTCTTGGTAATCCAGTGCTGATGCTTGTTGCTCGAATCGAACCAGACTTTGCGCGTAGTTGTCGAGTTGCAGCAGGACCTGAGATTGCACGCGTTGGCCATCTGTGTAGAGCTTTCCGAGAGTGTGGTGGTTTTTGAGATGATTGTAATCGAGTATGGTGCCGACAATTGTCATCAGCGGCAGGAACCAACCGTAGATGTTGTGACCGGTGCATTCGAAAGAAGGGAATTGTGGACGCTGCGTGAGAGATGAGAAATTGCCAGATTGCCATGATGCTTCATCCAGAGGTAACAAGAGATCCTCGCACTCGGCATCCAGCAAGGCGTTTTGTCGGTTGTAGCAGAGCGCCAGATGGCGATCTTGAATGTAAAGTAACCACCAAGTTCTCCTCCGCTCTTCCAGCGTCTCTTGATCCACTTCGGGCTGTGCGGTATCTGCAGCATCCATGTACTGTGCAAGACCATTGTCAAAGTCGAACGAGTTCAGTCCCAGCCAGGGATCGCTCTCAAATTCGATCATGCTCTGATTGTTGGCTGTTGGTGACACGCCTGGAATGGACGAGCCGGAGATGGGCTCCTTGTTCAGACCAAGCTCTCGTGCAAGAGCAAAGGCTGCGTGCCACCATCTCATGCTCATTGCCTTTTCTTCACTGGCAGATGTGATGGCAGCAATGTGGATATATGTTATGACATCGTCGAGCGTGCCTGAACTCGACTCTTGGAGTTTCCTTGTTGGTCCGTCTGTCAACTCATGGACGCAACCAATGTCGGAGTGGACCAAGGGGTGAAGCAAGCGAATTGTGACCAGTCGCAGTTTTCTGCAAATATTGATGCGCTTCGAATGTGACCAGGACAAAGTTTCCGGACCTCCTGTTTCGGCAGCTGCCCACAGCATACTCGCGAGTAGTGCCGGACTGCAGTTTCTCGGATTCTCCTTGCTCATGACCGAGGCTTTCCGAAAGACGAAAGCATGTATATGGCGACACACGGGGTGCATAAAAGTGTTGAATTGGCTGGTAAAGTAGAGTTCGAGCAGGCTCGCGGCCTGAGCCTCGGTCAAGATGGAGGCAACATAGGGAAGAAGCGGAACAAGGACAGGATATTTGGGATGTCCAGCACCCCCTGAGTTTGTTTCCGAGGTGTTGTCTTCAGCACCAAATACCGGGGCTGCCATCGATGCGTTGAACGCAGCAGTTCCCAAGTCAATCGAGTATCGACCGTTCCACATGTTTGCACTGCTGTCCAAGGTGACGGTCGAAGCATGGCGTTCCCCCATGCTCGGACGATGCATGAATGGCTGCATGCCATGGTCGGTACCAAAGGAGTTGTGTCGGGCATACGCCGAGGATTGTTGTGCCTGGTCTGTTATGGCCGAGTTGGCAGTGATGGATACGGCGGGTTGGGACGGAGGTTGCGTATGTTGTTGTTGTTGTTGTTGTTGTTGCTGTGGCGGTGGTTGTTGTTGTTGCGCCGGGGCAGGGGCAGGCACGGGGGGTGCGGGCGCGGCTTCCTGCTTGTGCCCGTTCTGTCGCTCCAGCAGGGCCGACCGACTGGGCTTCCCCCGCTTGTAGACTGCTCTCTGGTATTCGCACACGTCGTGTCCCGCACACCTCGAACACGGCTGCTGTCCATCACACTTGACTCGACGTTTGTTGCACAGGTCGCACGCCCGAGTGATGCGCCGCTTCTTGCTCCTCTCGGCTTCGTCGTCCAGCGGGCCGTCTCGCTTGCAGCCCGGCGATGTCGACTCTTCACCAGGGCTGTGGCTCACGTCGTGCCCGTGTGTCGTCGTGTCGGGCGGGGTCGGCATCTTGTATATATTCTCGTGGGTGGTCATTTGGTTGGAGGATTGAATGGAAAAACACAGCATCCGGAAAAACGATTCACATCACATCTCTGTCTGTCTCTCTCTTCCCCCGGCCCCGCCCCGCAATGACCTGGTCTAAGTTTCTGGACCTCCTTGTACACGAGCTGCGGGGCAAAGGCAAGCCACATGAGCTGTGCGTCCCTGCATCTGGAGATTGCTACCGAGGTTCACAGCAAAATGGCTGCTCAGATGACCCAACTCGAACCAACCAGCAAGCGACAAGCAACTGTTGCATCTGTTTCAACTTTCATGCTGCCTGAACACAGGTCTGGACTGTCGCAGCACTCTGCCATTTCGTTGCTTTTCGTGTCGACTCTTGCTTCACCTCGTCACGTCCTTCATCTGCGGAGAACTTGCAGTTCGTGCGAACCGAAGCTTGCTGGCGAACTGCTGCTTGGTGCTTGTCTCTTGTTTGGATTCATCATCCTTCGGGAATCGCTTCACGCTCGAGCCCTACCTACGCCCTAAGCCAACACTACTCTACCACCCATCGCATAGTTAATAACACCTGCTTTCATCTGGTCGCGCATGATATCGTCGACATCGCCGACATGCCACCGACTCCATACTGTACTTTTACGGAGGCCCCGGAAGTGCCCCGCTTCGCATCCTTCTCCAGTCTCTCGATCGGAAAGAAAAGGCCCTTCTGCCCAACTCTGTTGTCCAGACGCTTTGCAAGTCTTTCCGACAACCATGCCATGCTCGTATAACACGGTGAAGAAGACTTGTATATAAGGAAGATCTGCAGACCCCGTTGAAGGTTTCAAGGATGCTTCGCTAATCGCTGTTTAACCTTCTCGTTCCCCAAATCCCAGCAACCACAACATGGACATCGGATCTGTCCCTTGTCGCTGGACTCGTGCAGGCAAGAGGCTTTTGAGAAACACTCTCTCGGTTCTGCCTCGCCTCGCCTACCACTGCACCTCACCGCCCTCGTTTGTTTCATCAATCGAGAAGCACATGGGCGTCTTGCTTTGGATGATGTGGCACTTGCACGGTTTCCACCCCGCTCCCTCTGCCGCTTCGGCTACGCACCCGTTTCCCGTGTTTGTGTTCGCACAAAAGCCAAAAAGCGAACATGTGAAATTGCGACAAGACAGCCACAAGTTGTTTTCGGTTCGCTTTCGCTTTCGCTCTCATCACGACTTTAGAACATGGCGTGTTATATATCGTATTGACGAAATGTCCTTCATCAATCACATCAGTTGATCAGGTCTCGTGGTCTAGCGGTATGATACTCGCTTAGGGAGGTTGCCTCACAGCACACCTTGAAAACTCTAAGCCAATTGCGAGTGGTCCCGGGTTCGATTCCCGGCGAGACCCTTTTTGCCCTTGTCGTACCCTCTAGGGCATTGATTTTGGTATAAAGATGATACGGGAGGAGTGCGGAAGAGTTTTGGAAAATTGGGTAGAGGTAAAGTCTAAGATTTGTACGAAAGGATAGCAACTTCTATACTATAGCGAGACCCATTTATGCTCTTCTTATGCCTATTAGCTACCTACTTACTTTCTATATCTTTTGTTATCTCGGTAGCGGTAACATATAGGCTACTAATTTTACAATTTTATAGTTAAGCATACTTCCCTATATTTTCTTTACTAATATCTATTAGATAAAGATAATATAGGGAGAGACATAATATAAAGAAGGGCGATTAGAGAGAGAGGATTCCTACTATTAGTATTAGTATAAGCCTCTAAATAAGATGGGGTCTAGTGTTTATAAATGACTTTAGACTGTCTATCTAGAAAGTAGAGAGAGACCCGAAGGTCGTTATAAGATGTTAGCTATTAATCTAGACTAACTATAGTTACCGTAGCATAAATGAAGGAGATATATCGTCTATAAGTAGGCTTCGAGGGCGTTATTTATATTATCTTACAACGAAAGTTAGTATACTCGATGGCAGTAAGACGTCTGTCACAATCTAGGACTTAAGGACGGTAGTGTAAAGTAGTGTTCTTATAAAGGTAGAAAGATATTATGTACTTAACCATATTAATGAAGAGCAGTTTACGAAGACATAACTAGACCTATAAGACGGTCAATTCACGAGGTAACCAACATGACTTTTGGGTCAGGCAATAAGAACCTGTGAACGTCAAGGAGTCCGTCTCTATCGAAGTGTTCCATAGTGTGAGTGCCTGTGCAGGTTGGGCCACGTAGATGAGCAACGCTCCCTACATCGAATGCTTGCGGAGGATGTCGTTGAGCACAAATCAAATCACCGGGGTATGCGGAAAAATGTCAAATTTGACCACATCATGAGCCGCAAACATCGTTGGTTTGAATGAAACCTCTGGCCCTGCAGTATCTGTGATGTCTGTCGTGGCTTTTTTCAATCAGACAACTTCACACGATTGTTTGCGTGTACTGGCAAGACATTGCCGTTTACGGTCAGTCAATCCGAGTACGCCGATAGCACGAGGAACGTCGGTTTCATGTTTATGAAATGTATGCTGGTATTTGTGTATTCGCACCGTATGTTGCATGTTCTTGTCGATGGAGAAACTCCTCGACGCAATACCATTGACAACGCTGCTCGTAAAGACTTACTTAATGCAAGTTGTACTTGGTGAGATAGTACTACAAGTCACTCTTCGAGGCTTTTGCTGCAAGTCAGAAGCCATGGCGTATCAATATCCCACCACCCCAGGCAGTTGCTTCCAAATCTGGCGCAATCAATCAGACTTGCTGTGCTTGGGATGTCCGAGTTTGCAGCGAAAACGACCGACGACACCAAAGCGCTAGGAAGGATGTAAGATCGTGGTGTTGTCACAAGGAGTGCGAATGCCGTTGATCCGCAAAGAGTAGACCAGTCCACACTACCGGGAAGTTCCAATGGATACAATCGTTTGAAAGGGGAGCAGAGTGCTCTCTTACAAGGAATCCGAGGAGAATGCTGCATACCCCTCTTGAATCTTCACCATGGCATGTCCCGGTAATGTCTCGATTGCAATCCTCACGGGAGCAATCATGACCAAAACTGGGTTATACTCCCAGAATCCTAGTCCTAGCCAATGAATGTATGGCCGACAATGCCGCAGCCTGCAGGAACCGCTGCAATCTTTCCAAGTCTGATCATTACCTCACAAGCTCTAGACCGACGCAACCTTCCACATCCTCCTCCGGCATTGGAAGTTGTACCTCCCCCTGTCTAGCTGAAAGTGGGATAGATAGCTTGGTGTACTATCGAGCCAAGCTGATGCCCATGAAGTACGCGTATGCAACGCGACAAGTGCGTGAGCCTATGATGTCTCCACAAGCAACACTGGTTTCGTAATGCTTTCCTGTATGTCGTCGTGCATTGAGGAGACGTCAGCCAGGTCATCAGATCTGCCTTCTGGCGGAGTCTGGCCGCATTGATTCCTTTCCAGACGGTCTTCTCCAGGAAAAGTCCAGAGTTTGGGCTCATGTACATGGAACATTTCGGTCCAAGGTTTGAAGCCATCATGCAAGCATGGTGTTACACTGTTGCGATGGGAAACCGATCTCCGTGTCATACAAGCGACGAGCATCGCTTCTAATGCTAAAATCTGATGCCCAGGGGTTTCTCCGTGTGCAGAATCCGTCTCATTACATTCTTGCCAGTTGGAAACTTCGGCATGTTTATTCCATCAAGACGATAGACCAGTTCTGCGAGATACGCACGATGTAGCAAGCGCCCGACGTCCAGGTATCCTGAAAGTAAGAGAGAGTAAATTTTCGCGGGAGGGATGCGACATCGTATCCAGATGACCTATCGGGCGTTCGAACACGGACCAGTCGATGCTACAGTAAGTAGAACGGAATCGCCATCGGACAAAGAGACACCGGTGCATACAATGCGATAAGAGAGAGGAGATATGAACGATATTCAGCTTTCAGCGGTATCAAGTACTGGTAGCTGTGGGTCACGACTTGCTCATCGCATTGTTCAAGAATGTATTCGAAGCGATAGATGATTTGTGTGACTGATCATGGCAAGGACATACGCACAGCGCTGTGTGTAGCATGTGGTAAGCGTTGGGTTGGTCATGACAATATTATTCGATGATTGTCGCTTCGAGTGCATCCACATCGTAGGGATTGCTTGGGCGTGGCTTTGATGGTCTACCGTTGGTCGCGTTTGAGGAGGGCTCGGACGCGACTGTTGCCGCCGGCTTCCTTGATTTCGCAACGACACCGCCATATTGCGACGTCAGAGTCGAGTCGAGTAGAGTCGCGTTGTGAGACGTCTGTCTTTGCTATTGTCGCAGAAGTGAATGGATGCCATGAATCCAAGGGCATCGAGGGGCCACCCCACAGCCGGAGATTTTCCTCGACACGTTCCAGCAAACTGTCGCAAATCTTGTCTCCATCTCGACCGCTCCAGATGTCTTTATTTGCACGATCTTCAACACACCCATGTCGTTGAATCGGTCATCCAACTTCGCGCCACTGGCCAATTGAAACAACCACGTCGGGCATCTCCGTGGGGAATGGTTCGCCCACGTCAACGGACATCCGCCCAGCCTCTCCCCGACCAGTTTGGCGGCAACCGCCGACGTCAGAGTGTTGAGCCAAGCCGCGCAAAAATGCGTGGCAAGATCTCTGGAGCCCCGCATCTCCTGCTCACGTGGAGATACCCAAAGACAAGTTGTCTCTGGATCTTGTTGCCTCTTGCAGCGCCTGTTCAGCTCACGCCTCAAGCCGACAAGGCTGTGGAGACGCATCTGTTCTGACCATTGTTGTCGAGATAGTGGTGATGTTCGTGGAGGTGGCCGTGCGGTGGTTGTAGCGCCTCCCCGTGGGTGTCGCAAATACTGAGATAAACGGTACGCCCTTCTCGGCTAGCGGGCAAAATCGTGCACAAAGGGCGTGTTGTTTGAAGCAACTTCATTCCCACCAGCCGCGCGAGCTCCACTTCTGCCCGGCGAACAGACATGTTGTCGAGTGCTGCATCTTCAGCATCGCAAAGTGAAATAGGTGTCGAAAGGGCTGGAACTGGCTGATATCTACATGAGGTAAGGGTTTCCTCAGCCTTATCACAGCCTACTGATAGCAGCCAATTCCTCGGCGCAACAAGTCGAATCCTTCATACAACTGCCATAAAGCAATTTGCATTTAGCAAGGTTCGGTAACACAACACACCCCAGAGAGGCTAAATCCAGATCTGGGTTTGAGTGGGTTCTTTCGCCCCATCAAGTAGCGTTTTTACGAGTTCGAATCCTTGCATTCGAGTGGCCAAGAGCCGCGCCTGGATCAGTTGAGGCCCTGGCAGCCTTTTTTTTCTTCTCTGGCCTGCTTTGTGGTCCAAGTATATGTATCGTGTGCCTGCCCAAAATTTTCCAGTGTCACCGGTCCCTTTTGGTATAGCAACTTTTACTTTTCCTAGGTTTCCTTCCACTCACCCATCATGCCGTTCTGGGACAAGAACGAGAAGACGAGCGACGTTATCTCGCAAGCACCGTCAGATCCTCCCTACCGTACCGAATCTCACGTCGAGGGTGTCGTCCACGACAATGCCGACCATCTCCAGCGCCGTCTGGGCAACAGACAGATTCAATTAATCGCAATCGGAGGTTCTATCGGTACAGCTCTGTTCGTGTCCATCGGTGGCGGTCTAAACAAGGGTGGACCTGGTTCTCTTCTGCTTGCATATGCAATTTACAGCTTGATGCTCGCGAATGTTAACAACTGCATCGCCGAAATGACGATTCTCTATCCAGTGGAGGGTGGTTTCATTCGTCTCGCTGGACATTTGGTCGACGAAGCATTCGGCTTCTGTGCAGGCTGGAACTTTTTCCTTTACGAGTCCCTGCTCATTCCATTCGAGATCACCGCTTTGACTACAGTCCTTGGGTTCTGGAGTGACAGCATACCCCCGTGGTCAATTCCTATCGCTTGCATCGTGAGTACGCCCTTGGAGTATTTTGATTGCGGCGATTGAAATTTTTTTTAATTTTTTTTTATCTCTTTTTTATTTTCACAAGCGTTGACGGCTGACATTCTTTTCTAGGTCCTCTATGGGTAAGACTTCCTATGCGACAAAATCTCCCTTGCGACTTCCAATTCCCATGCGAATCCCAAAGCAGCTTCCAAAAGACATCCTGTCGAGCGCCCTTTTCTTTCCCGGAGAATACCCTCGCACCCATTTCTTTGCCTTGCACCCTTTTTCCTTGCGCCCAAGAAAGACCGGTTTATTTTATACCGCCCTCGCGACTGTGACCACTTTTCCTTATTCCATTGCGACCTTTCCAAAGCAACCTCAAGCGCTTGAGCCTACCTAGGCTCACCAAAAGTCTCCAGCTGACATGGTTTCTAGTCTTCTCAACATTCTTGCGGTGAAAGCTTACGGAGAAGCTGAGTTCTGGCTGTCCGGTGAGTCCCAAAGACCATACAGTGTCTTGACCTTGGAGCCCAATACACCACAGTTTAGGGCCTTCCAGGGACCGTCGATAGCACATGCTGACTGTACATTCTGCTCTAGGTGGAAAAGTTATCTTGATCTTCCTGCTCTTCGCCTTCACTTTCGTCACCATGGTTGGTGGAAACCCGCAACATGACGCGTATGGATTCCGGAACTGGAACCACGGCGCCTTCGCAGAGTTCAGAACCACCGGTAGCCTCGGACAGTTTGAGGGCTTCTGCGCCGCCCTGTGGTCCGCTTCTTTCTGTGTTGTCGGTCCCGAGTACATCTCCATGGTCTCAGCCGAAGCCAAGCGTCCTCGCACGTACATTAAGACGGCGTTCAAGACTGTCTACTGGCGCTTTGGTATCTTCTTCATCGGTGGAGCTCTCGCTGCCGGCATCGTCGTTGCACACAACGACCCCGAACTCGTTGCTATTGTTACCGGAACTGGAGAGGGTGGTGGTACTGCCGCTGCATCCCCCTATGTTATTGCCATGAAGAACATGGGAATCGTCGGACTTCCTCACTTCGTCAATGCTCTGCTCGTTACTTCGATTTTCTCCGCTGGTAACACTTATACCTACTGTGCCACCCGCTCTCTCTACGGTATGGCTGTCGAAGGCCGCGCTCCTGGCATTTTCCGCAAGTGCACCAAGAACGGTGTTCCGATCTACTGTTTCTTCTTCGTAATGCTGTTCCCCTGCTTGTCATTCCTCCAGGTATCCAGCGGCTCAAACAAAGTTCTGACTTGGTTGGTCAACCTGATCACCGCAGGCGGTAAGTCGAGCCCCGAATACGAACATTACACTTCCTTCTGGCGATTGGTCTCAATCTCCACGAAATGCTAGAACGGGTTGTGTTTCTATGAAATACTATTCGGCGTGGCAATTCGTGCGGTTAGGCGTACCCGTTCAGCAACAATTCGATGTTCATACCATCCACCCTCGTGCACTATGCTAATACAAAGGAAACAGGCATCATCAACTACATTGTCATGACGATCACCTACATTTTCTTCTGGCGTGCCTTGAAGGCTCAGGGCGTTGACAGAAAGCTCCTTCCTTACTGTGGTTGGTTCCAACCATACTCGGCCTACATCGGACTTGCCTGGATGATCATGATTGTCACCTGCTACGGATACACCAGCTTTGCACCCTGGTCTGTGGACAATTTCTTCATCTACTACACTATGGTCTTGTTGGCGCCCGTTCTGTTCATATTCTGGAAGGTAATCAAGAAGACCAAGCTTCAGAAGCCTATGACTACTGATCTAGTCTGGGAGAGACCTGAGATCGACGCCTATGAAGCCACCTTCCTTGACCCTCCCAACAGCTTCGTAAGTTATATCCATTCATCCATGCATCCTAATGGCCCCTGTCTAACACAAAACAGTGGAACGAGATGCTAGGTCCTCTCAGAAGAAACAAGGGCAGCGACCGCCAGTACAGCGACTCTGGCAATCACTCCGGTATGGAGTAAGAGAACTGATGATTTTTTGGTACTTTATCAACCTTTATCAGGCATATATGTATATCATGACTAAATGAAAAGGAAGACGCCTTTGTTCTCGCAATATCTCCATGTTCATATCATTATTGCGCAAGCAGCTGCAGTAATGCATCATTTTTATGGTATTGTTTTCGTCGCTTTCTTGGTCGCTCTTTGCGATTGCAGATGAAGCAACGAGCTTTCGCAAGCAAAATTTAACGTGCAAGAATCCTCTGATGCCAAAAAAAAAACTATATGTCCGCGGAGGAGGATGATCATTCTCCACAAATTGACTGTCATTCCCCCTGTCAATGACAACCGCCAAGCCTCACAAGTCACAACTACGGTTTTACAAACACTTCACCACCTATAGATTTTGCGCTTTTCCCTTGGCGGAGTAAATGTGACGACAGCTCACAGGTTAGGTTGTGTCACTCTGCGCCTACGACGGCCTTAGGTATTAAGGTTTTGATACTTAATCCACTTTCTGGCTACCTTTTTTTATATCGTTCTCTACGACTCTCCTACTGCATCTTGCAAAAATGCCGTCTCTTGTATCTACAAGTTCTTCGGTAAAGGCTTTCTTCGCATTCGATGTCATCGTTGCCGGTCTCGCCGCGATCCTTGGCTTGATCGCAACATCACTCGTCATAACAAGACTCAAGAACAAGCGACCTCAACACCATGAGATAGGCAAAAATCAGCCACTCAAGAGCACCCTAGCCACACACGCCTTCCTAATCCCGTCGCTCCTTTTTCTATGTCTGGAATACGCAACCCTTGCCGCCCTGGTCGCCTTACAAGTACGCGGTGGCACCCACATATCAATAACAACCGGATACAACTACTCCTACGGACGCGTACCACCAATTCTCAAAAACGCACAAACAATCTCCGATCTCTCGTGGACGAACGAGTTTGCCGAGATCTTTTTCACGCTTTGTCTCAACGGCGCGGTATGGCTTCACTCTTCGCATGTAACCAGCAACGGCACCGGAGTTGGTCAACCTTCCATGATATCCAAGATCTGGAACAGCATCATTTTGATCCTCATCGCTGCCCTTGGATTAGCAGCTTGGAGTTCGGGGTTGTATGTTAGAGATGGTGAATCATTGACATATTCGGGCGCTGTTGATGACGACCTTCCTACCCGGGCGCTACACATCGCATTTCGCTGTATCGTTGTCTTCAGCTCGCTATCCGTAGCCATCGAAGTCGTCCGGAGATGGACAAAACTCAACAACAACGGTGTTCCTGGTGTAGGTTGCCCCTCTCGCGACGCTGATCGTAGTCGAACAAAGCTGACAACTTCTGACAGAACCCGGAACGCCCGATCTTGAAACGTTTCACCTTCGCCGTTGTACCGTTGATTGTACTTCGTGACATCTTCATCATCATTAGCATCGTTATGATCTATGTCAACTCTGCGCACTGGAGCGAGACTTCCCAACAGGCATTGGCATTCTTGCTGATCATCTTCGGGCAACTTGCTAATATCACTATTCTGTTTATGGTTCTCTGGGGTGCTTGGAGCATGGGAAGGAGTGCTGGAAAGCAGCATTAGCTACGGTACGAACATTGAAAGCGCTGTTGGTGGCCTCGGGATGCCCAGTTTTCAGCTGACTGTGGCCGTACGTGCTCCTGATAAAATTGTTTTATTATACGTACCCGAAAACTACCGTTTTACCCACAGAACAGCGAACTTCTGATCCCCTCGGCTGCCGAAGTCGCTCGTGGCTTCAGGATATGCGACACGATGATTGGAATGGCGCGGATGAGTCAAGACGCCAAAGATGCAGTGTTGTATGCCAGCAGTGTCGTACACGACTGCCAGACGACGTGGGGTGGTGCACAACGACAAGACGCACACCTGCACGATGCCTTGGCGACGCCACTGCTCTCGGCGCTACAAGCCTGACAGGACGAGAGGGTCGAAAGAAGCATGTCAGTCAGCTGTTGTTATCTCCAGCGATGCGGTCTGGAAACACATGAGCTGCAGAGATGCACGACGCCGTCAAGATTGACGCGGTAGTCTGCAGAGAAGGCCATGCTAATATGCGCTCAGTGGAGGTGAGCGTCGTTCAGGAAGCGTCATGCATTTATAGAGCCACGCGAGTGATGATCCACAGTCGCACAGAGAAGCTGTGTCTGAAGAAATACTAGCAACAGAAGGTATGGTGGGGTGACCAAGGTATCGGAGAGCTTGACTTTGGATGTTCGACTGAGGCAAGAGCGCAACGCCAGGCAGGTGGACGCTCTTTCCAGCCCGAACCACCACGCGCTCGCTCTTTCTGTTTGCGCAAACGGCAGGCTGCAGCAAGCGCCGACACGCTCACTCTGCTCCAGCACTTTACTCACTCGTCACTTCTTCCTCTTGTCTTTTTTCACCCTCTTCTTGTTCCTCGTCTTTTCTTTCCTTGTCAAGGTTCGGAAACTCCAGTTCACAGCCTACAACATCTTCGCATCCACCCTGATGGCGCCTGACATCAAGACGTTTCCATTCGGCTCAGCAGAGTCGAAAGAAGACGACAATCGAGTCTGGGCTGTCCGTTCCACCTTGATGCGAATCAAGCAGCCAGACAAGGTCATGCCCTTGTCGTATCAACCCGCCCTTGTTGAGATGAAGTGGGTCGAAGACTTGAAAGGCGAATACCTCGACCGCAAGAAGCCGCCTGCCAGTCCCTTCAACTGCACCAACCCCGGCCCATTCACTGATAGCGATGAGTGCGCCATTTGCTTGCCGCAGTTTTTCCCTGCCGCCATCACCGTCAACGACAAACAAGCCCGGGTCCTCATCACCGAAATTGTCGACAGCATCAAGACCGACCTTGGCTTCCTGCGCGCAACTTTGGACAAGCACGCCGACTTTCTGGTTTCGAGATGGAAGAAGAAGTCGCCAGCAAAGCGCGTCAGCTTCCTGACCGAGCACACCGAGCTGTTCGACAAGAAATGGGCTGCGGTTCATCTTCTCGAACGTGTTGGAGCTGGCGACGAAGGCCGCAAGTACTTTGGAGAACGCAACCACCGCAAAGTCAGGACCAGACGAACGGCAGATGGAAAACTCGCAATCTGCCTCGAGCTTCACACCCAAGAGTCGCTGGCAAACGCCGAGATGCGTGACAAGACGCTGGCCTCACACCACGACTCCTGGTTCCTGCCCTACCTTGACGCCGAGACACTTTCCGAGGATCCCACCCTCTTCTTCAGCTTGTTACACCATCGCACCTCCAACGAGCCTGAGAAATGGTTGATGTTCGACAACTCCAACATTGTCCTCGCCGAACACTTCTCCATCATCCCAAACGTCTTCAACCCCAACTGTGTCGTTGCCCAAGGCCCCGATTACGGCAAGCTCGTCGAGTGGAATGCTGATCAGGCCCATCGCTGGGAAATCATCGGCTTCACAAAGGCTTACCACCTCTTCACCGCTCACAAGAAGATGCTCAGCCTCCTCAGCAACTGCGTCAAAGGTCTACTGGCAGAAGTCCAAGCCCCTGCCGCACTCGAGCTTCATCCCAAGTGGGATCGTATGGTCGGCGCAGATTTCTCAAGGTTCAAGACGAACTTCTCTTGGTCCACCGACTTTGTCAAGCCCTTCTCCGAGCCTCCACGTTTTGACGCTCGTGAAGTCGCAGAGCTCATCGTATCTCGTCACCGCGTCGTCCTTGATGAGCTGGACCTTCTCCAGACGGACCCGCAATATGTTCAGATGTTGTCGAAGGAAATTTGTGCCTGCAGATTCTTTGAGACGTGGCGTATCGAAGACATGATGCCCTGGCTCGTTGACTGTCTCTTCTTCGAGACGATGCACCGCGAGTCATACTGGCGTCAGCTGGCTGCTGAGAGCGAGCTGATGATAAGGTGCCTCGATATCTTTGAGCAAAACCCTTCAAAACAGGCCAAGCAAGATCTGGAACACGCCGTCTTCATTGTGAACGACCTTTGCATTGAGACGTTTGCAATCTTCGAGCCACAAGTCCATGCAGGCCTCCTGGTTCAGAGAGGGTTTGAGCGCAACTTTGAATTCAAAGGAAGTGCGAAGATCAAGTCCACTAACCGCAGTTTCAGCGAGAAAGACTGGTTCACTGACGACCTTCTCTACTGGAGTATGAGTACCCTTGGATTTGACAAGGACCGTCCCTTTACCATGGATCCTGCTTTCAACTTCGCCATCATTGATCGTCTTTGCCGCACTGACCCCAAAGAAGCCGGTCGGATCAGTCAATTGATGCTCGACAAACTCAGCGACATGTCGATCTTGAGTGAAATCATCACGTCAGTTCGGTCAGATACGACTCGTGATCGTGCCGCCTTCACGCAGGTGGGAAAGATCTTCAAAACCCACACTACGTTTCCGGCCGACTGGATCAAAAAGATCAACGCGGGCCATTGCCCAGCATTGGGAAACACTTTGGGCCCTGACATGCAGCAGCTGTATCAGAAGTCTCCGTGGCCTCGCGGTAAGAAGGACCTGAGATGGCTTGACGAGGCCAATGTGGCGCGCGCCTGCTTGACCAGGCTTTGGGAGCATTTCAAGAAGTTGTGGGTCGAGAAGCTTGTTCAAGCCAAGGTCAGCCAGCGATTGATTGATGAGGACATGAAAGTGCTTTCCGCCGCGTCGAACCCACGTTATCAGGAAGATCTCGAGCAGGAGAAGCAGGACATCCTAGAACTTGTTGCCCAGAGTGCTGAAGCCGCCAAGTACGACAGCCAGGTGGAGGTGCAGACTGTCTGGGGCAAGGAGAACGACCATTCTGCAGCTCTTCCAACCAGGTGGAATCAAAAATTCCCTCTTCCTTTGGACTCAACCTTCGCTACCGATGCTCCACAGAACCAGGTTGTCCTCTATGTCTCGCCCGCCAAAGCTGCCGCCTTGCCATCAATCCAGCACGTCAAGCCCGACAGCCTTGTTGTTTTTCATCACATGTTCCCCAGCAGAGGCGCCGAATCTCAACGCAGCTTTTCCTGGCAGGACTTTTTGGGTGCCATGGTCGACGCTGGCTTCAGTATCCTCCAGAGTCAAGGCTCGGCCATCACCCTGAAGCTGGACCATTACACAGGCAGTGGTGTCAAAACCATTGTGCTGCACCGCCCTCACCCATCGCCCACTGTCAACCCAGTCATGCTGAGAAGGATTGCAAAGAGAATGGAAAAGTGGTTCGGATGGCACAGAGAGATGTTTGTTGAGAGACTGAAGTGAGTGGTAGTAGAGGGCGAGCTGGAAAGGCTGTGATACGAGTGATGGGTGTTTTCGCTGCGGCGACACATGCACATGTTGCTGACACGAGGACGAAGAGATTCGCTGGCGTGGAATGGAAAAGACGGTTGCTCTCAATGACAACACAAATAGCTTTGCAGATGATAGCTTCGCTGACAGAAGATGGACGCGAATCAACAATTGCTTTTGTTTGTTAATTTTGAGCCATCAGCATCGTGGGAGTGACTCTGGTTGTGTGCCGCACGTCACCAGTGTTCTTGTTCCCATACTTTGTTTTTTCCTCCTGCCATTGTTTTGTTTGACAAGAGAATAGATTGATATGAAAGTGATCCTCAAACATGTAAGACAGAGTTGCGAACAAGGTCCAGGAGCTCGATAATCATCAAGAGTGAGACATGCGAGAAGTCAGTGAACGCGAATGGAAGAGAGAACTTGCATTAACACTATAGAGTATTCCTACTACGTAGTTCGAGCCACTCGTCGAGGGCCTCGGGCGACTGGATTTCCCCCGGTGTCTGCTTCGTCCCTGTATCCGGTAGTGGTCTTGTGGGACGCCATTTCCTTTCCCTTGACGATTTCGGTATACTCGGCGCCATGACAAGGATGGCCGTGGTCACGGCTTTTGTGTCTGTTTTGAGTTGCGGGACCTGCAAGGCCCGAGCCGCGCCGTTGCCGGTAGCGCCGCTTGAACAGCACCGGAGCTGTCTCCGTATAAAACCAACGAACCGTCAAACTCTTGCAACCACATTGTCAAGATGCCAGGGGAACGAGGTCGATCCGTTTCCAGGCTGGATCTTTGACAGGGCTTAGGGAAACCAATACCGAAGACGGTCACGCCAAGGGATACGCGACTGGCGATAGTCCCTTCCTGCTGCTTCGAAGTTTGCGCTTTCCAATGTTTGTCTTATTCACTTTACACGACGCGGCTTTCTCTAGAACATGACAACATTCACCAACAAAACAACCACCAACAAAACAACCACCAACAAAACAACCACCAACAAAACAACAACCAACAAGACAACCACCAACAAGATCTTGGCATCAAAACACAGACACATACAAACATGTCGGCTACTGGAAACATCAACAACCTTGAGCGCGTGCTCAAGCCTTGTGAGCGCTTTGCAGCCGACAACAGTTGTCGCTCCAAGAAGTGCGGAAGCGACCACCACCCGAACCTCGACCCGACACTCGTTGGCACCAAAGCGCCCATTGGCTACATGGTGTCCGACGAGCCTGGCATAGCCTGCGGAACCTGAATTGAGAGTCTGCGCGAGGCAAGTTGATCAGAGTCGGGCTGACTGTCCAAGACATACCAACCTGCCACAGTGTGACAAGGCAGGACGTGCTGAAGATGAGTAGTGCATGGATAGCAAAGCACAGAAGCAGGAGATAGCGCCTGTTTGGACCTCACCACCATTTTCAGGACCTCCTCCACGTCCGCAAGCCGGCAAGGTCATGCGCACGATATACGATTGGAGCACCGGTGACTGGGAGCATGAGTACGAGAAGTTTGTTTTCGACTGGGAGTTGCGCGACTGGCGTCTGTTGCGTGTGCCCTGCTCTTTGCCACCGCCACCACTTTCAGGGCCTTTTACAGATCCTATCGCAGGCAGAGCCGTGCGTTTGAGCTTCAACTGGGAACCTAGTTGCTGGGGCTACGAGTGGGGGAATGGTACTATGCTGTTCTCACCCTCCGCCACGTTGGAGAACGTTGATGGCTGGGAAAGCCATCTAATCCCACCACGCCTTTCGCCACCCTTAAGACCTCCCCCACATCCGGTACATGGTAGAGTTATGTCCACGACAATTCACCATCGGACGGGTCGTTGGGTGAATGAGTTCGAGGACGGCTCTCGTGAGATTTATGTAACCATGCAGCATCTCTCTGCTGGATCCTCGCAAGCTACTCCAGCACCAAAATCGACTACTGACGTGAGTTGAACCATCCTTCATCCATGATGGCATTGCTAAAGAGTGAAATCACAGGCGACTAAACACGAATCTCCAGCCCCATAGGCTTCGAATACGCCACCAAGAAGACCTGCCAGATCGTTGACTCAGAGACGATGAGCAGCAATAGCACAAGACAATACGACCTGGATTTGGTGCAAGATGAAGTCCTCGCCTTCAGCAGCACGCACGATGGGCATTCCTCATCTCCTTCCGTTCTCTCCTTTCCATTTTCTCTTTCCCGTCTCTCTTCTCTTGTTCCTTTGCCACTAAAGGTCCCATTAGCAGTTCAGTTTCGTTCACACCACTAAAAGTAGAGTCGGCACTTCAATCTGATGGATGTTAGATGTATACAGATGTTTCAAAAACCGATTCTCCACTCTGCTACCAGTATATGCGTACCATTTCCAAGTCTGTATATTTTTCACTCGAATGCCGTATTGTTTGGGAAGTAGGTATAATAAAGATAAGACTGATAGTGTTGGAGAGAGATCGTGTTTAGCTAATGTTTGATCATTCCAGTGTATCCAGGAATTTTAGATTGTAGCTGTCGAATTTCCCAATTGCTTCCAGGAGAAACCGATCCTCACAGAGAGACGCTATCTTGGAGTATTTCAAGGGCGACTGTCTCCTTTGGTCGAGCCTTCTTGTATTTCTACAGTTTCTGATACCATTGTAGTCATCTTGGGGAAATAGCATATTCTGAGGAGGGTATCATGAGATTGCGCGATTGAGATCGCCGTGAGTGTATGGTCCAACTCTTCATGTAAATGAGTGTCTTGTAATTCCTTCAATCTGATGCGAGAGTGTGGAACAATCTGATAATGCCCATCGCACAACCCGCGGCAACACCACCAACAAACATCATCTGAACGCCACCTACCACACCCTGCCACACCTTTCCCCTCCACCCAGCAACAATGCACGTCTTACAATATCCGAATATCGCAAGACAACTCAACATGACGCCAAAAGACCAATACAAAGCCAACATCACCTCATCCCTTGGAACAAAGAAATACGGTATCAAGGGAACAAGCCCACCAATAAGATAACCCATGGCAATGGTGACTGCGCAGGTGAGTGCTCGCGAGCTGGCTTGCTCTGGTTGCCTATGTTCGAACTGCATGAGGAATCCAAGCAGATGTGGTGATTTGGAGAGATGAGAACTGAGTTCGTTGACGAGGGTTTCCGGTAATTCGAACGATTCAAGGATAGATGAGACAGAGCATGCGGCTGCAGAGGGTGTTTCTTCGACTTGGGTACGGGTGGCAGATAAAGTAGCTCGATAGGATTCTCTGCGATAGAGGTCAGTATTGACAACGGTATATCTGAGGGTGGAAACTCACTCTTCGCTCTTGGCACCAAGATATCCTCCGAGACCCATAGAGATGGCACCGGCGATCAGTTCAGCGACACCACCAAGGATTACCACTCGTGAGTCGCCCAGAGCGGACAAGCCCGCTGTCAAGGCAAAAGGAACAGTCATTCCATCAGATAGACCAATGATGGCGTCTGAGATGACTCGGGCGTCAACCACAGTCTTTCGCTTAGGCGTTTCTGTCTCGAGCAGACTATTGACTTGAGTCGACGCCAGGGATTCAACATCGGTAGATGACCTCAGTTGGGAGTATGACTTTTCAGAAAGGGTTTGTGAAGACCCTACGAGATTCTTGACCCAGGTCAAAGACATGTTTGAGAGAGGTAGAGTAAAAACGAGCTCTGGAAAGGTTGCTTGGAAAAAAGCCTGCGAGACTTCTGACATTCGTTGTTGTAAGACTCTTATTAGATTCTAAAATTCATGCGAGCAAACTTCCTTTTCAATCTTCCTGTGCTCATGTAAGGACTATCTCAATCGAGGTATTTTCCTTCTCCGCGGGCATCCCGTCTGTTGAGGGTCGCGCAGCTTGCTGTGAACGGTTGCTATCCTATCAGACACCAAACGTGCTAACTCGCCATAGGATGACTCTCTACAAGCATGCGTCCTGTACAACAACTTTTCGATGACTCACGTATACATATGCAGGGTCTGAGCTTGTCTGAGCTTGTCTAAATGCTTGCCGAATTTCCCGTCCAGGCACGGGTTTCGGCACATGAGGCGTTCACGGGACTGACCTGTCAAACTCGAGCTATATATCGCCTCTGACGATCATGCCCTACCCGTGTCTGGGACTTATGTGGGGTCCTGGTATACATGTGCAAATTTTCCAGGACGTCGTGCTGCTCTCAAGCCTTGCTACTGGCTCACGAGTTTTCACTCTGCTTTTGCTCCCGTGTTCACCGCTGTCTTTCAAGATCCAGACTCTTGTGGATCAGCTCGCTCAACACCTGCAACTCCTCTCGAAGTGGAAGGTATGCTTTATCATCGCAGGGCTCAGTCTGTGATGGCGACACACGTGGGAGTACTTTTTGATGCCATTGAAGGCGAGTCTTCTATACAAGCCCTTGAGCCAGAAGTATAAGACGAACGTCGAACATGCTTCGAAAACATTTTTGAAAGACATCCACTCAATTTTGTTAACCCGCCACGATGAAGACATCCACAGCATTGGCCGTTGCCTCTACTCTAGCGGGTCTCACTTCTGCATTGCCCTACATGGGTCCTCTGAAGATGAGACAGCAAATGACCACCGACAACTCGACTTGGACAGATCTGAGAGGAAAGGTCAGTGCTTCGAACAACAAACATACCTGATGGAAGCTGATCACACTCCCAGATCAAGCATGTTGTGTATCTCATGATGGAGAACCACAGCTTCGACAACATCGCTGGATACTGGGATTTTCATCCTGACATCGACAATCTCCGCAACATCACGTACTGCAACCAGTACACAAACCCAAACTGTATGTTGATCATCCTGAAGCATCAAATTCGTACTCACTAGTCGTCTAGGGACCGTGTGGAACGAACCTATCGACATCTGTGCCGGCCCATATGAGAATGAAGTCCCTCTGAAGGACCCCGACCACAACTTTGCCGGTACTTCCTACGAAATCTATCGCACCTGGTACCCTTCCAAGAACGACACACCTACCATGGGAGGCTTCATCGAGCGCCAATCCGAAAAGTACAGCGAGACCCCTGGCGACGCTTCTTTCGTCATCAAGGCCTACTCCCAAGAAAAGTCTCAAGTCCTCGCAACGCTGGCTCAGAACTACGCATTCTGGGACTCGTACCATGCTGAACATCCCGGTCCCACCAACCCCAACCGTCAGTTTGCAACTTCAGGATCGACTTGCGGTATGGTAGACAACACCGACCAGGCTTCTGGATGGTTCGCCAACGTGACTGGAACTACTTGTGCCAAGTCCATCTTCGAATCCTTGTCTGAAAAGAACATTACCTGGAAGAACTACTATGAGACCGATATCATCGATGCCTGGATGTACAAGTGGGTGCAAGACAACGCCATGGATCAACTCGTTCACGCAGATGAATTCTACGCCGATCTCGAGAACGGCACTCTGCCTACCTTTTCCTACATCAATCCTGAGTGTTGCACCATCGATTCGATGCATCCCAGCTCGAACATGGCAGCCGCCGAGCAGATGATCAAACATTTGTATGACGCCGTGAGACAGTCAAAGTACTGGAACGAAACGTGAGCAAGCCAAGTCGCGTTCAAGACCAGAATCTTGCTGAACAACTGGACAGGCTGATCATCATCAACTTTGATGAACACGGTGGTTTCGCTGACCACGTCCCTCCACCTGTCAACATTCCCGCTCCCGAGGATGGCATGAGCTTTAGCGGCGAGAGCGATGCCCACAACGTGACTTACGACTTCACTCGCCTGGGAGTCCGGTCAGTACCGTATTCCTCGTCATGTCTTCTCCTCGCTGACTCTTCCACAGTGTCCCAGCTATCGTAATCTCACCATGGATTACCCCCAACACTTTGATCCATGACCAGGGTACTTCATACGCCGACAACTCAGCCTACACCCACACTTCGTTCCTGCACTTCCTGCAAAACCTCTGGGAGCTGGAGGGACTCAACAACCGCGTGCAGTGGGCAAAGACGTTCGAGTATGTTTTCCAGGATGAGATGAAAACTGATGCGCTCGAGGAGTTGCCTACGCCGGTGTGGATTGGTGGATCTGGTCAGACTGAGCCTGAGGCTTTTTACAAGCTCAACCAGCCTTACAGTTATTATGCCGAGTTGAATGGTTGAGCAATGTGATTAAGGGTTTGATGAGGTCGATGATTTGTGTTGGATTTCGACTGATTGTGGTACTTATGCTCGTTTACGATTATGTTTTGCATAGGGTATAGACAGAGTGGCCAGCAATCAATCCAATACAATTCTAACCCTCGCATTAAATTGAATTGTCGTAGTTCTCTCGTAGCATTGTATTGAATTAAATTAGGAGTTGTTAGCATTAGATTGTATTACGAATTGTTAATTCCTATACCACTACTAACCTCTAATGTCGTCGTCGTCGCTACCGTAGTTAGCGGTGCGTTTAAAGGCTATAAGGTAATAAGTTCTTCCTTTAACCATGCCTTAAGAAGTTAGTTATTCTTAGTAAGGTCTAGTAATATACGTGCTCGTCGTTTAGTAATTATAAGGCCGGCTAAAGAGAAGAGCCTCTCTACCTCTACTAATATAGCCGGCACTACTAGCATATTAAAGGATATCTAAGATAGTACGGGATAGGTAGCTTAGTATACCTTCTACTAGGCTAGCATATCTAAGACCTCCTTAATATTAGTAGTTAGATACCGCTCTAGTTCTAACTTAACCTTCTTCCTCTTCTTAACCTTATTAAACTCCTTATAGTAAGAGAGCTTACGCTACCCCTTATAAGGTTAGGCATCTAATATAGGTATAATCTCGCTCTTATAATCATTATATAATTTAAGTATTCTCCTCTTTAGTTCTTAGACCTTATATAGAGCTCTCTTAGAGTAGTGTTTCTCGAACTAGTTATAGTAGTAGTTAGGGTTTAGAATAATAGCGAGTCTATATATAAAGGTCTAGTTAGATAGTTCGTAATATTAGTCTAGCTTACTCTATCTAAGGTTAACGTATATTTAAAAGAAGGAGGGGAGTTATTTAAGTAGTTAGGTCTTCTTATTTTTAAGTATTTCTAAGAGCAATTTAAGCTTAGTAAGCCACTCTTATAGGGCGCTATAAGTACCGTTTTTAGCTTACTCTTAGGTACATATAGTAGCTTCCTTAAACGGCTTAAGTAGTTCCTTAAATTTAACGATTTCCTACTAGTTCTTAGGTATAATATAATCCTCCTCTTTTAGCTCGCTAGTATTACGTTAGTTATTTTAAAAGGTAGTAATGGCATCTTTAAGAAGGATAAGGCGCTCGAATATAGCGTATACTAAGTTCTACTAGATACCGCTATTAGTAAGAAGTAAATAGAGGAAGGAAGTAGACTTATTAAGATAGCGCTACTTTACTTTAAACTATTAGATCCTCTATAGCGAGTAGTTAATATAAATAACGAAGTTATATACCTTACTATAGAAGCCCTTTTTACGCTAGGTCTTAAGAAGGTCCTCCTTACTAAGGGTAGTAAGTTATTTAAGGAATTTTAATACCGCCTTATTAACTACTTTAATATCGATATTCTTAAGGTTAATATAGTTAAAATTCTTAGCGTTAGTACTATATAGCATAGCTTAATAAGCAAGGTTTAGAATATAGCCTAGATAGCGTAGTTATTACTTAGGAAGTAATAGTCTTATACGCTAAGATAGTTAGCGAAGGGTAGTATTATTTAAAGATACGTTATTAGTAATAAACTATTTAATCTTATCCTTTAAATTATAGGCATCTATAATATTAAATAGTATATACTTAAGGCGATTCCCTATATACTAACCTTTAAGGTATTTAAGTATAAGAAGATAAGTAGTAAGCTAGTAGTTCTTATTTATAAAATGCGTATATATACTAAGAAATAGTAGGTAAGAGTAGAAGGACTAGGCATTAAAGGAGAAGGAGATCTAACTACGTACTATATATAGCTTTTATATAATCTAAGGGCGAGCTTATTTAATAGCATCTTATATTAATTTTCGAACACTTAAATAGCTTATATAGTAAAGCTCTCTAGTAGAAGGATAGGAGTACTTAAGTAGCTTATTTAAGTAGATAGATAAGGCCTATTAAAGTAAGAGATTATCTATAATAATCTACTTAAGAAATCTTACCTTTTACTTATCTAGATTAATAGTCTCTTATTATACCTTCTTAACCTTTTATATAACCTTAAAGGGGTTCTTTCTCTTACTAGGAATAACCCTAACTCCTTACTTTATAAGGTTATATATCTCCTTAAGGTATTTAATAGCGCTAGATATCTAACTTAAGACGTTATAGAAGTAAATAATAGATAGCTTACTCTTAAAACATTATTAGTAGAGGAAGTAGCGTAGTAATAAGTTATTCTTTACTAATATACGTTCGCTATAGGCCTAGATCTATAACTTACTAGTCTACTTTAAGGAAGGAGTAAGAATAAATTACTAAAGGCGCTTATTATCGAGACGAAAGCTAGTCTAGGTTATACGTAATATATAGGCGCTAGTAAGGTTAGATTTGTCGTATAGAGTAGTAAGATTATTATATATAGTTAATAGGTTATCTAAATTGGTAGAGGATAAAGGGTATAAGGATTAGGAGCTAAAGAGGACGAGTGTTAAGGTTTAAGTATCCATTGGGTTATTATATATTAAAACATCAAAATTTTAGGAGTTGGATTTACGGTGGAAAAAAGCCCTTAGCAGCCGACGTTGAATTAAGCCAATCGGAGGGCACGGATTAGTGTTCCGACTAATGAGAAGGCCTCTAGAAACGCGGGGAAAAAAAACCAATTTAACAATTCGAATTGCTCGCCTCGAGTTGAATTGAATTGACATCGACTTGCCTGGTATTGACTTGAATTGAATTGGCTTGGCAATTCAATTCAATGCCGCATTACAATGCGTATTGATTGCTGGCCACACTGGGTATAGACTGGTTGTGCATTGATGATGTCCTTCTTGCCCGTCTCTTCTGCAACTCTCAAGATCCAGAGCGCGAGTGTCCAGCGTGGGCGGCTCAATGTAGTATGGCCTCAGGACAGCATTTCTGTGCTTTGCCATGATGATAGCAGGCTATTTGCTCCAGGTAGACCAAGGAAGTAGTTGTGTCCAGATGATACACGTATATCTCCGACCGCAATGATCCAGCTCTTGTTCTCATGTCGTCCCTTTCTCCTTGGCTCGCGATGTGGTATGGCCTGCTCATGGTGATGTGGCTGTGATCGTCCTTTGCCGAAAACAGAGATGTTTTTACATCGCATAGTTCTTGATTGCAAGGTGGTGCTTGTTTGTGGCATGTTTCGGTCAAAGGCGTGTTGGCAGCTCGTCGACATCAGGCAGTGTGGATTTCGGGAGCTTCTTGATGTTTGGCAGGTCGTGGTTCAGGTGATGCCAATGAAAAAGACGATGCAAACACGGTCTGTACACATTCACAAGCCATCAATGGTCGCGGTGGTGTCGAGGAGCTCAAGAAGTTGATTTCATTTGCAAGTCGGCCGCAGCGAGGCCGGCCGCCAAGGCTCATTCTTCTCCACCCAAGAGCTGCCGCTGATCTTCACTTCCATCTGTCTTCCTCTTGCTGTCTCCCAAGAATTCTTTGATTCCGCAGTATCGAGTACGTCGGCTTGGAGTTTCCGGCGATGTCTTCTGTTGAGGTTTATGCTCATGGTCCCGCCTCGCTCATTTTCAAGTTCGGCCGAAAATGAGACGTCGGAACGTGGTCCTCCCGGGGTCACTGCTGCCACACGACCGGACTTTGACGGCCTAAGTCCGACGATGATTGAATGTGACGCGGAGGTCGCGGAGGTCGCGGAGGTTGAGGGGTAGGCAGCAGCTTTACCTCCGGACCTTGATGGTATAAATGTCGACAGCTTCCCCCTGTCAATTGACGTTGGGCCTCCTCTGCAACACCTCAATCACCACATCTCTGCAAAACCACAACAACGATTCCGTCATGTCTTTCTTCGAACCCGCTCCCGAGCCAGCCACCGAGCTCGGCAGACTGCGCATCCTTTCCTCCACCGCCGGCATCCGCGTCTCTCCTCTGCAGCTCGGCGCCATGTCGATTGGAGATGCCTGGTCCAGCTTCATGGGCAGCATGGACAAGAAGCAGTCGTTTGCTCTCCTTGACGCCTTTGTCGAGGCCGGAGGCAACTTCATCGACACTGCCAACAACTACCAGAACGAGCAGTCCGAGCAGTGGCTCGGCGAGTGGATGCAAGAGCGTGGAAACCGTGATCAAATGGTCATTGCTACAAAGTTTACTGTAAGATACTTCTGTGTCGATGTATCCCACGACGATACTCACAGTTGATTTCTAGACCGACTACAAGGGCTACGCTCTGGGCAAAGGCAAAGCACCCAACCACTGCGGCAACCACAAGCGCAGTCTGTTCATGAGTGTCCGTGACTCGCTCAAGAAGCTCCAGACCGACTTCATCGACATCCTGTACCTGCACTGGTGGGACCACACGACGTCGATCGAGGAGATCATGGACAGCCTGCACATCCTCGTCGAGCAGGGCAAGGTCATGTACCTGGGCATATCCGACACACCCGCGTGGGTCGTGTCAGCCGCAAACTACTACGCCAAAGCCCACGGCAAGACGCCCTTTTCCATCTACCAGGGCCGCTGGAACATCATGCTCCGCGACTTTGAGCGTGAGATTATCCCCATGGCTCGTCACTTTGGCATGGCCCTCGCACCCTGGGATGTCCTCGGCGGCGGCAAGTTCCAATCAAAGGCTGCCATGGAAGAGCGCAAGAAGAACAACGAAGGCTTGCGCAGCTTGATGGGCAGCTCCGGCCAAACCGACGAAGAAGTCAAGATCAGCGCCGCCCTTGAAGAGGTCGCCAACGAGCACAACGTCACCGTCACTGCTGTTGCTCTCGCCTACGTCATGTCAAAGACCATCAACGTCTTCCCTCTTGTCGGCGGTCGCAAGGTCGAGCATCTGCACGACAACATCAAGGCTTTGACCATCAAGCTTTCGGACGAGCAGATCAAGAAGCTGGAAGATGTCAAGCCTCTCGATGTTGGTTTCCCCAGCAACTTTATCGGAGAGAATCCTGCCATCTCTGGACAGCCCAACTTCTTGCTTGGTGCTTCTGCTTCGATCTCATGGCAAAAGTTGGCCAAGCCTATCGGTCATGAATAGATGATACGGATCTAATGAAAATGCTGTTTTCTCTTTTGACATCAATGTCGTTCTTGTCCATAATTGAGCAAGATCATCCTCGTGTGTTTGCATCTCAAGAGTTGGGTAATTCGAGCAACGCAGTGGTACGTGGACAACATGAACATCTCTACCCCTCACAGAAGCCTCTGCTTGATATCTTTCATCGATCCCGTCGTCTGAATACTTTGTCCAACGTGTCTAGAAGACATACGGGATATACAGCCAAGGAACCCTCTTCTCGTACTCCATCCACGCATCCCCATACTTTGCTCTACACTTTTGGATATCTCTGATCGCTCTGTGCACAATCATGCAAGCAAAAAACAGAGGGTAGAACCAAGGAAACGGTGAGTTGAACCCGGTGATGGCGCCCCAGGAAAGTGCAAAGAAGAGATCGCACGTATAGTGGATCTTGCGAGCTTTGCCGTCTGCGAACCGCATGTGTCAGTCTGATTGCACCTGAATAGAGAAGAGAAGAGAATGAAAAGACTTACACCACCCGTCACAAAGAATGGAATCACCAGTTCTGGTCTTGATGCTGACAGGGTTCTCCACTGCTTTCCAAGGTAATTGAGGGAATGTCTTTCTGTTCAATGCGACGCCCCTTTCCTGTGCTCTGAACATGTTCTTTTGCGAGTTTGCTGTGTCCCAGATCCAGTAGACGAAGAGGTAGGTGATGAAGAGTAGAGTCAAGAGGTATGGGTTCCAGTGGTACTCTGAGGGGTCGTGATTGGCGATGTACAAGGTGCAGTGGCAGTAGGAGAGAGGCACGCCGGCGAGGTTCCAGAAGATGAGCATGAAGCCCCATTTTTCAAAGTACATGTCCCTGCGACAGAAGATACTTGTCAGTGTTTGTTCTCTTTCTTTCTGTTTTTTTCTTTCTTTTTTTTTGAGTCTTCGAGGTCTGGAGAAGAAAAACTTACCAGCTGGTAATGATCAATTCTTCGCCCTTGGAGCAAGCGTTCGCGTACAAGAAGTGCGCCATCAAGAGGAACCAAGCTTCGCCGGAGACGTAGCCATAGTTCTCATACTGTCTTGCGCAAGCACCCAGCGTGGTCAAAAACAAAATGTACCAAGGAATCCTGACTTCAAAGAACATCTTAAAGTCCAACCAGGTGAACAATCTGGGATTCAACTCTGCACCCATGAAGAAATCATAGACGGGCGAGCCAGTCATACGATGCTGCGCTCCTCTCGACAAGGCGGAAAAGTACGCGACGAACGAAACCACAAAGCCGGAGATGATGGCCACACTCATGATGGAGCCAAACTCGTCGATGATGGTGTACAGAGGGAACAGTCCAGAGACGTGGAGGATAATGGCGAGGAAAATTGTCGTGTACCAACTCCACACCGCAGAGCAGTAATACTCCAACTGCTTGCCGTTCAGACTAGGCAATCTCTTGCCTTTGCCATAGACACCGGGCATGTACAGATAACAAGCGCCCTCGAAGATCAGAAAAGTCCAGTAGATCGTCCAGGCCTTGAGGTGAGGAAAAGCATGCTCATAGCAAAGATTCCAGAGGTGAGAGAAGAAGGCACTCCAAGATTGTCCGGGAGAGCGACAAGGCAAGTGTCCAGAGTAGAACGTTGCTCCAATCCACATGTAGTACATGAGCAGAGGGAAGCCGATCATCATGCAGCTCACACCCACAGCACCGCCAAACTCGCGTTCACCACTGTTGTCAACGCGGTGGTCTTCTGACTGCTCCGAAGTCTGGGCGACAAAGACGAGAGGGCTTCGTTCATCCTGGGCGGGTTTATTCAATCCATCTTCTGCAATGCTGTCGCTTGATCAGAAAAAGATACGCGACACAGATATACCATTCCACACAACACAAGGATGTGAACCGATACTTGAAAACGTACCTGTGAGGAAATGTGTCGGCCATGATGCAAACACAATACCGAAAGCACAACGACACCAGCAAATCCAACGATGTATTCAAGCACTGCCAGAATCATCTTTGGCACCGGGGTGTATGGTGGTTATAAAGAAAGGGGTGACTTTGTGATGGTTCTGGTGATGAAAAGCCCACGGAAACCGCGGTTTCCGGCGTCGGGAAATTGGACATTTCACATCTCGAAACACGCCACTGCGGTGAGTGTTCACCGAGTGCTTTTGTATGGGATATCTGATCAAAGGTATAGGTCTTCTTGTCTTTGGCCAAAAATGTGGTTGCTGTGATGTAAATAACCTGGTCGAGTTTCATGTCCCAAGTACCACCCTGCTCGGTTTATTGTTGACAGAAAAGTTGCTTCTCTCTCGGGACGCCATGTTTTAGCACATTAGACCACATTACGTAGGATTCAGACTGAAAGACGGACAAGACATGAATGCGAAACGAAAAAAAAAGGGTATATTGACACGAAGAAGATAATCTAAACAAGATGCAAGCAAGATGCAAATGCAAAAAAGACGGCTCACATGCCTCTAAACACATTTCCAGAAGCGCTTCTCCTCTCCTTGCCTCTGGGAACCTTTCTCCCGTTTCCGTCATCAGCATCACCACCGTAGCCTTCTCTCGGCCTTTGAGGCCTCTTCTGCACTTTCTGCGGTGCAAAGGTGACTTCCTTTTCACCAACAACACCTCCTTGTCTGATGCTGCTCTTTGGCTGATCCTTGAGGTTCTGAGCAAGAGAACCAAAGGAACGATCCCGACGGTTGGCGTTTGCGTTCTTGTTCTTGGGTTGCGAAGATGAGACGGACATTTGGGGCTGCTTTGGCTTGTGGCCGGATTTGCGGTAGTTGGTCGACGAGATGCGGTTCTTGTCGACGGTGTTGTCGTCGCCGCGGTCGTTGCGACGTTGGACACCACGTTGTTGTCGTTCTGCTGCAGCGTCGTCGACGTCGCTGTCCGAATCTTCGTCGGAGGAGCCGTGGATGGATTGGTTGGCCTCTTCTTCGACAGCGGTGAGGGCGCGTTTGCGCTCCGAGTCTTTGGCGACGGGGACGGTCGAGGGGTTGTGCAGCTGGAACTCGCGCGACTGCTCGTCGATCTCGAAGTCTTCGTCCTGGAACAGCGAGGCGAAACGCTCGTCGCCGAGGACGCCTCTGGCCGGCTTGTCTGCATCTTCGTCCTCTTCTTCGCCCTCTGCTTGTGCCTGGGGCTCGTCTCCTCCTTGGCGCAAGACGCGTCTGGCCTTGCGACGCTCGTTTGCCTCTTCCCTTGCCGCCATCTTCTCTGCCAATCTCCTGTTGACCTTGACCTTTGCAGCCTTGTTTCCGCGGATGCGCGACTCGCGCTCCTTGTTGATCTTTTCGGCGATGGACTTGGCGCGCTGCTCTTCGAACATGTCGGGGTTGCTGATGAGGCGGGCCTGTTCGTACAGCTTCTGGGCGACAAAGTAGCCATGCATGTAGGGGCGGAGGAGCGACGTGGTGCCGACGAGGTGGTCGAGGTTGAGTTCGCGCAGCTGCTGCGTCGACAGGAACTTGTAGTTGTCGTAGACGGCGCCCGTCTCTTGAGCGCCGGCATTGAAGGCCGACGGGTCCTGGGCGTCTTCGGCCATTTCTTCGACGAGGTTGTCGAGGAAGGAGCACCACTTGGGGGCGGGGCCCAGCTGGGGGATGAAGAACGAGTGCTGCTGGCGGCCCTCGTTGGCGGTGAGGAGCATGCCGCTGTCCTTGCACCACTCGACGTGGTTGAGGTCGACGGCGGGTTCGACGCTGGTCCAGGGGTCGCCGGTGGAGGCCTCCCAGATCTTGATGATGCGCTTGTCGGCCGACATGAGCTTCTCGCTCTGGACCTGCGTCGACGTGGGCGACATGTACTTTAGCGTCTGGATGGCGTAGCCGTAGCCCTGGTCCTTTGTGAGGAGCGGCATGGGCGAACGCAAGTCGTAGACGTGGACGATGCCGTCAGAGTCGCCCGTCGCCAAGTTGAGGCCGGAGCGGTGGAACTCGAGGGCCGTGACTTGTGGACGCTGCTCTTGCGACGGCGTGGGGGACTGGAGGAGGCCGACGCGGCTGCGGGAGCGCGAATCCCAGAACTCGACGGTGCCGATGCTCGTGCCAAAGGCGAGCAGGTTGTGCGAGTCTTCAGCAATGGCGGCCGTGTTGACGCATCCAGTGTTGATTCCGCCCTGCAGCGCACCGGCGCCCGAGCTGGTCCAGTCGTCACCACCAACGTCGACCTCGTAGCCCTTCATGTAGCGTCCCAGCTCCAGGTTCAGACGGTAGACTTCGCCCATGCCGTCCTGGTTGACACCCGAGGCAGGGATGAGGGCTTCGGCGGCGCGCTTGTTGTACTTGAGGTCGCGGCCGTAGCGAGGGATGCGGGTGCGGTAGTGCATGCCGCCCGGCGTGTGGAACTCGAGCGTGCGATCCGTCTGCAGGTGCAGCGACTTGCTGTAGTCGGACGAGAGAAGGAGGAACGTCTGGTTGAGCGAGTCGGTGTGGCGCGCGTACGACAGCGACAGATGCGGCAGGTAGTGCACGTGTTGTTGCGGCTTGTACGTTCCTGCCTGGTGTCAGCTCGCTCCTTCTTCTTTTGAGTATGATCTCCTGAGGTGCTCCTTCCTCTTCCAAGTATCATCTCCTGAGTTGCTCCTTCCTCTGTTGGACTGCTCCTTCTGTGTTGGGCTGCTCCTTCTCTGAATACGACACAAAACATACCTGTGCTCATGACCCACTCGCCGTCGTCACTGACCCTCACACACTGCGAGGCTTCTTCAAACTCAAAGTCCTGCAGCAGCTCGACTCTGTTTGCCCACTCCGGGTCCTGCTTCAGACTGCGCTTCCTCTGTCGCGCGAGCCATTCCGGTAGAGGGCGAGCTGTCGCTGATCCAGAGATGGTGTAGACGGGCACCGCCGACGGATTTGACAACTTCATGGTGTCGAGTGTTGATGTGTTTGCGAAGTCGCGACTTGCCGCTGACATTTTTTTCCAGCTCTCGCCTTCCCCGCATTCTTGCTGTTCGCCGCGATCCGTGACGGCCGAGGGCTGTGCCGCAGAGCCTCACGGCCCCTTGGCGGTCTGATCGGCTTCTCGACTTTGCGCCCGCCGCCCGCCGCCCGCCGCTCCTTCGACTTGGCCAGAGCTACCAACATCCGCCTACATCAATCCGCCAACCGCTGGAACAATCCCTTTTGCTGAAGAAGTGTCAAAATGCCCAAACCCATCGCCGGTCTCGAGGATCGCAAAGATGACCTCCGAACTTGGATCTGTGACGATGGCCTGACGGTACTCCAAGCCATCGAAAAGCTGAAGACCGAACACAATGTCGTCTGCCAAAAGCGTACACTCGAGCGCAATCTCAAGATATGGGGCATCTCGAAACGCTCAAAGCTCGACAAGGCCGCACTCCAGGAAGACTTGACTCGATTGTTTCGCGGTTCTCGTCTGACGGACGAAGCCATCTGTCAACTGTTGAACGAGGCTGGCCATGTCATCAACGTGCGCACCGTCATGGAAACCAGAAAGAAGTTGGGTCTACACAAGCGCATTCGTCCAGAGACCGATGAACAAGCACTGCAAAAGACCATCAAAGACTTGCTCGTTGTTGAGTATCAGGACGACCAAGTACTGAAGATGCATCGTGGCGAGCTGTACACGTATCTTCGTGAAAAGTATCCCCATCTCAACATCGTCGGAAGAGATCGTGTGTACAACATTGCCCGTGAAATGAACCCACAGCTGAGGCGACGTTATGCCAAAGGCCATCCCTTGTACCAGAACCGCCCCTATAAGTTGTCTGGCAAGAGACTGGCCGCAAAACTGGCCAAGGATGCTGCTGCTGCAAACCCGAACCCTTTCACTGACCACGAACAAGACTCGTCTGCACCACCAGAAGAGCCATGTGACCCTTCGCCCACTCACGACTACCAACTTCCTCAGACACATGATGCTATTCCTGAAGCACCTGTCGTTGCTCAAAACTATCATCCTGTTCCTACCTACCCGCCTCTTGCTACCACTCACCAAGTTTTGCACCCAAGCCTGAGACTCGAGTCGCTCGAGAAGGAGAACGACGCCCTGCATCAGAGACTGCAACAACAAGATGCCGAGATTCAATACATGCGTCAAGCATATCACGACCTTATGCAGAGGCTCGGCTCCGTGTCTGCTCCCAATCCTTTTCCAACTTGAAAGCGCTCATCGAATCACTACTCTTTCTTCATCACCAATCCGATTTTGTCGCTGTCGCACTGAGAGAACTCACTTCTGTTTAGCTGCTCTCTCGGTCCTGGCAGTTTCCAGGACCCGAATCGCTTTGCAAGTACGCTTTGGATCCAGGAGGCACTCGTCTTCAATGTCGCTCAACATGACCATCAGAGATCCGTCCTATTCTTTATGGCTCGAAGCCAAACAACTCATTCAAACTTCAGGCCGACCAGACCTCTCGAATGCGGTCGCTTGTTTCGAGATAATGAGGGCATGGCAGTTCTCTACAATCTGTCAAAGGAGGTGGAGGAAGTTGTTACTACTATTGCGATTATTCGTCAAACTACCTAAGATTATTTCCTACTCTCGTCGTGGAAATAAGAGCTTGTGGCGCACGCTACAAAAGCCACCCACCACCAGCCGCCGCTCGAAGAATCCAGGGCAGACTTATTCCCGAGTTCTATAACATCAACGAGTCCAAGTCTACGAGCTTCCCTACAATCTTCTCTGTTCTTTGCCAGGATATCGAGTTCTTGTTGCTTTCTCTTTCCGCGTAAGCCTTCTTCATGCTCGAATATCGCCAGTCTCCTGATTGCGCTCGATGGATGACTGTGCACGATTTGCCGCGGACCCATTACGAAGCCAAGAACCCAAGCCCGCTTATAGCCTTGGCCATCATGTCAACCTCACTCAAGCCCTCGCGAATTCTTATCTCGAAGGATTTAGTACCAAGTCATGCTCGGCAGAGCTTGTGTACTCAGCGGCTGTATCATTCTTGCCCCGTCCACGTAGGTGTTGTATTGTCGACTGGTTCGTCTGAGATCGCTCTTCAGCACCACACCCACGTGCAAAGGAAGTGAATAGTTTTGCACTTGGCAATATTCCTTCGACCAGAGTAAGTGAAGAGTCCATGTGTATTTGTATCCAGGCAAGTCGTCAGGTTCTTTCATTCTTCATCAACATCTATCGTGCGAGACTGCCGATTCCAACCCTTTCCCACTCCTTATTCTCATCCTCCTCGTCAAGATGGTTATGGAAGAACTCGATTGGCTCTTTGCCATTGGTGTGATTTTCTTCATCATCTCAATTTGGGGCATCGGTGCGAACGATGTCGCCAACTCTTTTGCTACCTCTGTCAGCTCTCGCTCCCTGACCATGGTCCAAGCCGGTATACTGGCTACCATATGCGAGTTTGTCGGTGCCATGGCGCTTGGACAAGGTGTCACTGGTACTGTTCGCCACGGTATCTTTTCGGTTGAGCCTTTTCTCAATTCTCCTGGTACATTGATCCTGGCCATGGTTATTGCTGAGATTGGTTTGTGCTCCCTGATGTGTTCATGAACAGCAACGGATGGCTAACATCGACACAGGATCCGCCACATGGCTCACTGCATGTACCAAGCTCGGCTTCCCTGTCAGCACCACCCAGTCCATCATCGGTGCTCTCATCGGTGTTGGTATCGCAGCTGAGCTCCACATCACCTGGGCGTGACATTCGGACAGTGTATCTCAGATCGCCGCATCTTGGGTCATTGCTCCTTGTATCGCTGCAGGTTTCGGAGCAATCATCATGCTCAGCATCAGATTGCTTGTCCATTCACGAGCCGACCCTCTCAAGGCAGCCTTGAGAGTCATCAGCTTCTACTATGCTCTTACAGGTGCCATTCTTGCCTTGTTCATCGTCATCAGTGGTGGCCACGGTATCCCGACCCTCGAGGAGATGGGTACTGGCAAGGTCATCGGCATCATCCTCGGTGTTTTCTTTGGCGTCTTGGCCTTTTCCTTCCTCTTCTTCACTCCATTCTTCTACGCAAAGTATGTGCACTCGTTGCTACTGCCATGTACAGGAATCTAACACGATTGCAGGCTTGTCAAGGAAGACACGCGTCTCCGTTTCTGGCATCTCCCCATGGGTCCGCTCTTGTGGCGTGAGGGTTACACTCTTTACTGGCCTGGGAACCCCGACAAGGGCGTCGTACCCGACTATTATGCATCCGAGTACAAGGACAACAACCACTCGGACGACGAGAGCAACGAAAAAGTCCAGACATCGCCGCTGAAACCCTCCAACACTGTCGACCCGGATCGCGCCCACGAAACAACCGCCTTGAACACTCAAGACGAAGGACAAGCCATGGCCAACAAGGAGAACCGCAAAGAGTTGGCTGCAGTCGACGAGTTGCCTTGGGCTCATCCCTACCGTCTCTGGGCCATGGCCAGACTTGTCTTTTCCTACGGCATCACCCGCGACGTCATTGGACACCAGAGCAAAGGTCTGGAAGACGTCCACCGCCGCGCTCCTGTCTTTGACAATAAAGTCGAGCATCTCTGGACCACGGCTCAGATCTGCTCTGCCATGATCATGTCCATTTCGCACGGCGCAAACGATGTTTCTAACGCCATTGGTGAGTGAAAAGCACCCTTCCCGATCCCATACCATGTGCCCTTTCTTTACTCCTTTCCTCTTGCGCAACGAAGCTGACCAAGATCTCAAAAGGCCCCTTCACCACCGAGTACGAGACCTGGCACAGCGGCGTCGCCAGCGCAAAGACAGAAACACCCCTCTGGATCCGCGCCGTCGGCGGCCTGGGTCTGGGATTTGGCTTCTGGACCTTTGGTTACCACATCATGCGCAACCTGGGCAACCGCATTACCAAGCACTCGCCCACCCGCGGCTTTTCCATGGAGCTCGCCGCCGCCATCACCGTGCTCATGGCCAGCAAGCTCAACCTTCCCGTCTCTACCACTCAGTGCATCACCGGTGCCGTCGTGGGTGTCGCAATGGTGAATGCGGACCTAAAGAGCATCAACTGGAAACAGCTCGGCAAGATCTTCCTCGGATGGGTGTTGACGTTGCCCTGTGCCGGACTGGTGTCGGGCATCTTGATGGGCATGGCGCTCAATGTGCCGCAATGGGGCAGGTAAAAAGACAGTCAGTCACATCGATTCATGGAGTTTTTTTCGAATGCCGCTCCAGTGGGCAATGGTTAACATCTTATGCTATTAGATGCATTTCGTCCTTTCGTTGTTTTATCTTACGATGAATTGCAGGGCACTCGGTTTTGGTGTATAGATTTGTAATAACAAAAGTCGTTTGATTCCTAATTCCATCCATGGTTATCTACATGCTCATAACTTTTTCCAGTCTAGCGGTTAATTACAAAAAAGGCTTAAGCCATACTTTAATCGCTATCTATACGTCTAGACGCCTAACTCTACTAAAAACGCTATTTTTTCTTCTTTATACTAGTATTTATACTACCGCCTTAGAGCGTCTAATAATAGTCGACTAAATAAGGCTACTATTTATATTAGCAAATTTAGCTATTTATAGCGCTTATACCCTTAGCTTTAAGTAGCCTTAACCTCTTTTCTACTCTAGCTATTATTACTTATTAATTTATTATTATACCTTTTAATTCTTTATATACTTAGCCTAGCTAATAGGTTAGTTAGTTAGTTAGTTTATTCTTATAAGCTATTTAGAGTCTTATCGTCTATATAAGCTATCCTAAAAGTTACTTTATTACTATACTTATTACTTAATCTTAAGTTTAATCTAGTAAAAATTCTAAAACTCCCCTATCCTTACCCTTCCTTACTCTATCCTTATAGTAGTATAGCTCTTATCCTAGTTATCTATTAAAGGAACTAGATCGTTATCTTTACTATTTCTAAATTTAGCGCCTATTTCTCTATTAGGCTATCTACTAACTTCCCTATATATAGCTCTCTCTTCTTACTATAGCCTTCTAGTAGGTATAAGAGATCTCCTTACCTTTTTCTTACCGCCTCCTTTATTACTAGTTTTATCTTTACTTACTAAGGATATTATAGTAAAACGTACGCTACTATTTTATCCTCTATTCTATATTAGTACTTTATATCTTCCTTTACCTAAAGCCTTACTAGGTTTAAGTTAAGATATATATAGTTTATATATACTTAGATAAGTATTACTACTTAATTCGAATTAAGTAATCTATATAGTTTTAGTATATATTTCCCTAGTAGCGCTATATTAAGTCGCTATATATACTATCCCTTTATACTTAAGCCTATCTTATATAGGCTTTCCTTTACTTAATACTTAACCTCTTTTACTACTAGGTCTTTAATAGCCCTAGCTAATAGGATACTTAAAAGGTAGCTACCCCTAGGTTAGATTTAGTTAGTATAGGGATAATACTAGACGTATTAAGTAATTCTATAATGGCCCCTATATATAGCTCCTAGCCTTCTATAAAGTATCGGATCGGGGCCCGATCCATTTAATTTTAGATAGGGGAGGAAATTTTAGGGGGGTCTAATCCATTTGATTTTAGGGGGTCTAATCCGTATTAATTAGGTCGGTAAATATTTAAAGTGGAAGTAGGATATCTATAATTACCGCACTACGAAAAAAATGGCTTATTTAGATTTGTCGTATCTTATTTAGTTATAGTTATACGTAAGAGGGAGTATTTAAAGTATTCGTAGTAATAGTTATAAGAAAATGTAGGGGAGACGGCTAGATTTTATTTAGTAGAGAGAAGTAAGTAAGAGTATTAAAAGTAGAGAAGGAAGAGAAGAGAAGAAAGAGAAGAGAAGAAAGAAAAGAGAAGAAAGAAAGGTTTAAAAGGGTAGAAAGAAAAGATGAAGTAGGAGTAGAGGTTAAGGTTTCGATAGTTCGGTATTAAGGTTTAGATTATACGGCATAAGTAGAAGGGGGAGTTTTTAGCGTTAAATAGTAAGAGGAGGTATATAATAAAGTTCTAGAGGGTAGAGAGGTAAGAAAAAGTAATAGTGTTAGTCGTTAGTATAAAGGTATATAAAGTTTAGTAGTAGAGTTGTTTCGGGAAGGTAGGAGGTTTTAGGTTAATTATAAAGTCTAGAGCGACTATTATTTTGTCGCATTATAATAGGAAGGAAGAGGGAGTGTTAGAGATATTTTTCTAATGTTAAAAGGTAAGAAAAGGTAATAGTATTAGTTATTAGTGTAGAGGTATATAAAGGTTAGGGTTAGGGTTAGGGTTAGGGTTAGGGTTAGGGTTAGGGTTAGGGTTAGGGTTAGGGTTAGGGTTAGGGTTAGGGTTAGGGTTAGGGTTAGGGTTAGGGTTAGGGTTAGGG